>VZRQ01000371.1:33267-70976 GCA_013397975.1 Machaerirhynchus nigripectus
GGGATGCAGGGAGGCTCAGGGATGCTCAGGGATGCTCAGGGCTACTCAGGGATGCTCAGGGATGCTCAGGGATGCTCAGGGATGCTCAGGGTTGTGTAAGGGATGTCTCAGGGATGCTCAGGGGTGTCTCGGGGATGTCTCAGGGATGATCAGGGATGTCTCAGGGATGTCTCAGGGATGTCTCAGGGATGCTCAGGGATGCTCAGGGATGTCTCAGAGATGCTCAGGGATGTCTCGGGGATGCTCAGGGATGTCTAAGGAATGCTCTGGGATGGAAGCGTTAACCCGGCACAGCTCAGGGAATCTCGCGGCGCTCCCCGGGCAGGGATGCACCGGGATCGCCGGAGGTGCCGGCGCTGGGAGCCAGGAGGTGGCACTCGAAGCACGGCATGCGACATGTCCCGGCACCCGGAGCTGGCGTGTGACATGTCCCTGCACCCGGAACTGGCGTGTGACATATCCCGGCACCCAGAGCTGGCATGGGACATGTCCCTGCACCCGGAGCTGGCGTGTGACATGTCCCGGCACCCGGAGCTGGCGTGTGACATGTCCCTGCACCCAGAGCTGGCATGGGACATGTCCCTGCTCCTCTCTGCCAGCAGCTCCCCATCCCTCGGGTGATGCTCTGACCACACCTGGTGTTCACCGAGATCAGTGCAGCCTCAGGTGTGTAGCCCCTCGATGCCCCAAGGGGGTCTGTGATGCAGGAAAATGTGGTTATTATTATTTTAATTGGTTTTTTTTCTGCAAGCCAGAAGTCGCTGCTGGAATACTTCCCTTGGGGGCTCTGCTGAGAGACTCCAGGTTCGTTTGCACAAAGCAAACATCACTCTGTGCCTCCTGCAGAGAGGGGTCTGCCCCGGGACAGCACAGTTCCACTGCGAGAATCCCAAAATTGCAGGCACGGGGCTGTCAGTTCTTACAGCTGCACCTGGAAAAGAATGGCTGAGCTGTCCTTGGGACCCCCTGGAATAACTGCGTGTATGTGGGCAGAAACAGAGGGGTTTGTTCTGCACTAGTAACGATTTTAAAGAGGAAGGTGAGAAGTGTAATCATGAGGGAGATGTGTCGTGCTTAAGGTGGAGCTGCAGCTCTTTGCAGCAAGAAAACATCACCAACTTCACAGTGTGTCTTGGCAGCAGAAAAATTGGTTTTAAGGAGAGGACAGGGAGGGAGAAACCTGTAGAATTGTTCTGTCCGCTTTCTGTATCACTGCTGGATGTAAAGAACATCGGGAAAACCTCTTCTAGTTGCTCATGATCTCTGCAGAGTGCAAATAGTTCTGTGAAAGCAGCAATTTCCAGGCTCTGGGGTGTGCTACTGACCGAGGACACGAACCAGGAGAGCCACAGGGCTGGGGCTGACCGGCAGGGAGGGCCTGGGCAGTCACTGGTGGCCAGCAGGGTCCCGTTGGCCCAGGGCTGCTCTGCTGGCCTGGTGTTTTCCCAGCTGTTCCAGGTGTGGTGTTTCTCCAGGGCAGTACGGAGCGGAAGGTGCAGGACGAGCCCTGCTGGGCTGGAGGGGGAGAGCTCCTCTGCCAGCTGGTTCTGTTTGGGCAGGCAGGAGTGCAGCTGAGGCAGCCTGAAACAGCCCCGGGGTGTCGGAGCTTTGCCAGCTGCAGGCTGACCCGGGACAGGGAGCTGGAGCCAGGTCTGTGCTGGGTAGGAGGGCAGAGAGCTCCTCTCCATCACTGCTGGGCCCCTGGAGACCGTGACTGCCCCGCAGGCCCACAGCTGCCCGCCCCTTCTGGAACATCCCCTGGGTCCAGTGCACGGATCTGCCTTTTGGTTCTCAGTGAGAGCAGCTGTGGATGTGAATTCCGAGCTGCGTGCAGTGATTTTTTTTGCAAACGACCCAAACATCTGGGTGGGCTTTGCTTTGGGTACTCTGGCAGCATTCAGACCTCCGTGGTGCACAGGAAACAAACCTCGGGCAAAGCAGAGCGAGGTGCTGCGCAGCAGAGAGGGGTAAGGGGGGGAAAAGAGGCAAGTTAAAATTAAGGAGAAAATAACCCAGTGGAAGAAACACCGTGACCTTTTCAGGAAGCCTGGGCTGTGATCAGGCTGCTGCCATTTGAGTGCCACATCTGATAGCCCTCGATGGTGCTGCCTCCCCCTGACTTTATGGCTGTCCATCATCTGATCCCTGCCCCAGCTGCCAGGGTGTCTTTTCCCCTTCCTCCTGACCCTGCTCTGAAGAGCTGTACATTTTTATTCTCTTTCTTCCATTAAAAACTCCTGGGATTTGGTTTTGAGTGTAGATACTGGCTGAAAAATCCAGGCCCTGGATGCTGTTTGGGTAGAAATCCCAGTGGTTCCGAGCCTCTGCTCCCACAGGAACCTGCCTTGGCTGTGTGCCTGCACTCTGCTCTCGGTTTGATCCCATCCACAGCGTCTCCTGGGGTGTTCCAAAGGGCCTCATCCATTTGTTTTTCAAGCTCATCCTGACTTTCTGCTGCTCAAAAAGAAAAATTCCCTCCCTCTCCCAGGCTTGCCCTTTGTTGCACTGGATTGTTTGGACCACGTGAAGCCGTGTCCCATCCAACTCAGGGCTAACTTCACTTGCAGGAAGGGATTTCCCTGGCACAGGGCACAGTGTCTGCAGGGCTCAGAGCCACCAGGGAGCCTCGGACACCCCTAGCCCTGGGCAGGGATTCCACTGAGGCTTCTGCAGCAGATGATGCTCTATAAAAGCACCCCCAGAAGCAGACAGGGGTCCTGTCAAACGCTCAGGCCTGGAAAAGGGAAGGGAGGGTGGAGAGAACTGGACAATCCTGTGCTGGGAAAGGCTCCTGGGCTGCTGGCCAGCAGCTCAAACCCAAAGTCTCCACTCAAAGTGCCACGGGGGCTCTCCTGCTCTGGCAGCGGCCATGCAGCCCCAGGAGGGCGAGGCTGGGCTGAGCTTTTATTGCTCCAAGGGCAGGGGAAACTCTGGGCAGGCAGAGCTCGTGGTGGAGCTGCACCCTCTGGATAGTGGAGCTCTGCAAACACCTCTTCCCTCCACTGAAAATCAGCCCTGAAATAGGGCTCCCTGCTGTCAGAGCTCCCGAGCTTATTTGGTATTCAGGGATGCAAGGAGGAACATAAATAATTTGATATTCACACTGACAACTCTAGGCACTGCCGTAGCCCCAATTTCAACAATGTAATGGACAGTGTGTTATCTCGTAATGTGTTTTGAGATCAGAGCTGATTTAAAGGTTATTCACCCCAGGAGAAATTATGCTGTAATTGAATTTATCTTGCATTTGTCTATTCAAGGAAACACAACTACAGTTTAAGGGAGAAAAATACATCAAGGAGCTAAATTTTTATTATCAGTTTGTATAAAAAGATACAAATTATTCCAGCAGCCTTTCTCCACTGAGCTGTGTTATTTTCTGCATAATCGAAGTCCAGACTGGAAAATAAAGACGTCTTTCAGCAGCTAAAGCTGCACACCTTTAACTCAAAGCATGGCTGCAGGTGATGGTGGAGCAAAGCAGCACAGAGCACTGAAAGAATGAGGTTAATGTAAAATGGGTTAGAGAGCAGCTGTGGGGGCTTTGGCAGGACGAGGAATGTTTAGCTGTGAAACGGGGCAGTGGAGCTTTGGCATTCCCAGCCCGTGGGGTGGGAGCTCGGTGGGGCACAGGGGAGGTGCTCAGAGCTGTCCCTGCGAGCTGGCCAGGCTGGAAGCAGCTTTTATTTGGGTTAACAGAGGGGGACAGAGCTGTGAGAAGCCACTGTCCCCTTCGGAGCTGTCCCAGGGCTGCTCCCAGCCAGCCTGGGCTCCCCCGAGCAGGGTGGCCTGGAGAGGAGCTGGGAGCAGGGCCAGGGTGTGCCCATCCTTGGCAGGTCCAGCAGCAGATCTGCCCCTCGGGGGCATCTCCCGGGGCTGGAGCAGAGTCAGAGCAGGGAGGGGAGCAGAGGGACCGGGGACAGCCGGGCTGGGAGGGGACACGGGCAGCACGAGCAGGGCTGGGCTCAGCCTGGCTTTGGGAGCTTTGAGCTGCTGGGTCTGCACAGAGGTGCCCCTGGCACTCCTGGCTCTGCAGAGAGGTGTCCCTGGCACCCTCCAGACCTTCCTGACTCTGCACAGAGGTGTCCCTGGCACTCCTGGCTCTGCAGAGAGCTGCCCCTGGCACTCCTGGGTCTGCAGAGAGGTGTCCCTGGCACTCCTGGGTCTGCACAGAGGTGCCCCTGGCACTCCTGGCTCTGCACAGAGCTGCCCCTGGCACCCTCCAGACCCTCCTGGGTCTGCACAGAGGTGCCCCTGGCACTCCTGGGTCTGCACAGAGCTGTCCCTGGCACTCCTGGCTCTGCACAGAGGTGCCCCTGGCACTCCTGGCTCTGCACAGAGGTGCCCCTGGCACCCTCCAGACCCTCCCCAGGCCCTGCCTGTGCTGCTGTCCCATGAGCAGACCGAGCCCATGGACCCTCTCCTGTGGGCTCAGGGAAAACAGTGCCCTTAAAGGGGGATAATTTCCCTGTTAAGGGAAAACAGAAGGCTGTCCTGGTGCCCCTGGCACTGCCCTGGGGCTGTTCCAGCTCTGAGCCTTCACCACTTGAGGAGCACATCCAGAGAGTGTTAAAACACTCTGGAAGGACTGGGTGTCATTCCCATAACCAGCTTATCTCAACAAGCTCTTTCTAAAGCAAAGATTGCTCTTAGCTGATAAAAACACTCCTGAATGTGGGTCTCTGTATCTTGGGGGGTTTTTCACCCAAGTGCAGCAATTTTGATAAGGGAGAAGAATTAATTTACCTCTGAGATAACAAATTTTATGCTAAATTTCAGCCAGATGGTACAGAAAACAGCTGAGAGATTATAGCCCCCAAACCAGGCTTTAAAAAGAAATGATAAGTTGCTATAAAGCTGCCACTAGCACCATTCTAACAATGGAAGAGTTATTTCCCTCATTCACTCTCCCTTTCCTTATTAATCTCCCTATTCTTCATTATCCATTTTATTTCACTTCTCCTACTGCCCGTTGTGTCAGAGGGAAGGGCTGGAGCCTCAGAGGGCCTCAGAAGCAGCAGGATTTCCTGCTTTGCCTTGAAGTTTTCTTCAAAACTCTTGTTTTACTTCCCAGAGCTATTCTGAAGGGCGCAGCAGCCTGGGGCACCAGGTTGGGGTCAGTACAAGGGAGGTGGCTCCTTGGGTGGTGCTGGTGGCACCAGCCCTGCTCAGGGCTCACTGCTGCTGGAAGCCTGGAGCTCTCCTCAGGGGTCCCCTGGCCCAGCCCGGCTGCTCAGCCCCTCGGAGACACCAAAAGGTGGCTGTGGGGTTCCCCACCTGCTTCCCTTTGTTCCCTCCTGCTGAGGATGGTGTGGGGTTCCCCACCTGCTTCCCTTTCCTCTCTCCTGCTGAGGATGGTGTGGGGTTCCCCACCTGCTTCCCTTTCCCCTCTCCTGCTGAGGATGGTGTGGGGTTCCCCACCTGCTTCCCTTTCCTCTCTCCTGCTGAGGATGGTGTGGGGTTCCCCACCTGCTTCCCTTTCTCCTGTCCTGCTGAGGATGGTGTGGGGTTCCCCACCTGCTTCCCTTTCTCCTGTCCTGCTGAGGATGGTCCGTGGTCCCCCCGTGCCCAGGTCCTGCTCCGGGCATGCCGTGGGACCAGGGCAGGCTCTGAGTGCCAGCTGCCCTTTCTGAAAGCAGCACTGCGGCTGAGTGTCCGTCCCCGCAGTGCCCGCAGCGGCTGCAGCAGTGCCCAGCCTTGTTTCAGTGGTGCCCGGGCACAGTCGGGGTTTGGGCAGTGCCAGAACAGCCCAGCAGCCCGAGCGGTGCCCGCACAGGGAGGGCAGAGCCAGCCAACCCCGCCGGTCCTCTGGGATGCTCCTGGGCAGGCTTTCACCCCGGCCGGGGCAGTGGCTGGGAAAATGCAGTGCCCTGAAGATGCCCAGCTCTGGGAGGCTCTCAGCTGCCCGGGGGTGACAGAACCGAAGCCTGGCAGAGCAGTGTGAGTGCCCCGTGCCTCCTTCGGCCTCAGCCCTGCGTGGGGAGAGCAGGGGCAGGGGGACAGCAGAGAGGGCTGGCCCTGTGTGACAGGCACGGGACGAGCCTCTGGAAGGTCACAGTGATCCCTCCCCAAAGGAGAGCCCCTCTGGAAGTTCTGTCCCTGTGCCCCAGGGGAGATGTGGCACAGACGGGGCTGTGCCCGCTGCAGGGAGCAGAATGGGGTCCTGCCCCGCAGCTTCTCCCGGGAATCCCTGGCAGGCAGCTTTTCCCTGCTCTCCTGGCAGGCAGCTTCTCCCTGCTCTCCTGGCAGGCAGCTTTCCCCTGCTCTCCTGGCAGGCAGCTTTTCCCTGCTCTCCTGGCAGGCAGCTTCTCCCTGCTCTCCTGGCAGGCAGCTTTTCCCTGCTCTCCTGGCCGGTAGCTTTTCCCTGCTCTCCTGGCGAGCCCCAGTGCGGCGCCCTGGCTGTGGCTGGTGCCAGGGCAGCAGGGCAGCCTTGGCTTTGTTTTAAGTGCTTCAGGAACATTCCCACACCTCTTTATGCACACACGTGGATTCAGACAAAAATCCCAGCGTGGTGGGAGTTACTGAATCGGCTGAGCTGGACTTCAGCCTCTGGTGGAGCTCAGCAGTCTCCATCCTTTATTTTTTTGCGAGCAGCCTTTGCAATATTACCCAATAAAATCGCTTTCCAATTTAATGCATTGCTGCCTCTGGATGGACAGAACCTCTGAAAGCACACCCGGAGCCCAGATGATTTTTAATATTTCAGGACATGCATTTTGTGTCTCCCTTGCCTGCGTCTCTGCCTGGCCCGTGTCCCTTCAGGTGGCAGCAGCCCTGCACGGCCCTCGTGCCTCTGCCTGGCTGGCAGGCAAGAAATAGAGAAGCAAATGCCTTGACTGATACAGAGCAGAGCTGGAAAATCAGTTTGATGGAAAACAAAAGGAGAAGAGCTGTGGGTATAATAAAATTTGCTAGTGGCTAAGCAGTTATCACCTGAGCTGCCCTGGGGGAAAATGAGGTTTGATTTCCCAGCTGGAAAATTTCACTCTGATGCTAGGGAAGGGTTTAGGTGGCAATAACTGGGGGGAGGGAGAACGTGTTTCCTTCAAATGCTCCCTAATATCCAGGCAGGGGACTGACAGCACTGACTCTTGCTCCATTTTTTCTTGAGTTTCATGAAGTGTGGTGGGAAGAGCACATGTGGTTATGCTAATTATTCGTCTTTTATTTTGCCACGCTTGGAAAAGAAACACAATAATTACCTCAGCCTGTGATTATAGTTTCCATGAAGGTGTCTGGGATCTGACACTGATTCTGTTCTAATTCTTGGTTTAATCCCTTAAAACAAAGGCTCTGAAGGTGCATTAATACATGAATGAATTAGAGAGAGCCTCAAAATGCCCGTCAGATAAATCAGGATCATTACACTAATTACACAAATGGGGGGAGCTGAGGCACAGATAATTGCCACAGACTTGTTCTTTGACCTTGAAAAAGTCCTGTCAGGTTTGGAGCCGAGGTTTTCCTGCCCCTGGTGTGGCAGTTCCCCTGCCAGGCTGGGCTGCTGGGGGCTGAGCTGGGGGGAACGTCCCTGCTGCCACCACAGCAGCTCGGGGGTTTGCCCAAGGACAGGGTGCTGGTGATGCCATGATGATTTTTGTCTTTTCTTTTATACCCCTGTTATACCTTTTTGCAACTTCTGTATTCTTGGTGCTTTTTGCCGACATTCTTGGGCTTGTTTGTTAAGCTAAGAGACGAAACATTTTAGAGGCTTTGTAGTTAGGGTGCCAGGGTGCCCAGGCCCCAAGGTCCTCTCCAGAACACATTTTGTAAACTAAGATAGAACCATCCAGGGGAAGGTTCCTTGGGGAGGGGGGCTCATTCGAGCCTCTCATTGGGGAATTTTTGATAGATATGCTAATTAGTAAGACCTAGAATGTAAGACCAGATATAGAGGAGGGGGATTGGGGATTGGGGGTGCATGGAGGTGTATCCGACCTGGTCGTGGTGCACCTAAGGATCCTTACAATAAATACCAAGGTAATGCCCTTTTCCCCTTCTAACCGTGTTCGCCTCTTGATTTTAAGACCAGGAAAAGGCATCACTGGCCTGAGCAGCGTGATTTCGGTTCTTGACAGAAGCCAGGTGGTTCTGTGTAAGACAGAGCAGTTGTGGGACAAAGGGGCTTTTTGTGACACCACTTGAACCTGTGTCTGCTGCACCTTCAGCTCGTGCCAGCAGCTGGTGGCTGCCAGCCCTCCTTCACTTCGCTCTGCTCACTGTCAGCTCAGCTCTTCCAAATGCTCCAGCTGCAGGCAAACCCCTCTGTGGCATAGCTGGAGCTGGGCAAGTGCCTGGGCAAGTCCCTGGGCACAGGGGCACAGCTCTGGCTCCCCCGAGCTCCCTGCCAGGGGCTCCGGGGCTCTGCGGGCACATCCCGGGCTCTGCCTGGGCGGGGGGCACTGGTGCTGTGAGCTGAAGTGCTTCTCCTCCGTGCTGGCCCTGGGCTCCCAGCCTGCATCAGAGCTGGATGAAAAATGGCTCAAAATACACATCTGCCCCCCTTGTGCCCCTGTGCCCCCCCAGAGCGGGTGGGAGGTGTCACCAAACCCGCTGCAATTCCTGCAGGGCCAAGGGGGAGGCGAACCAGCTCAGCACCCCCTGCCCTGTGGGGACCCCTCTGCAGGGCACAGGGGGCAGGGAGGGCTGGCTGGGCACACACAGCACAGGTGGGGACCCCTCTGCAGGGCACAGAGGGGCAGGGAGGGCTGGCTGGGCACACACAGCACAGGTGGGGACCCCTCTGCAGGGCACAGAGGGGCAGGGAGGGCTGGCTGGGCACACACAGCACAGGTGGGGACCCCTCTGCAGGGCACAGGGGGCAGGGAGGGCTGGCTGGGCACACACAGCACAGGTGGGGGCTTCTCTGCAGGGCACAGGGGGCAGGGAGGGCTGGGTGGGCACACACAGCACAGGTGGGGGCTGGCAGTACCCCCGCCCTCGACTGCTTTGTATCTGCAGCTGGTCTTTATCTCCAGATTTTATTTCACGGGCACATCTTGAATTGCTACATGTATATGGAAAGCAAACAATGGGGCTCTGTGCCTGCCAGGGACATGAGTCACGTCAGGGAAGTGAGAATAATAAAATATTGTTTAATATACTGCAATAGACACAGCGGATGTTTAACTTTCTTTCAATAAAAATGACCCCATATCATTTTATTAACTTCAGGGATGCATTAGTCTCTTCTCCAGAAGGCAGGAGAAAATCCATCTATTGTACCAAAAATTAAAGAGGAAATTGAAGGGGGATGTTATCATGGCGTATTTTCCTTCTACACTCTGTAGCTCTGTAGCACAAATTTAACTGGAAGCAGCCCCTGTCAAGTCTCACTCGCATCTGCAAAACCAAACAAAGTGAATTTGTACCCCGAATTAGCCATCTTCTCCAGAGAACAGGAGCACCAGGCCGCTGCACCCGGCAGAAATCACCCCTGAGGAGCCGTGTGAGGTCTCCCAGAGCTGCCCTGCTCATGCCCAGGCTGGCACACCCGGTGTGTGGGCACACACAGAACCACGGATCTTGGGGATAGGTAGGAGTCCTCTGCACTGACAGCCAGCTGCTCTCTTGAGTGAGGCTTTTTAGGGGACCTGAACCCTGCTTTTACATCCATAGGGGACAAATCTCTTGCTTTTTAACTCCATCAGCAAATGCACTTCTGCTTCAGGAAGCTGCAGGCTGGAGATGAGCTGGAATTATTACTTTTCAAGGTACTCCAAGTGTTTTTCTCAGTCTGGGGAGTATGTTTTGATGTCTACTGATTTTACTTCAAAAGGCTATTTGACCATATTCGGCTTTGACATCCTTGTAAAAATATTTGAAGTGCTCCAGCATCATGAGAGTGCTTTGAAAAGCCCACTTTAAATTATTGTAGTGCTCCATGCTTTCATAAGGACTTGAGTTTGGGCAGTTGTGTATCACACAGAACAGTTTCACCACGTTAAAGCTCATCAGTTTGATGAGCTGGAATTTAGAAATGATGAGGATTGTGCACATGTGTGATATAATTTTTGAAATTATTAAACTTTCGACAGCCTGCCATAGCATCGCTGCCAGGCTTTCCCCAGGCAGCCCCAGGCTGGGTCTGTGGCTGTATCTGGGATTAATCACTGCACCAGTGAGTGGGGGACACTGCAGGACAGTAAAGGGGAAGCTGTAAAGGTCAGACTGGTGAGATTTGTCTGTTGATACAGGAATTAGGGCACCTCTAGACTTGTAATGCCTGACAAAGTTCTAAAATGTGCAGTCAGTTAATGGGAACCCTCTCCCACATTTTAATTATTTCAGTGTCTGCTGAGCAATCTGCCTGGAACTGGGAGCGAGACCCCAGCCCTGAGCAGCTCCTCCCTGGCTCCCAGCTGAGCAGAACGCTGCTGCTCACAGATGTTCAGATGGCAGAGCTGCACCTCAGAGCACCTGGCCTGGCAGCGAGGCCATTTGTCATAACCATCAAGTTATTAGTTATTGTACCTGAGACATGCCACAGTCACTGCGGTGGCATCAGCTGTTTCCATGGCTACAGAGACAGAACAATGTGGGCCTTGGGTCTCCTGAGATCAGAGCCCAGAGGAGACTGCTCTGGAGGGGTGATGGGGTGGACCAGAAGGGATTGTGAGCTGGAGGAGCCTCTGCAGCTCGTGCTGTCCAAGGCCCTGCTGGAGCAAGGTCACCAGGAGCAGGTGGCACAGGGTCACGGCCAGGCAGGTCCTCAGTGGCTCCAGAGGAGACTCCACGCCCGCCCAGCCTGTCCCAGGGCTGTCCCTCAGGACAGTCACACGTCTCTCTCAGCTTGCACAAAGTGCATTGTCTGTTTGAAGTTCCACCTTCAAAAGCCTGAGCAGTATTTCCCTGGTTTTCCCTGCCCATGGAAGTGCTCTGTTCCCTGTCAGAGGTGATCCATGGGCTCAGATGGCACCACGGGCTGACACCTCCTTGCAGGGGGAGAAGGAGTCTCTCAGAGGATGCTGTGGGGTGGCTGCTGGGTGTCTGTGCTGGTCCCAGGCTGGCTCCGTGCTGGGACACTGCTGGGACACTGCTGGGGACACTGCTGGGACACTGCTGGGACACTGCTGGGACACTGCTGGGGACACTGACTGGCTGGGCCTGCCTGGGCTGAGGTTCTCCCACCCTGGAGCTGGCTCCAGCCTGTCCCACCAGCTGCACAAACACAGCTGGGCACAGGCATTCCCTCCACTGGAGGACATCCCTCAGTGTTCTGTGCGCATTTGAACTCATCCACTGGAGGAAAATGTCCTGCTAAAGGTGGTGTGTTTAATGAAAAACACGTGTAAGGAAGTAGAACAATGCTCAAATAATGGTATTTTCTGTTTAGTGGCTTCTGCCCTCAGCTCTCCTCTCTTTTCTTTCCCTGCAGGGCCATCCTTGCACCGGGGCCAGCAGGTACCACGCTCCCAGGTATGTGCATTGTTCCAGCAGCAGTGCTGGGGTACAAATTCTCTGCTTCCTCGGGAATGAGTCTGTCTCAAACCACTGACTGTTCAACTGGAAAGTGTTTTAATCTGCTTCCCCAGAGGGCTTTGCTGCAGTGGCATTACTTGCTCTGCATATAAACAAAATCACTGGGAGAAGATTTGGTGTTTGAGATTTTAGAAATCTTTTTAGAATCTTTTTAGAAATTTTAGAATCTTTTTAGAAATTAAGAACTCTGTGCAGCTTCTAACACAGGTTTACTGTTAAGCTGAGCCACCTTGTCTCACGTCAGCCCTGAGAAACTTCTGTTAACACCAGAAATACACAAATAAAACCAACTCAGAGGTGACTACAGACTTTTGAGGGAAATAGTGGTGGATGTCTATGCTGGAGGTCTACATAAGCAGAATAAATGAAAAAAGCTGCCCTTTTTTGAGGAGGGGTATTCAGTAGACACAAGGCAGGAGAATCCAGGTTTTGCTGTGCTCTGGAAATAGCCACAATTAGATGAGCAATGC
This sequence comes from Machaerirhynchus nigripectus, assembly GCA_013397975.1. Lineage (NCBI taxonomy): Eukaryota > Metazoa > Chordata > Aves > Passeriformes > Dicruridae > Machaerirhynchus > Machaerirhynchus nigripectus. The sequence continues at coordinate 45,219 of VZRQ01000371.1, forward strand.
ACCCACCTTCTACCCTCAAATGGAACACAGGCACCCATCCTCCCTCCCTGGCTGTAGCCTGGGTAGGCACTGTGAGGTGCATGCTAATTCCTTTTACAATTCTTTACAAGTAGAGGTACCCAGCTTTGCCCAGAGACCTCCTCTCATGTTGAACAAGCACTGTGCTGTGCTGTGCTTTGAATTTAGGGCACCTGGGAAGACAGAGGCTTAAAAGCATCCATTAGGGTAACTCCTGTCAGATCTTCCCATTGCACTGGAACAGCCTAAGAAGGGAACGTAACTAAACTCAAACTCTAAAACTTCAAGGCATTTCATTAATGAGCTGCAGTGCTCAGTCATAAAGTTAATTGATTGGTCTTATTTCTGTGAGTGGAGTGGAAACACTGAAAGATGAGATGGGGAGGAAGAACCAGCGGAGCCTTTGAGTCCCTACAAGGCCTCATCCCTTTGATGAGAAGTGTCAGATTAATATTCATAAATGGTCATAATTACCTGTGCCTGGAGCCGAGCCAAGTCCCCCCCAATGAAACGACACAAGGGATTGCAGGTTGAGCTCATCCCCAGGGTGGGAGAAGCAGCACGGGCCTGCAGACCCTCGCTGGCAGCCAGGGTGTGCTCGTGCCAGGGTGCCAGGCTGTGCCAGGCTGTGCCAGGCAGCGAGGGGCTGAGCCAGCAGCTGCTGGTTGTCCTTCCCCCTGAACACCAGTTCCACCACAGTGTGCCTGCACAGCCTCTCAGTCACACACCTGATCTCTGTGGTGATCTGCAGATTGTTCTCCTTCCATTAAACTCAGCTTTAGCTATCCCTTCTCAGATGGGAAATTTGTGAATGTTGTTGATAAAACTGGAGAACTTGGGGGAAAACAGCACAATTAATTAAGTTCACTGATCAGGAAGGGGTAAGTACCCAGCCCCCAAAGCTGAAGGTGTCAGTGCTTCTCTGGGCTCCTCTGGGAGCTGCTGCCAGTAGTGCCAGTCCTTCAGAGCAAGGAACACTGCTGGAAGCCAGATCTCCATCCACCTCCCAGAACACCACGGCAGAGGCACAACCCAGCTCTGTCCTGGGCCTGTGGGAGCTTTGGGAATCGATGATGCAGATGTGAAACACCACAGGGTTTGTTTTGGAACAGCAGCCAAAAAAAGGGAAAAGTTATTTGGTCCCTGTTCTGTCCCTTATGCAGCTCCCACTCCCTTAATATTAGGCTTTTTTAGCTGGTTCTAGATGGGATACTCCAGAAACACAGCACATGGAGCTTCCAAAACAGAGTTAGAAAAGGAGACGAGTTTTGCCTCATAGAGACATTATTCTTTAGTTATTCCAGTTTTAAATCATGCTAAGGAATGCAATAGCTGCAGCATCTACACTGATTTATCTGGGCAAGGACAGGTCAGCTTGCACACTGCTGTAGCACCTGGCAGGATTAATGGGGGACCTGTGGACAGTCAGAAATCTGACCCCATTCCCCTGCATCTTCAGGAAATCAAGGCTAAAGAATAAAAGAGCTGTAGCATAATTTTATTCACTTAGAAACAAAGGGTCAGAAGTCACAGCATGGAGGTTCATTTTATTTTGTAAACTCATTAAAAAGATGTCCACGTACAAAATAAGGACATTTTAAACAACAGAACTGCAGACAAAGGAAATGATAAAAATTCAACACATAATTAAAAAGGTTTTATTTTCTTTCTGCATAATTCCTTGCACCCTCCATCCCAGTCTGCACACAAACTGAAGTACAGTTGCTAGAACCATTAAAATTCAAGAGGCTGAACGTAAAGCCATTTGCTCTGCTGGAGGAATGTGTTGCTGAAAGATCCAAACCCTGGAGCATGTTAACTAAAAGTAAGACAAGACTGAAGGACCTGGCTAAAGGCTGCTAAATGGTTATTGTGCATTGATCTGCTCACAGTTCCAGCTCGCTTTGCTTCCTGCAAGTATTTGGAATAGTCCTTAGGGGAGTAACAGTGTGAGACTGAACAGGGCCTTGTCCAAAGGTGGGTGTTGTCCTAATACATCTAATGCAGGCTCAAAAATAAAAGCATGGCTGTAGTCAAACGATTTCAGTCCCAACAAGTGTTAATTGCACACCACAGTCTGCAGCAGCTGTCTGACAAGCTGCTGGGACACAGGATTCAGTCCTCAGCACTGGATACTACTGACTCCAGGTTTGGACTTAAATCCTTGAAACACTGTCAGTAACAGGTCAGTTATAAAATGGTGTTCCTTTTGAACCTGTGCTAATTGGTAATTTAATCTGTCCCTGTTTCTCAGTACTGAAAATCCATGCTTGTAAGCACTGGTTGAGGCTCCCATCAAACGGTTTCTTTCCTGTGTCCTCAGGGTAGGCTTGAACTGCCGAGTGTTCCTGCGGATCCAGAGTTCAGTTCTGGGTCAGAGCACTCCCTGTGACTCCTCAGACTGCACTTCCCAGTGTCCCAGCTTTAGGAGTTCAGTAAACATCTCCCCATGAACACAGAGCAGCTCGAATGCCTGCAGGGAATTCGCTCCAGGGGTTGCTGTCCTCTGGCAGGACGTAGTGCAAGAAACAGCCCCGTGGCATAAGGCACTTACCCGCTCCCAGCAGGGCAGGGAGAGCTCCTGCCCGGGCAGGGCTGCAGGGTCCCCCTGCCAAGCAGGAGAGCTCCTGGCCTGGGGGCACTGCCCCTTCCCTGGGTGCTGCTGGCACAGTCTGCTCCGGGCCAGGCTCAGAGCCTCCCGTTGGCAGCCACCTCGTTCACCTTCGACTTCTGGTGCTCGTATTTCACAGAAACAATCAGGAAAAGCAAGAGGGTTGCTCCTTGGATAGCAGCCAGCAAAAAGAAGTAATAGTTTAATTGGCAGCCATTAATATTACCTAGAAAGAATTGGGGAGAAAAAAATAACATTAATAAGACGATACAAATAAAAATGTGGATCTTGTCGAGTTTAAGTGGTGAGGACTTTTCTGCAAAACCAAACCAAATCACGTTTGCATCCCACAGCACAGTTCATTTTTAATTACCCAGAGCAAAGGCTGGCACTGCTGAGGAAGATGTGCACAGGATAAGGAATGTTTCCTTTTGTTCTCCAATGCCTTAGATCAAGTCAAAAGAAAATAAAAAAACCAAAAACTGAATGCTGTAAGGGAAAACGTTGGCAACTCCGTAGATACAAAAAAGCCATTACTGCAATGGTCTCTCAGCCTTTTTATGGGACAAAGTTTAGAGTTCATGAAAACATAGGTGACTTCTTTGTGGTTCAATTCACCTTTGATGCTCCCTCAAAGCTGTCACAATTAGTGCTTTGGACATCAAGCAATGTTAAATGAAAAAAGCTGATTGCTAAAACATGGTTTCTCTCTTAGGAAGCATGCACAACTCCCACTGTACTTCCAAGAACAATATGTTGTGGCTCATTTCCAGCACACCAGAGCCAACTGGACCATTATGATTATCAGATAGGTTGCAGAGACTGAAACAGTGACGTGTACATGGACCCTAAGCAGCTGTTCCTTCAGCAAGCCTATAAACGTTCAGATTAAATTACTTTAATTACTGAAACTTAAGATTCAATTAAATGAACTTACAATAAAATGCAATAAAATTAAACTGAGGCTTTCCTTGACATTTAAAATACAACATACATGTGAATCTCCATTTTAAGAGCAGGTGTGTTTAAAGAGTAGTAATTATCCTTCATGAGATGGGATATTAAACCCATGAAATCTTAGTTTTTGTGGGAGAAACAAGTCAATTCAATGGCAGCAACCATCCCTGGAGTGCTGGCAGAGAGGGAACTTCCTCAGGAGATTCTGGAGGCAGTCAGTCACCCCCAGTGATGTCATGAGCTGGCAGAAACAGCAGAGACCTGGGGCACGTGCCTGCAGTTCTCACAGAGCAGCTAATGATAAAGCCCAGATCATTCACTCACTGACTCCTCCTTGCAGCTCCTCCCCTGCAAGAGCCAGGAAAAGTTCAGCTGTGAATCTGGTAACTTTCAATAATGCTACACCAAATGAAAGCTGAGTAATAAGGTTCCTCAGCAGCTGCTGCTGTGGGTGCTGCAGTTCCAGATCACCCCGGGCCAGCTCTGGACCTGCTGGGGAAACTCAGCTGCACCAAGAAAGGTCCAAAAACTGTGTTAAGCTGCACTAAAAAAGGTGTCCAAGGGCCAATCCACTGAGCTGAGCAGCCTGTTCCAAATGACGACCAACAGCTCACGAAAGGCAACACCTTCCAGTTCTGGCCATCTCTGGGTAGATTTAGCACAGCCCAAATGTTTTACAGAGAGAATATTTGGCAGTGTCTTCTCAAAGGCTGCTTCAGAGAACAAAGGCAAGAAGCTGGAAAAGCACCGATCTTATTTTGTGTGAAATTACTATCCTCCTGTTGAGCCCTGATTAGCTGAATTACCTCGAGGTGGAGCTGCAGAAAAGGCTGCTTTTCTAATTTTGAAATGGACTGGGGAAAAGAAGCCTCAGTGGGATGAAATATTCATTTGGTGAGGACACTTCCATGAAGTTCAGGCTGCTTGTCATCTTTTGCAGTTCCTAGAGAACAACTTACAAACCACAGATGCCAACTTGTGGCCTACGTAGGGGTCAGACACCACTACTTCTTGGTAGATGCAAATCCTTGAAATGGCAAATTCTCTTAGCCCAAATTTAAAGTTTAGGCTGCACTTTTAAGCAGGTCTAGCAGGCGTTTTAGGAACTGTTCACACTCCTCCTGGTTGAACTAATTAGCCCACTGAGGATGGGAGGATTTTCTGAAATTCCCAAGGTGCCACCTACTGATGCCAATAATTATTTTTAACCTCCACTGGCAACTCAAAGCAGGTGATTTGTTGAACTTTAGGAGTACAAATAGCTAGCAGACAGAAATGCAAAATTAACTCATGCTAATTTCAAGGAAGTCCCTTGAAATGAGGAAGCTGAATAATCACTAGGAGAGAGATGGGTACATTTGACTTCACATAACCACAGAAAGCAATTTCAGTACTTTATACCAAATATATTCTTCTGCTGCACGTAATTTAGGTGTTTTTTACTGAAATGAAAATATTTGTAATTTCTAGTGATGAAATGCAGTAACAGCTGAGCAAGTCAGTGAGGCCTTGCAGAGGTGAATCCTTTTGCACAGTCACGTTGTTTTGTACTTAGATGCAAAATGAAACTTTAAAAGCAGTAGACAAATTAGTATTTTGAAAATATAACTGTGTTAAGACTCAGCAGTGCCATGTCCTTGAAGCTTAACTGCTTCTGAGGGAAGCCTTCTAGAGTATGAAGACACTGAAAAATACACTCACCAAAGTCTGTGTGATTACTCATCCAGCCAATTTCTTTAGTAGACACCAGTGCCAACAATCCAGAGCCAACAAATGATCCAATCCCCGAAAAGAAAAAGAACAGCCCCATAATAGCACTCTGCATAGATTTGGGAGCAGCTGAATATGCAAATTCTAGACCTGTGTTAAAAGATGAAAAAAAAAGCTATTGGAATATGTAATAATATGTAAGAAATGAGAGTAGAAATGAGATTGTTCTAGAAGTGTTTTAGCAGTTAAAGGTGTGCAGTGAATCCCTAACCTGGGATTCAGGTCTAACTGCCTGATGAATCCTCTTAAAGGTCATCAATGTACCAACCCATTAAATGGACAACATTTGAGACACAGACTTGATCTTATTTATGTTACATGTGTAAAACATACTCATTTTTCTGTCTAAAATTATCCTCAAAGGAATGTATTAAGCTAACTCTAACCTGGCAATTCCATGTTTCCCATCTCCCTGGTGTCCCTGTTCCCTGGCTGTTGGGCAGTACATGCAGGACAAAGCATTCCTTGCTGAGAACAATGTCAAAGTCCCTCCTGCACTGGCCATGAACATTTATTTCTCACAGCCTCAGTGTCTCTATGTTTGAATGAGCAGACAGAGAAATTAACTGGACTGGAGAGGCAGTAATTATTTTAATTTAATTTACTTTTGATCTAGAATTCTCTGGGTTCATTGCTTGCTAGCAAGCAATTATTTTTAAGATTTGTATAGATAGGGCTTGAGCTTTCAGCTGTCTTTACTCAAATTTCAACCAATAAACCCAAGAAAAACGTACCAGTGACCATCCATCTGAAAATCTGTGCTACTGAATTTGTGTACCAAGAGAACACACTGGGTTAGGCTCTGCCACGCAAAGATTAATGCCCATGATTAACTCTCCATTTTAGAATAATACTCCTGTCAAAAATCAAATGGGATTATTCACAAGAGACAGTCAAATACATTCCTTGCAGAGCTTTTTCTGACAGGTGAAATGCTTGTTTCACAACAGTCTGCTTCACACTGAGAACTAATGCTGCCTCATCTAACATTTTTCTTTGCAAGAAGAGCATTACAGACCTGAAAATTGCAAAACTCTTCTGTCCTGCGTAATAAAGGCAGGCTTTATTTACACCACCACTGCTATTTGACTTGTGCTTCTCCAGACAGGCTTTCATAGAAATCCAGTGGCATTTCTTTCCAAGAGAGGGATTAACACCTCAAGCCAGACAGGGCAGCGTGGGAGGAGCTCTGTTCTTGTGAGAGCATCGGAGCTGTGCGTTCCCACTGACCTAACAGCACCCTGCTGCCACCTGAGGAACTGCTGGTAACCAGCACCCTGCTGCTCTCTTCCCCTGCCAAACGTGGCAGAGTGGGCCAGCAGCAGCCTGGCTGCGAGGCCAGGAGGGAACTGAAACATCCTCACCCAGCTCAGCTGCGTGGCTTCCCCAAACCCACCCCGTACCGAGAGAATGGCTCCAGAGACAGACACACACACAGCTGCAAACGGGCAGGGCAGGGGGGCAAAATGGGATTTGTTTTGAGAATTACAAATGCCTTTTTCTCCTAGGCTCTGCCACCAATGTAGCAATTCAGGTTTTTCAAGGAGTATTTATCTGTCCAATTGCACTTTAAGATACTCTGAGGGCACAGCAGCTTGTTTGTAACTTCTTGTTACCCTGTCAGAGCTGCCACAGGTCTCCTGAGCCTCATCTCGGGCACCAGGCTTCTGTCTGTTTTGTAGCAGTTAAGCTCAAGTGTAACACATGAAAGGATCTGGACCATTTCTTCTCTTGCTCATTTTACAGACAGACTGGATATGACTGTTCCAGCTGGAAAAAGACCTTAAGACTCAGAACAAAAACCAAAATGAGTGTAACCCGGAACTTTTTGCAACAAAGTAAGGTACATTTCTGTATTTGAATAATTTCTGCAGCAACAGTAATATTTAATCTGGCATAAAGAATATAAAATCTTTTCTCTGCCTTCAGAGCTGCTCTGGCTGCTGGCAGCCATTGATAATGATTTCATGCTCCTGCAAACAAGCACTTCTGGAATTAAAACCCCTTGCTGGTGTTGTCATGTGAGATTACAATTCCCAGTTAAACAAAGGTGCTTTAGGAGGACTGACAGAATAATACAAAAGATTAATGCAATGTGTGTCATCTTTTTAAAGGTACCTCAAGTGTAACTAATGTGGTTTAATACAAATATGCTTAGTTTTACAGTAAACAAAGAAACAAACCTATGTTTCAGCTCTGGCGGTATTTAGTCCCTTTTTGCTCACAACAAACATTTCCACGTCACTATGGCTTTGTAACCATTAACACTTTGCTTATTTTGAAGCTGAATTTCATAGCTCAGTAGATGCCTTTAATATTGAATTGGTAAAGTATACTCTGAGTCTTGAGAGGCCTTCTTAAAAATATTCAGAATTATGTTTAGATAACAATCAGAAGGCAGGAGAGAGCCTTTGTAAAAAAATTCAAATGGAAGTGCACTACACAAAGCAATTAAGCTCTGCACAGAATTTCTGGTACATTTTTCCAAACGCTGACCAAGAGTTTTTGAAGTTATGACGCTGTTGGTACAGAGCCAGCAGGGCAGAACAGCAGTGTTCACATAAGAAGGAGCAGAATATTCACATAAGAATTGTGTAAGCCCTGAAGACTTGACTTCTCACAAAGAACTCCACTGAAGTCCTCTCAGCTTGGAGCTGACCAAACTGAGAACGCTTCAAGTTCTTGACCTTTCCACAACCTGCAGACAGGTTTGTAATTTTTCCTTGCCAACACCTATAAGCTATTAATAGTACCTGCCAGAGAAACACGATTGTGTAAGAGGGAAGAAATTGATTTAATTTGCCATGCACACTTGTACTTCTGGTAAGTCATCTGTTTATCTGAATGAGGATTTAAGTGGCACAACCACTGAACTAACTCAAAGTAATTCATTTTACTCTTTGGATAAAAATGCTAAACACAGCCTTAGTTTTAATAAGTAACTAAATCAGGCAAGACTTTATCTTCAGATTTCTGTGTGTTAGCATTGGTGACATGATGAAATGTACAGCAAACGAGTGGACAAAAAAAAAGAAACCCCACTTTTATTCTACCTGCCAAGCAATCCAAGGGCCTTATTTTATTTCCTAACAACTGTGATGACAGCAGAACACGTGTAACCAGAAACCTGATGGAGCAGAAGTTCTCTGTTCCACTCAGAGGGGAACAAATGGGCCATGTGACAGCTGGGGCCACCGCCAGCACCATCTTCCAGAATTAGAGAATCTCACTTTAACCGGCTGTGACTGCCCAGGAATGAAAGAAAGCTCCCAGAGGGGAAGTGAAACAGGAGCTTCTGTCACGAGGGGCCGAAGGAAAAGAGCTGTAGGTAATGGCAGTTTGAGTGGACGGTCCTCAAAGTTCAATATTTGCAAACAGAATTGCAACACTTTAATAAGTAACTAGAGTCAAGCAAAAACGAGATGATTTTTACATCAAGTCACTGGAGGAGTTTTGATGGATTGCATCAGTAGCTCCACAGTTCTCCTTAAGCAGTGCCAGAAGAGCCCCCTGTGCACTCAGGAGGGTTTCTGTTACTGGGAACCCAGCACTGCTCCCAGACACTGTGTGTGTAAACACCGTGCTGAGAGATTCCCAGGAGCCCTTCACCTGCACAACCCCAGGGAACCAGAGTCAGGAGAGCCACAGCGACCACAGAGAAGCTGCCCGAGCTTTGCTCTTGCTAATGAACCCTGCACATCTAGGAAACAGACCAGAAAATCAGATTTTATAGTCCTGTTCACCCCTCTCCTCCCACTTCACTTTCAGCTTAAAAATCAGTGTGAGCACACAGCTGTCCACTACATCACACTGGGCAGTGTTAAGGAATTTAAGAGCTCTTGCATTTGTTCAAGCCAGGCAAAATTGGAGCAGTGTTTCAGTTTGCTTAGTGTCACAGAAAAACTGATCTAGAAATAAAGTAGATAAAACTGTATAAAAACAGCTACTCCACTGTTAATATTCACAAAAACTGTTCTTATTTCAGAGATGAAAAAACTCAAGTAACATGAATTTAAACTGCTAAGTCTTTCTAAGTATGGTTTATTTCTTCCCTTTTGCCTCAGAAAGGTGTGTCCACTTACTAATTGACTTTCTAAACGGTGAGCTCAGTTTATAAGATGAAAAAATAACCCACAAAGCACAAATTGTATTTCCAACACAGAGGAAGATTCAGAGGACACAAAACTGCATTAAAATACAACATTGAAAGAGTATATTGTTCTCCATTAGGGCTTACAAATATCCTGCACTAACTGGATGCCACACAAATATTTTAGGTGTTGTTCTGCTTGAAATTCAGTTTTGAAAGCAGAATCTTACATAGCCAGGATGTGCAAGACAGTGGTGAGCTTTGCCATTTATATTGAGCAATATTGTCTAAAAATGCATTTGGGAACATCAGAGCTTACTTGTAATGATTTGAGAAGTATCTATTTTCTAAGATTCCATCATTTATGATAGCTACAAAAGGAGATTTAAAGCACACAAAGACTCTTACCTGCTATACTTGCAAATATTTCACTGAATCCAATCAGCACATATTGAGGAATCTGCCACCATATTGGCAGATCTGCAGCATGGTAAGTGACGTTCCCAATTGTCTGGTTAATTGTTTTCACCTTTACAATTTTCAGTCTGTTGCTTTCCAGAATTCCTGTGTGAAAGGGGAGGGAAAAAAGACTGACCTAAGATACAAACATTGTTTCTCCACATTTGGAATGAAATCAGGATTCAGCCCTGCACTGCAGTTACAAATTATACAACAGGAATATGTATTTTTTATTCCCTAACATAAAGCATTTCAGACTACTTTTGCTATTGTGATTTCAAGACATGCAATTGTTCTGCTGTAGAATTAGTGATTATATTCTTATTCAGTAGCAGTAATTATACAAATACTTACCCCATTTCTGGATGGATCAGCTGAGAGCTCTCATACACACTGTGTTGGGGTTTTTTTAAAGACAATCTCATTTTCACAAACTATTGCTTTGCAGTGTTGAACCATTTCAACTGCCACCATAGTATTCATAAATTAGAAACCCTTTTGCTTATGGAAATGGCTACACCAGTCCTGTAGAACTATGAAAACCCTCTATGAATATGATTATGACATTTATACGACACTTTTCATCCAAAGAGACCCAAGAACTCTTTAGAGCTTGATTTACAAGCAATACATTGCATAGAAAGTACTTCATATAGAATGAAAAAGAGACATGATAGTGTAAAATATAAGCATTTTTAGCTTGCTCAGCACAACAGTTTAGAGTAGAAAGTGAATAGCAAATAATGCTGTAGGGTTTTGTAGAAGTTGCCCATATTAAACAATTGACTCACTGTTACATAAAATACACAGAATAGCTAAGAGTTAATAAAACTCCCTGCTTCACCCAAAAAGGACCTCCATAAAAGAACTCTCATCTCTTATCCTTGCAAATAAGGTGAATTGATTGACCACAAGTCAGAGGAGCAGGACTGAGTCCCTGAGGCTGCTCCCTGTAGGATGGGTTACACTCCCAGCCTCCCATTCAGTGCTGTCAGTATGGGGCTCTTTCTGCTTCCTGAGCCAAGACCCGACCTAACCTTGGGGCACAGAATATCTCTGCTGTGACAAAAAACCTGTACAGGGCTTAGGTATGATGTTTCATGGATCTCATCCCATGTACAAGTGATTACATCTGCTTCCTCACTTCCAGCTTCCTCCTTCCAGAGCCACCCAAAGGACATCCAACATTTGCTATGTTGGCTGAACCATTCTGAGCCATATTAACAGCACTTCTCATATAAACAAACACAGTTTCTAATGCACAACGTGATACCTGTTCTCCCGTGTCTTCCCAAACCTGGGACATAAACACCTGAGGGCACCAGCCAGATCAGCATCTCTGTGCTAAGTGGCAGTGCCAGATTTCTTAACAACATCTGGGTCAGAGGTAAATATTGTTCTGAATTTATCAGCTCTTCATGTCAGCCCAGCCACCACGTTTTCTCTGTCTTCCTCACTTCTTTTTAGGTGATCACTCACCCATCTTCCTTTTGTGTGTCATTCTACAGCTCTTCAGCTACCTCAGTGCCCTCTGAACTATGAAGAGCTGCTGTAATTAAAATAAAGCCGGATTTCTTGATGTTTTCGTTTTAATATAGCTGCCAAACATTTTAGAGTGGAACTTAATTAAAATGTAAACAAAGCAGTACAGTCATCTAAGAGCTCAGACATAATTTCATTTATTTACACTCAACACAGAATTATTGCACCATTAAGGATCAAGTGATCCTTAATGTGTTTATACTCTTACAAAATAAGCACTGAGCCACCTAGGAGCACAACTACAATATACCAAATCTTGCCATAAATTTATCTTCAAAGTACTTCAGAATCAGGAATCTATTGATTCTTCCTTTTAGACTTTGATATACACGTCTCACGTTTAATTTTACACTCTTAGCAGTTAAAATAATCTTACCTTCTTGGTATAATGGTTTAAACTCTATAAATGAAGTAGATTTTCCAGTTGAATAACCCTGAACGTTGCTGCTCAGAATTCACCATGAGATGCATGAAGCACAACAGATGCTCATTAAACCTAATCAGTTGTATTTTAACACCGTTTATAAAATATTTTGAATAATCTAAACAATCTAATAGGCAGCCTGGGTAGTGCCCACAACAAATGGCTGTTAGATAAGCAAGTCGAAATGGGAATATGGCACAAACAAATCATTAAGATACTGCCATGACTGCAAGTTCTTAACATTTTCATATGTTTAAGATTTTAATCAGTACCCCTCTCTAAGGCAGCAATGGTTGGAAGTCATAGTGTATTTTAAGAATGTTAAAATGTGGCAGCTATAAATATCACTTAACGAGAAAATAAAAACTGAATGGAACATATAAACCAACACCTTGCTAGAAATAAAGTTTCCTAAACCCCAAATTTGTCACAACTGAAGCTTTTAAATACCTGTTGTGATGAAGACATGTTAAGTTACTCCAAAAGGTTAAACTTTCCAAACAGATTGCAAATAACCACCCAAAGAAGTCACTTTTTCAGTTTCTACTGGGGAAGAGTTGGGGAGGATCAAACCAGCAGAATCATGTATTACATTTGTAGGTGAACTGAAAAAAGCATTTGAAATTTTAAAGAATTTTGTTGAATGAAGCCATTCCCCAACTCAGCTATCACAGCTCCATGTGTTCTTCCCCTCTGTTAATAAAGACAGATACTGCTGGGTTTGAATTCCCTTCTATGTGAGCCCACGGGTTCTATTTAAAGAGCTGACATTTAACTGTTTTACATCATCCTCTTCTGCAGCAGCAGTGTCCTGAGAAACATGGAATAAGAGAAACACTCCTATTTTAACTTTAAATGACTTTGCTTTAAGAACTTTCCTTGCCCACAAAGTGACCTTGGCCTAATAAAGTAATTACCTCTCTCATTGAAAGAAATCTTAATGGCCGTATAAAGTGTCCCTCTCCCTAAAATAGAGGGGATCCCAAGTGCTGAAATGAATTTATTTCATGCTATAATGCTTTATCAATATGTTCATTACAGTGATGCTGGTGAAGGCTATAGATTCTGTGAAGCACTGCTCAGAGATGCTCAGTTCCACATCAGCAGCGCTTAACAACTTTAAATCATCTCCACAGCAGCTGATTTATGGGGCCAGCAGAGTTGCCATCTTTTCCCTTCCACGCTACAGCTGAGCTATTTTACACTACACTAACCCCCAAACATTAGGGAACATGAAGATAGGGGAGAGAACACCCAAAGTGGGAGGAAACTCTTGTTCAGTCATAACCGAACTTTATTATTTCAGATCAGGGATCAGGATTTTAGGTGAAATTTCACCTTTTTTTATACTTGGAAGTCAGACTGTATGAAGAAACATACTTATTTTTAAAGGGTATATGCAAAGTCTACTTCAGGTAGGAAAAACAATCCAATTTTATTGCAAGCATTCAAAACAGTTTAGTGAATTTTTGGATACAATCCCCTTTACTGAGGGAAATGCATCCATGAAATCACATTGCGACTATCCCACGAAACAAAATCTGAATAATGCCGAGTTACACAGTCACACAGGTTTTAAAAACACCATGTTGCAATGAGCTGAACAATTCACTGTGTCAGGAGATGGCAAAGTCGCTTTCTTACCTGCAGCAAACGCAGAGCACATGACAAAGAACATTCCAACTGCAATCCTCTTCAGCGAGGATGGGAGCAAGCCATTCCTCTTCAAAATGGGGTCCACCAGTTTATCTTTTAAGGGTATTAGGATCAGGATAAGCACTGCATCAAACATGGTCAGCCAGGCTGCTGGAAACTGAAAGGGGAGATGACTCAAGTTAGCAATTTCACACTTAGGAGTTGATTTTTACTATTATTTTACAAAAAAAGATCTTGATTGAACACTGATCCAAAAGAAACCAGAGTGCACTGACAGACATTGTGGAAAGTCAAATAAGAGCGTTTAAAAGCTGAGGAAAATATTCAGGTTTTCATTGAAGCTGGCTGTTCATAGATCTGTTAGCTCAGTTTCTAGTCTGACAGAATCAAACTTTTTACCTACTTCAGTCACGAAAAGTATTTAATACCCAAGTTCTGTGTATCTTCTATTAGGCTTACAACTATCAGAAATATGCCAGAGAACAGTAGAAACAGAGTCTTACTAATGTAAATGCAAAATTCAATTAAAATCAAGTTACACTTGTCAAAGGAACAGAGAGGGTGGTGTAACACACATATCCTGTCTCACCTGCAAGGTTCAATAATTCACAGTAAGATTCATGGCAGTGTGAACGAGACAATTTCTGCCAAGTTTAGTAATATTTAGCACCTGTTCTGAGCTAACAACCAAAGCCAGTACAGGTAGATTTATAAAAACGTTCTGGTTTGGGTGGATTTTTAAAACTGCCTACAGAACACTGCAGTACTGTGCATCACAGTGACTCTGTGACACAAGACACAAGCCCTGCTTGACCTGTTTCTGATGCAGACTCAGGTTCTGTGCCTGTGTGTGTGGCAGCTCCAGGGTAGAGCAGCTGGAAGTACTCCAGAGATTTCTAGCTGTGGACTCCTTGTCCCTGGCAGTGCTCAAGGCCAGGCTGGACGGGGCTCTGAGCAACCTGGGCCAGTGAAGTGTCCCTGCCATTTGGAGGGGGTTGGAACTGGATGATCTCTAATGCCCCTTCTGACCCAAACCTGTGATTCTGAGAATATCCAGGATGACCAAGGGGCCTGTGGCAATCCAAAGCTGTGGCCACAGCCAACAGAGGAAGACAAGCAGATTCCCTAAAAGCTCCAAACCTCAACCACTATGAGTATCTCAGAAACCCAAGCCCTCAGCCTCTGCCACAGCGTGGGCACACAGCTCTCACTGCACACAGGAACTCCATTTCACCAATTTAAAAATGGAATCACAATCTAGTTCAGCTGCATAAAAATATCCAGCAGTTTGATACACAAGGTTATGTACATTACTGAGCAATTGTCACACACTTGGAAAAATGCGCAGTGAAATCTGCTGAGTTCATCAAATTCTTGCTTATTTGGAAACTTTGCAACACTCCAACTGTCAGTGTCCCTCCCACTCCCATTCACCTTTCTCTGTGCTTCAAATACCACACCAGCAGTAACCTGTGTCACAGTTTGTACAAAGAGTCATTTGTGTAGAGTCAAGGGTGTAGGAATTTTTTGTCATTGCTGAATCTGATAAGAAAGAAGAGAAATAACAAATGCCTCTGGCACTGCTGTATTTCATCCAATCAATCACTTGGGTTTGGGTTTTTTTGGTTTAAAATGAATGTTTTTCATTTTCTACCCTATCAGGAGACTGCAGATTAAAGGGCAGACACATATTTCATTCCTTTCACATCAAAAGGAAATACATCTTTTTTAGTGTTGGGCAGAGGTGCCTACAGAAGCTTAAGGAAAACCTAGAGCTGACAAGGTGCAACACTGCTCAGTAAAATGTTACATTACTGCTGCTTTTCCTAATCACCTCAAGGCACTACATAACGGAGACTGCAGGTCAGCATCCTTCAGGCAGAGCACATGAGGAAGATGGCAAAACCCACATTAACTTGTTTGTTTTGTGCTGTTAATGCTGCCAGATCGTAACAAAGTATTTCAAAATAAAACAACACAACAGAGGCACTGCAGAGAAAGGAGCCAGTCACTCTTATGTAAGGTAGAAAATCATTAGTTCGAAGTATCAAGACATTGTTCCATCATCATTGCCTCAAATTCTGCAGACTTTAGTAAACCCTACAAACAGGCAGCTAACTTTTAAATCCACACTTGTTAGGAAAAGTGGCTACACAGCATGAGTGGTATTTTAAAGTCTTTTCAGCAAAAACAAGGAAAGCCATTATTTTCTGAACTAATTTAATTAAACATAACGCTCTACTTACAACTTGAAAACAATTCTAATGCCCGGAAAGGCAGTGAAAAACCTCAGTTTGATAACCAAAGCTCCACGTTCATTTCTACACAATAAACACTTAGACTGACAATATATTTACTTTTAATACTCAGTCTGAAAATGGAACTCTGAACTCCTGTGTGGATTTTGCTGAAGAAAAAAACAATCCACTTCTCTGGTCCAACTGACAGCGTTGTAACAAGGCAGTCATGTGGTTCAGAATAAGACAAAGTAGACCTGTTAATAACTTATATTCACACTTTTTGGTTTTACTTCTCTGTACCATTTCTGCAATCACATGATGCCAGCCTTTCTTGAAAAATACTGAGCAGCTTCTTTCAATATGCTAAAGGTAAAGTGATTATTGATTAGGCAGTATAAAGTAACAAATGTGTCTCAAATTCCAAATGCTGATGTATCACTTAAGGATGGGTATTCCTACTGGGCTTGCAGGAATGCTGCTGTCCTGGTATGAAAACTCAGGGCATGGAGATTGATAAGCTTTCTTCAAAGGTCAGACTTTGGCCACTGAAGGATAAAGAAATTCTTGATGAAAGCAGTGGGAGTTACCTGAATAGATCCAGAGCAGGTTGGTGTGAACTCCAGGTAATTGCTGGTGTGACAGAATATGGGATGTGCATCATGCTCCTAAATGCCCAGAGGCTGAGGTCACTGATCCCTAAAGGCACTACCTCAGCTTCCAGGAATTTTTGTACAACGCTGATCTAATTTGCATTTCAACGAAAGCAAAGGTACTTCTCACTTGTTCTGCTCTGCTTACCGTGTGGATGGAGTTGGTGTCATTTGATATCTCAGGAATTTTCAGATGGAGACTTTGTAATACATATGTTGTCTGCATCTAGCATGAGGAAAAGAGGAGTTGAGGTTACTTGGACAAGGAGTGCTGAGAGCAAGGTATTTTTCATTTTGTAACAATTAACAAAGAGGTGAAGTGCTAACACAGCAAACAAAAGAATTATGGTTAGAACATTACAAGACTTTTTTAACCTTCAGTTATTTTTACTAAAAGCACAAAGAATCATTCACGTGTCTTTGAAAACAATTTCTGCAGTTTTTTTGCCCCAAATGTGTTTGATATCCCAAATTATCTCAGTAAGACAGAACCTGGAAATTTACATGAGGTCTAGATCACTTACCCTAACCTATGTGAAACAACTGCAAGATGAAACACAGCACAGTATTTAAGATATGGGATTTTGTACAACTGCGAGTCTTAACTACAATTGTAATGATTTTTTTTCTATTATTAAGTCAAAATATTATTTGAGACTATTCTTAGTAGCTGTTTTTCATCTCTCAACTTCAAGCTAAGTTTCATATTTATGAGAGAACCCCCCCAAAAACGTTAAATTAGAAATTATGTAAAATATAACTGTAACCATTTGGAACTACTCACTTGAAAATACACTGTCCAGTAAGGTATTAAAGCCAGAAAGACAGGGATAATCTTGACAAGAGCTTTTACATCTTCTACTTTATCTTCCCTGAAGGGGCCCCCCCGAGAGAGCTTGGCCATCTCAAAGAGGCTTTGCTTGCGAGGCTGGTGCAGCACTCCCTGGCCTTCACTTTGGAAAAGGATTTGAAATGTTTAGTTAAACATAACTGGCAGTCTTGTCTTCCTTATAAAAAGCTAATACATTTCCAAACTAAGTCACTCATGTAAGTTACAGCAACATAGCTGGGCCAGAATGGATCCCCAGCAGGTGGAAACACAAGAGGAAACCTTCTGCTATGAAGTTTCCTTATTTCCCATCCTCCCCACACACCCAGCCCTGAGTAACTGGCAGAACTTAGACTAACCTGTATTTTGTGATATTGCTGGTGAAGTCATTGAATTGACTGGCAGTCTGAACACGTGAAACCCCCCTGCAGAGGAGGCACCTGACATCTCTTACCAGTGATTAAATTCAACCACCAGTGTTCCATGGGCAACTCTTAAGAGTGGAAATATTTTGGCTTCCCATCAACCTACTTACAGCATTAAATGCAGGTGACAGTGCTTTTCAAACCAGAAGGCATCCACAAACATATCTGACAGAGAAGAAAGTTAACTAATGCTTAGAAGCAGCAGAGTCAGGTTACATTACACTTTCAGAAACTCTGAACTGGCAGGACAGAGCTCTGCTGACACCATGATCTGCCTGCAGGGAGATCCAGTGATCTCAAAGTGTGCCTCTCTTCCACCCCTCAACTCCCAGAAAGTATCTCCAGGACTCCAGTTCTGCAGTTCTCACGGCAAACCTGCACACTCTCCCGCAGTCTCTGGTGTGAGTTACGACCAGCCAGTCTGAACTAACGAGTTCCAGTCCTAGGCTGACTCTGAACTGAGGCCATACAGGAGAGCTCATCACAAACCTGTTTGCCAGATGTTCCCCGTGGGTCTTCTTGGAGCAACAGGAATAGGTGAGAATTTTGAACATGTCTGTGAAGGCACTACCATCAGGAGGTTTGGTGATGAAGAAGCTCTGCCCACATAAGAAAACCATGAATGAAATCCCAATGCAAACTGCTGGGATGCTGTATCCGATCACAAAGCTCACGTTCTGCTGAATGTATGCAATGCCCCCCAGAGAGAGGATAGCTCCCAAATTAATGCTCCAATAAAACCAATTAAAAAATCTTCTGGTGGCTTCTGGACCCCGGTCTTTGACCTGGAAAAGATTATAAGCAAGTCATTCAGTTTCTGAAGAAAATAAGGCTAAGGAGAATTAGAATCTTTGAATTAGAATTCAAACAATGCACTAAAGAGTTCAGGTTTCATTTACTGAAATGATTTAAGTGTTTTGGGCTTCACGTGGTATTTGATGCACTGACACCTTAGTGAGCTGCACCATTATGTGAGTAACCTTCTAGAAGATCAGCACAGGGATAAAAAAGCCACACACTACTGAGACACAGCTTCCCCGGAGAGGCCATTATTATTTCTACTGCACTGCCTCTCACTGGGTCATTTCTCTACACAAAGCTCCCTCAGATTAACATCCCATACTTCGCAGGAGTTTAAGTAACTATTTTTTAGTAACAAAAAGTTAAGCTACCTAGAAATTAATGCATTGCCACAATTGCTTCTTCTAACTGTTTACACATAACAGTTAACACTATTCCATTTTCTATGCCTCAAATGAATACTTGGTAATTAAACAACAAATTTAAATTTTAATTCAGTCCTAATGCCTCTCATCAGAACACAAATTGAGGACTTGTCATTCTGACCTTTTTTAAAAAATTTAATTAAATTTGGGTTGCCTGAGGATCACGAGGCCCCAGTAAATATTTATCCCTCTAAGTCAGTGCTGTTCATAGTGTTATTTTTCTGCTTGAAGCTCTCAGTGTCTCCCCAGTGAAAGTAAAGACATCCCTGGTTTACAGAACTATCCTGTACAGTTTTCACCATCACTCTTTATTATTGTCCACTGTAAGTTACCCCACATTTTGCAATTAAGTCCCAGGAACCCAGCACCACTCATAAGAGGTGATGTAAGAGAAATAATGCAAATTAAAATTTGAAAGACATTAAAAAGATCGAGCAGTCTGTAGAAGAATCCATAACGCTTTATTTGTCAGTGCCTGATGACTGAAAGGCCATTAACAGTCACTAGCAAGTCAGTGCCATGCACCAGCCTTGCTGAGTCAGTTATTTTTCATTTGGAATTGCAAATTTCCCCTCCTCATTTGCCACATCTTCAAAAGACCCATGTTTAGTTTGCAATATGAAAAGCAAGCTGGGTCTTGAAATGAGTTTTTAACACTGTCAGTTCAGATTAACAGCTTCAGGTTTCCCAGTGGTGCACAAACCCATCTGTATCATTCAGCCAAGCCCAACAAAGGAAATATTAAAGTATCTAATCTGTTCCTGTGCATAGTTAATAGCATTGTGAGGCTTTCAGGTACGTCTGTTAGAATGTCACATACAATCCTGGAGATTAGACCCAAGAAATTCTCCCTCTCCAGCTTCAACTTGCTATTCATTTCCTAACTTTCATCAACTGCAGCAGTGTATCAATCTAGGAATTCCTTCTAAATCCCAATGAGCAGCAGGATATTAGCAAACAATTACGTGAACACAGTGCTCCAACTTCTGTAAAGTGTTAGCAATCTGTTTGATGAAGTTTCCATTTCTTCATCACAAAGTCTCAGTTCTCTTATTTCTGCAAGGAAGATGACTTCTCATCCTCCCTCTTACCCATGACCTAGCTGACATCTCTACAAAGGAAAGCTGGGAGAAGAAAGCAAACTTTGATCCAGGTAAGAACAGGGAAGCACAGCATGAGGCTTCTGTCAAGCATTATCCCAGCCTCCGACCATTAGCTCCTGAGAAACTTCCTGAACCAAGGATGGCTTCTCTCTACTTAATCAATGCAGCAGCTCTCCTCTCCACAAACTTGTGTAACCTGCTCTGAACCCAGGTCAGCTTTCAGAATCCATAATATGCCATGGCAAAGAGCTCCACAGGTAATTACACAGTGGGAAGAACTACCTCCACTTGCCTGCTTTGAACCTGCCCTGTCCGAGCCTTGCTCCCTTTACCTTGTTCCAGGAAACAGAAGAGACAGCTGAGCTCCATCCCATTCCTGCTCCATTGCTGCCTCTCTCCCCTAAACACTGCTGGCACAAACCACTGTCACATCTTCCTTTTTGTTGCCTTTTCAGAGGTAGGAAATGTAGACTGATTCAAGATTCCTCACCTGGAAACTACTGACCATGTCTGTGGCCCTTGCCAGGAACTTCCTTCACTATCTCCAGTGTCCTTTTTGTAACTGAGTGACCAAAAGGAAGGCAGTGCTCAAGGGACAGACACACAACAGACTTACAATGCAAAGAATCCATTCTCTCCTTCTTTATCTATATATTTGCACTAAAAATCACATCACAGACACGTCTGAAATGCCACTATGGCATTTAACTGACAAACATTAATAACTGAATAAAAATCCCACTGAGCTACCAGGTGGAATATCTTCTCAAAGACAAAGAACTATGAAGATGGCTTGTCAAAACCAGGAAACACAGTGGAGTTAAAAGGCAATTCTGTAGTTCTTTTCAAACACCTCATTGGCTGTCCAGAATATCAGCAATATTACATTTACAGCAGATCACTAAAGTTTCCCCTCCTGGCTGTTACCTGAGCTCTGTGACAGCACAAAACATCTTCATGACTAAACACTGCATTTTAATAAGGAACTAAGAAGAAAACCATGTCATAATTTTATTATTTTACTTTTATCAAGCACAAGTTTTTTCCACATAACTGCAGGAGCTCTCTTTTCCCCCTTATGCTTGCATTATTTTCAATCACCCAAGCAGAAAGAAAAATCTATCACTCCCTCTGCTCCATTTCATCTGTGCTCAAGCATAGCAGCACTCTCCTCACCCTCCTTGTGGTGCTACCAGCACCACCAGCTTCATTATATTCCTAAAATCCCACCAACAACTGCAGCAGGAAAAGGATGCACCTCAGTGGCACAGGTGCAGCGCAGGCACTCTCAGCAGAGGACACACCAGCTGTGTCACTGCACTGCAATCCTCTAAACTCAGCACACAGGGTTCCCATCTTGCAGTCAGAACAGAGTTTTAAGCACAACTAAAACGAAGAATGGGAGGAAGAAGAGTAACTGGATCGTTATTTACAACCCCCGATGCAATGCCTTACAAATATGTGACTGACAGCAGCTTCCACAGCTCAGCTGTCCTGAGGCTCATGCTCAGCCCTCGTTCTGACCTAGAAGAAAGATGATCACTTGCTCAATTATCCCTGCCCTGGATTTTTCAACAACAGTGTCTTTCTTAGGAGATGATCCAAGTGCTAGCCAAAGCAGTTTGTACAGCTTGAAAACAACAATATGATACAGCTCAAATACTAAGATTCTATTAGATTCTTTTGATTTTTATGTAAAGAGTCAGGAATCTAAACAAACATCATTGCTTTCCACAGTTCCTGTGTTTAGATGCTTTGCTTTGTCACAAGGTAATTTCCTACTCTCACAGGTTGGTTTCAGAGGACTCGCTATCCACAAGATTTGCTATTTTTGCTGCAGCTCATGTCTGTCTGGTGCCCACCATTCCACTGTGACATCTCATTTCTGTTATCACTTGCTAATGATCTCAAGTATTCCCTAAACCCCAGCATTTCAGAGTTCCAGTATGTGTCTCACATCACGACCGATCCAAAGCTGGGACCTTCAACTTGACTCACGTGAAAGGAACAAGATCATTCGGAAGTTCCTGGCTGTAGCAGTTTTCATTTGTTCCTGCAATCAACTGACAGTCACAAGCAACAAATGTAACAAACACCCCCAAACTCATCCCAGTCAACTCTGCGAGCAACCACCCAACAAGGATGAAACACAGAACCCTGCCCTTGTCCTTAACCTACAAAAGAAGGCACAATGACAGGAGTTCTGTGCAGTCAAATTTACAGAATCCTGACTAACCCACCACTGCAGACACCACTTATTCTTTGAGATCATCTGCGAGAGCAGAGTATTACTCAGCTGCTACATAATTTCAAATTTTTATACTAAAATTCAGCAAGTCCACATACAAAGTCTGTTTCTTCTCCCATCTGTTATTACTGGCCTTGTGAAAGGCACAACTTGTTTCAAACTGTTCTCTGCAGAGCCCTCGAGGTCCACAAGCTCATAAGAAGTGCAGCAACAGCAACAACAAAGTAAGCTGCAGTTAGGGACCTTCAAATCTTTATACGTGGTTCCCCATCCTTATCCAGAGGCTGGAAAATCTGAGCTCTACAAATAAATAAAGCCTGAAGATCACTCTAAAGCCATCTTTACAGCAGCAATTTCCAACAGCAACTGTAAAAGAACAATTTTAGCAGAGCTAGAAGGTCCCTGGCCTGATAGATTTATTGGCTATGAAGGCAGTTCAGAGGGGAGCCACAGTGTAGGTGAAACCTGGCACCTCTCATCGCTGTAACCCTGAAAGACATCCAGCTATAATTAGAACAATGATTATGGCTCATACTAGATCAGAAGCCTGCTACTATTCTGGCTTCAGTGTTGAAGCTGAACCAGCTTTCACAATAATGACCAACAGTCCTATTGTTTCCTAACTACAGAAAGTCTCAAACTGCTCCATGGAACAGGAAGTGACAGCAAAACACTCGCACTTGAAAGGGGAACTGGAAAGTGCCAGGTTATAGGATCACATGATTAGAAACACTATTCTGAGAACCATCAGCTCAGATTTAGAGCAGCAGGATGGATCAGTCTGCAACTTCTAGAAAAACAGCTCATTTATAAACACTGTTGGGAAAAGCTGGTCTGTCCCAACTCTGCAGGATCTTCTTTTGCTCAGCTGACTAGTGGAAGTTACTCAATACCAACTCTACTGGGTCCTTTTAACAGCACTTCTAAAAGCATGCATTTAACAGAAAGTTAGAAACCACAACTTTCCAGTTCAGAGAAGAATAAATATTGCAATTCAGTTTCCGATTTCCCACAAAGTGATTCTGCTAAATGAAAAAACCTCGCATTATATTAGAGCTCTCCACCGAAATTCTATACACACATTAAAGCTGAAAAATCCACATGGTAATTTTTAAGAGATCTGCAATGAAATGTAGCTACCATTCCGAAAGGTGATTGTGCCAGCTGAAGTACATGATACACAATTCATCCTTTCCTTTGTTTGGTACTTGGGGGAAAGAGGACAGATCTTATCAGCACACATCCAGCCAAAACATGTTTGCATTGTGCTCTGGCCTCCCAAGAATGTGGCTCCGGGAGACAAGAGTTATTCTCAGATACAGATATACAGATACAGATATACACCCATCTCCCCAGCAGCTTTCTACATTCCTGCACAGGAGAAGGCACCCAAGAGGGCCCCAAACTGCACACCAAGGTAAGTGGCGTGTTGTAATATATTTAACAAGAGATAAGCCAGAAAAAGAGAGAAGGGGAAAAATTCAGTCCTCGGCACAGCTCCACTGACTATTATGGCCCAGAAAGGAGTATTTCTTTTGCTTCACCCTACATAAATCACTGTGAATTATCTGCAAACCCAGCCAAAAACTGCTTTCCTTGAAATCCTGGGGGAAAAGCCTTTACAAAATCCAGCTACAACAGCTACACTTCCATTGGCAGTGGCTCTTCTTTTGCGCTGTTCCTGCCATTATATATCTCTCATATTTTACTTTCATAAAGCGTTCTGGGGGTAAACAGTCAGTTTTGAAGAACACCTTACAAGATAAAGTCATATTAAAGCTATTTCACTTGATGGGCTCAGGCTGGCTTAAACAGAACTAATGCACTTGGGACACACAATCCTGGGCTATAATAATGTTTTACATTTATATACTGCTTTTCACCCAGAACTCCAGAATTTAGAATACATGAAATGCCAAAGAATGACAAATACAAACTGCACAACAGAGAACAGAGGCATGTTTGGCAATGATACTGTGCCAGATCCTCCTCTTACAAAGAATTCATGGCATTTCTGATACCTGCTCTAACCAGAACTCAGTGAGCCAGTAAACAGACATGCAACTGGATTTTCAGTTTAGTTAGAAAAGCTGCTGAAAATCTCAATTTGTAAAGCAGAAATTACATTTCAGCATCCACAGCCAGCACACCACCTTAGCATAGGACCGTGAAAAAAGTACATGCAACAGAGCATTCCAGTTGCTACTGAACTCTAAGTTGCCTCTCAAATGTTTTCTGTAAAGCCACTCGGTTCTGCAGTGATGACCCAACGAATGATACCACTGTAGCGGACCTGGATAAGGTCATTTGGCAGGACATGTCCTTATGGGAACAGCCCAGGTGATGTTTACCACGTTGAGAGCAGCTTCCACCCATCATGTGATGCAGCATTAGACTGCACAAAAATATCACTCACGGGCAATGCAGTGCTCAAATACCTAAAGCACAAAAACTGTTCCATAGCCTTCGTTTATTGCAGGATGGTGAAGGCCTCTGACTGCCTTAGAAGGCCCATGTCATCCTTGTCAAATCTGAAATGTGTATCCTGTACTTCATCTGATGAGCTCTGATGTCAAATTAACTGCGTACAAACTCACAAGGGAGGATAATTAACAGTCCACTTAATGGCCATTAAGTATTCAACCCAAGTCCTCAAGATGGTGATGGCTTAGCCAACTCAGATACCACAGCTAAGGGAGGGTAACCAGGAAGCCAAAGGTCACAAGGGATCTGATACCCCACAGGCACCAAAATTTTATCAAAGAGGGCACAACTTAACAACTTGCATTACACAGGGAACAGAGCTGCATGATCTGATACCCTCCAAGGCTGAACACCTACAGAGAGATCAGTCAGTCGGGCACTGTCCACCCCACCAAGGCAAGCCCCTCTGCCACCCCTGGGGCACCCACGAGCGCTCCAGCAGCTGCCAGACAATACTTGACCTGGTCTGCCCCGAACGGGGTGATGTTGGCCTTGACCGAGCCGACGCCCAGCCCCACGAGGACCAGTCCCACGAAGGTGGCGGTGGCACAGTAGCGGGTGGCTCCCACCTGGGAGCAGGGCGCCAGGGTGGCGTTGGCCGCCGGCGAGGAGCAGTTCTCCACGGGGAACAGGGGGATGTCCCCGCAGAGGCCCTGGCGGGTGTGCGGCGCAGCGATGACGGGGAAGGCCAGCATGCCCAGCAGGTACAGCGCCATGCTGAGCAGGATGGTGCCGAACTTGCCCAGCAGGGCGTCAGCCAACCAGCCCCCGAACGGCGACACCAGGTAGGTGATGCCCATGAAGAGCAGCAGCGCCTGGCTGGCCTGGGCGCCCTCCCAGCCATAGGGCGGCCCGTTGAGGAACAGCACCAGGTTGGAGGTGATGCCGTAGAAGGCCACTCGCTCCAGCAGCTCAGCCAGCAGCACGGCGGCGCAGGCCAGCCGCCGGCCCTGGAAGGCGCTGCTCGCCGCCCGCCCGCGCTCGCCGCTGCTCAGCAAAGGGCTGCGCTCGCCCGGCTCGGCCTCG
>VZRQ01000371.1:75257-123903 GCA_013397975.1 Machaerirhynchus nigripectus
GGCGCTGCCCGGGCACCGCGCCCGCCTGATGCTCCCCGTGCCCGCCCGGCGCTCCCCGTGCCCGCGGGGCGGCAGCAGCCGGGGGGTCCCAAAGCGCTGCGCTGGGGGCACTTGGCTGGCGGAGGAGGGGCTGCCCCGCGGGCTGCCCCGGCTCCCTCGCCACCCGCCCCCCGCAGCCTGGCCCAGCCCAGGGCGGTCAGTGGTTTCCCGAGGCTGCCGCCCTGGGAAATGGGCAGGCTGGAAGGCAGGAGGGAGCTCCAGAAGCAGGGTCTGTGCCGGAGCCATCCCGCAGCAGCAGCTGTGCAAGAGCCGCTCCAGTGGCTGCCCTTGCTGGGGGGTTCAACACGCGTCTCTCGTGGGGATGACGGACACGGGTGTCTGCAGTGCTGGGAAGCTGCACGTGCTAACAGAACCGCAGAAATATTCCTAATGTCCCCATTTAACTTTTTCTGTGACGTGGAAAAAGGATGTGGCTGACAGCATTGCTGAGGGCTTTGCTGTGCATGTGAGCTATTAAAAAAAAAAAAAAAAAGGCCACTATAAAAATGGAACAGTTTCCCAATGGTTTTGTTCTCTTGAGGCCCAAAATAACGTTTTGGTTTCATCTTATCAAAAAGTCATCCATAGTTTTGTTGTCTATCTTAGGATGAATCTCTTGGGATAGCCTTCTGCTGTCACAGGTTTTCCCTGCCCATGATCTGTGTATTATCTCACGTGTAATGTTATGCATAGAAACATCCTCAGACATGAGGTTTTCACACTGCCTGTGTCATACCAAGTGCAGCCTTAGACTTCTGCAGGGCTACTCTATTGTACAAGGTACTGGTAGAACATACCTGCTGGTCCTGTCAGTCACCCAGGCACTGAAGATATAAAGCAAGGGGAGCATAAAGACCAGAGAACGTTTTGGTATTTTAAAACAATAATTGTTAATAAAATACTGAGACAAAACAAGTACATTTTTATGTTTATATATACACACATATACACATTTCTATGCCTGTACATGTCAGCAGAGTTCCTGTGTGGTGGTTTCTGTGGTATTCTGCATTTCCTTTCATATCTTACCCTTTGCTCTCACTGGATAATACAAAACTAGTTATTCTTAGGGACATCACTGCTCATTTTTCCTCTATAAAGTTATTTACTCTACCTTTGCAAATTAAATATTTGCTTTTCTTTTTCCAATTCTGCTTTGAGGAAAGTCAGACAAACATTTAGACTGTGGAGCCGGTCGGAGCCAATCTAATGGAAAGCAGGTTTTGCATAGTTTCTAGTTAAAATAAGTCTGAATAAGCCGGAAAAACAAACCTTCACATATATCAAACTGTGTTTTAGTTACAGTGAGATTAATAGCGATATGTGAGCACACTGCACTGAGGTACAGCGGCTTAGCGAGGTGCCTTTACTTGAGCCATGGCAAGCAGCAATTTTGGTGGCTCCAGCTGTGACACCCGATGGTGGCCTCACATAACGAGGTTAGGATGAAAGGGCACAGCCTGGGTGAGCTGGAGCAGCTCAGCTGACAGATGGTTTAACATAACCACATCAATGCAGCCACTTGCAGCCGTGTGAGCGTGTCTGCAGTGACCTGTGCAGAGCACAGCAACCCGCTGTGATGCCATGATGGTTTTTGTCTTTTCTTTTATACCCCTGTTATACCTTTTTGCAACTTCTGTATTCTTGGTGCTTTTTGCCTACATTCTTGGGCTTGTTTGTTAAGCTAAGAGACGAAACATTTTAGAGGCTTTGTAGTTAGGGTGCCAGTGTGCCCAGGCCCCAAGGTCCTCTCCAGAACACATTTTGTAAACTAAGATAGAACCATCCAGGGGAGGGTTCCTTGGGGAGGGGGGCTCATTCGAGCCTCTCATTGGGGAATTTTTGATAGATAAACTAATTAGTAAGACCTAGAATGTAAGACCAGATATAGAGGAGGGGGATTGGGGTGGCCATTGCGGGGGTGCATGGAGGTGTATTCGACCTGGTCGTGGTGCACCTAAGGATCCTTACAATAAATACCAAGGTAATGCCCTTTTCCCCTTCTAACCGTGTTCGCCTCTTGATTTTAAGACCAGGAAAAGGCATCAGCTGCAGCACCCTGTTGCTTCCTGGGAGTACCTTGCACAAAGTGTAGGAATTCCTTACGCAAGGTGGGCTCTGTTTTCTCGTGCACAGACACCTTCCAACAGAAAGAAAATAGTGAGTGGAAGATAAACTTTGTTCACGCTCACAGTAAAGCTGGGTAAAGGATTCTGACAGAAACAGCATTTGAGAGTTAGTAACTTGTGGCATGTTCAGCTCCTGTCTTATCACCTGCTGTAAATGTTATTTATTGAAATAATATAAATGAGCCTGTTCAGGGAAAGAAAACAATTCTGATTAGGGTAAAAGTAAAGAGTATTAGCTAGCAATGAAGTTCATCTTCCTGACTTAAAGGTTAGTCAGGTCATCACTAAAACCATCCTGTTTTAGGTATTTCCATCCGGTATTGGTTTTCTTAAGACTTTATGCCATTAAAAAAACCCCCACAAAACCTGTATGTGTGGCCAAAGGCTTGGGCACGTCACTTTTGACACTAATCTGCCACACCTGAAGTTATTTGTGCATTGTAAACTTTGTATTGTGTATGTTAATACACATAAAATACATATTCCAATTAATATTTGGCTACAGTTGTATCTGCGTATGAGTTTAGGAGTTTATTTGTTCAATTTTTTTCATATTGAACTTTTGGTTAAATATAAATGAAACAATGATATTGTCTCCGGGCTGAGCACTTGCCAGCATAGATTAATTTTATGGCTTAATATCACAGTGTATCCTCTGTTTATGATATTACAGCTCTTCCAATAACTGCTTCATCTTTTCATAAATAAGATATTCATTTCCTGAGTTTAAAGTAAGTGGTGACAAAGGTACCAGAATCTAATTTGGCTAAAAATCAGCTTGCTAAAACAAGTGGTATAATGAATGTGCTGTGGGCTTCATTCCTATTGGTGTGCATAATCTTTAATCACCTTAAAAAATACGAGCAATGAATAAAGAATACAACACTAAGCAAAAGTCTTTGCTTAGGCTGCCATTGTTCAGTCTTAGAAATGAGATCAAAGAGGGTGTCACAAAAGAAAAGAAATTAATCTTCCCTGCCCCTTGAAATACTTTGTTCATCTTTTATTACTTGGTAGTAAGGAGTAATAGAAATCTGGAATTCATAGGTTAATTAGAAAGATTTAGATTACATATTTTGCCAATATGTAAACATTTTCTGGAGAGGGAGAAATTGTTTTGGCTCTCATTAACTGGCCAGTTGAGACAGCCGTTCTGTAAATCTCCAGGTAATCAACTGCGAGAGAATTAAAAGCACGAATTCAATGACTTATCATTGCTCTTGACAATTGTTTTTTAGCTTTGACGTTTACTGGAGTAATTCTGAGCCCAAACGTTTTGTCTTGGCCTGTCTGGCAGTGTTGCACTCGCAGGGCAGGGGTGCTCCTCTGCTCGTGGCAGCTCCTGTGCCACCCTGCCTGGGTTTGCTCGGGTGCTGGGGGGTCCCTGCTGGCTCTGCCAGGGCTGGTGCTCCCCTGCCCCTTTGCATGAGATGCCATCGCTTACCTGGGTGCTGCTGCCGCTCCCCAGAGCGCTCTGCACTGCAAGAGCTGTTTGTGACACGGGTTTAAGCTTTGCAGAGTTCTTTGTGCCTTCCAAAGCTCGGTTACTGTCTGCAGGTCATGGGGACAGCAGGAGCTGGGTCCCCATCTTTGCCCACATTTTTGGTTTCTGTGATTCACAGTGAATTCGATTCATACTTCATTCACGCCAGTACAATCTGTGCTGTTTCAAGGAGAAGTTTGAGAGGGAAATAAAATGATGTGTTGTTTTAATGAGTATGAAAAAATAAGATCATTTACAAAGGAAACAGGAGCTCAAGCGGGGTTTCAACTCTTGTAATTTGATGAGCTTCAGTGGGAATTGTGCATATTCAGGTCTGGCCGAGTTTATAAGAGGCAGTGGAATGACTCTGCTCTCTTAACAAGCTTTGAATTGTGCCATATACATTTAACAGTGGCTGGTGCACAGCTGCTGTGCAGAACAGACAGCTGAGGGAAAGAGATAATTAATATTTTTGGATGAAGCCTATTTTGTGCCATTCAAGAAGTGTCAGTGTATCCACCTACCAGGAACTTTTTGGAAATCAAACATTCTTTGTCTGCAAATAATTCCATTAAATCAGTATCAGTTGAAATTTAGAACATAAATGTTTCTGAGAGGAAGGCATCACAGAATACAGAGCAGGTTTCACAACCATAATACCTTAGAAGTAAGCACAGTTTTAACTCCTGTGCCTTCCCATCAGCCAGGCTGTGTTTGGAACTCTGAAACTGTTTCCTTACATAAAAAAAGCCTGTGAACTGCAGATTCATGTTGAGGGAGGGAAGACTGCTAGCCAGGAAAAGTGAGAAGTTAGAGATCAATAATGTAGGGAATAAAAAATTAAACACTGTAAAACATCACTTGGTGTTTCGTAGATGTGTTAGAGAAAAATTGTTTTTTGTATAGAATTCTCAAGGTGAAAATGTGTCAGAAAAGGGTGGTGCCTTTTAGCAGGATCTCTCTGCACACAGAACAGATCCAGAGAACATGCTTAAAAGTTTCACTTACAAGCTTTGTGATTTCCAAAGAGTGTAAAAGATATGCCAAACAAAAGAGAAATTCATTTCCTGAACACTAAAACGAGTGGGACTGGGAAATAGTTTGTCCAATATTCAGATGTGTATAAATATCACATTGTAAGCAGTGACCAGTATAATGTACTTTAAAAAATGCTCTTTCACATTTATTGAATGGCTAATCCCTGATGGTTTCTGCCTAGGAAAACACCCAAAATCTGGGATCTGAGAGCTCAACTCCATTTTAGAAATAATATTCTCCCCAAGTCATGGCATTGGCTTCCATGAGAGTTTCAGGAGAGGCGAAAAATAGGGCAAGTCAAATTCTAGGTCCAAGCAATAATCACTATTAGTTAAGACACTTGGAAATTTATCTCCTGTATTAAGAACTGTGATAGAGAGAAAATGTAGCCTTGAGATTTAGCATTTCAGTGTTGTCTTTGCTTCCCAGACAGCAGGAGCTGTGTTAATTTTTATTTTTCATTCAGAAAGTATTTGTTTATGAAATGGCAAAATGATGTGAATACACAGTTGCCAGGAGCAGAAGAGATATGGATGATGTGTCTCTCCTGTCTTGGCTTCGTTCAGGGACATCTGTGACTGCACAGACAGATCAGTCTTCAAAAAAAAATCTCCTGCAATAACTCTCTAATCATGTTCCTTGGTAACAGCATATGTGTGAAAATCATAGTCTGCTTTTTTTGGTTATAAAGTTGAAAAGTCATTTAGAAAATAGGAAAGTATCACTGTAAATTTCAGTGCTTAAATGCTACCTAATAACTCTGCTTCTACACACATGCATTTCCATATATGCACAATTTGAAGCCTGTGACTAGTGATATTGAACCCAATGGAATGTTTAGGGGATTAAGGCCTCTTTAAATCTGGGAATTTGACTTACTCTGGGAATATCTGGTTATTTTTCCTCCTAAAGATGCAAACTTTTTACGTGCTCCTGATTAGAATAAAAATCTGTAAAAAAAAAAAAATTTTGAGCTAGTAGAGGTAATGCACAGTTTGTGATCTATGGAACACTCGAGGGAGTCCCTCTCTATTTACTGCAGAAACAGCTGTCGTTCCCCAGTGAGCTCTGGAGCTGTGCAAACTGTGGAGGAAAAGTAGTCATCCCCAGTATATTTAAAAAAAGAAGACGCTCTTGATTGGAATTCCTGGCTGAGTTTCTTGATTCCTGATGTCCTGAGAGAGTTATTTTCAAATTAATTGTAATATGTAAACATATTGCTTGTACATGATAGTGATTTATGGTAATTGGAACACTGATGGGAAAAAATCCTTTTAGACTATTTAATGAGCACCTGTGAAATTATGGAATGCATGCACGAGCATCCCAAGTATTTGCCCGAGAGATTTTCTTTCCACAGCTGGGAGATTTGGGCATCATTATTTAGACAGAAATTGAGAACCTCTGTCAAGAGGAAGGCAGGTACTGGGAACCAGTTCTTGGGGCAACTGGTGTTAATGATTGCTCGACAGTGTAAATAAGGAGCTTCAAATGTGGCTTTATTTTATTATTTATTAGTATTTATTATAATTTATTGGTCTTGTTTCGAACAGTGGAATTAAAATTAAAAAGAGTTTCTTCTTAAGATAAGGAAGAAATCCAGCACCATATGTTGTGCCAGTGGAGCTCTCTCTGATAGGGTGCTAATGCATTCCTTGCAAGGCCTTCAGACATTTTACAGCACTTTTAGCACCAGTTTCTGCAGTAATGACCAACTTCTACAGGACAGAAAATCCCATTTCTTGGGAGGCTGTGAAGTAATCAGGAAATGAGAGCCGACATTACCTGGGGAGCCGATGAGTTAGCAGGGTTTTAATGCCACAACAATTAATACACTATGAGAAATAAACCCACTGGAGCAATATGGAATAAGCAGAAAACATCCTTGTGGTGTTTTTGTGGGACTGAGGATGCAAACACTCCCTGTCAGCAGCCACAGTGTGCTCCTTCCTATCCCAGCACAGGCTTTCCCCTGTGTGTTTTTGGGATGTTCTCTGGTCCTGCTTTCAGTGAGAGGAGGAAAGCTGTCTGTAATCAATCCTGTCTGTAATGAATCCGTTCCTTGACTTTGGCAGTCTCTGCATCAATCTTTGCAGCATGAGGAACTGTTGTGTATGAAGATGAATGGGTAAGCTGACACTAAGGGGGGGTTGGTGTTGGATTTGGGGTTTTTTTGGTTTTGGCAACTGAGATTTCTAGAACAGGCTGTGCAGCTATTCGTGTAATTACTTCTGTGTAGGTTTTTGCTTATACTTAATGTACTGCTGTGCCTATAGCATTAATAGTGCCTTCTTTATTCTTTGTCTGTTTGTTCCAACAATGAAGGAATCATCTGCATGCTGCAGGTCACATCTGTGTTCTTAAAGATGCTTTCATGTACGAAAGTCCAACTGAAATAGCAAATCTGACCTCCGCAGACAAGTTTGATGCAGCCCTGGCCATTCACCTTTATAAAGGAGGCAGGCTTCTGCAAGGTAATCCTCTTTCTACTGTGCAATAAAAATACCTCTTAAAAAAGTACTGCAAGGGAAGAGAATGAATTCGAACTGTTACAAGTGGCCATAAATGTATAAACCCCCACGGAACGCCCTCACTGTGTTTATCCACTTCAGCCAACGGTCAGAAATGCTAAAAATCTCTCTCAATGGGAGATCTGATACAGAGAGGAGAGAACTAAATAAATGTACTTTTAAACCACTTAGTGCTTTTTGTAATTAAGTACTTTAACTGCATCAAGATAAGAGCATTACATTAACATTAGGATCCTTTCAGCAAATGGGCTCTTTGAGAGGACAAGGGCTTGGCTAAGTAGAGCTGGGGTCAGATGGAAGAAAGCAGAGGGGCTAATTTGATTTTTCTGCTCAAAAATGAGTCGGGGTTTTTCAACATGAAATAACATTCCTGTCGTTCCTGTCAGCTGAACCATAGGAGACAGGATGTTATCAGACAAATAATAAAATTTTCTATTCTCTGCAGGCACGTAGAACAAAATTTTAGCCTGCCATTAATGATACACTAGAAGCACTGGCTTTCAAAATTACAGGCACTGTCACCTACTGAAATTGCAAGTGTGCATCTGGTTTTGAGACCACCTTTGTATTATATAAATCCGTTCTCTGGAATAAAGGCACTTAATTTCATATTTTCATCAGATCTCAGGGTGAGTTGTGTTGTGTTCGTTTGGAGATTTCAGGAGTGGCTTTGCAGAAAGCCTGAATTATGGTGTCTGGTGTGCCTGGGTTTCTTTTGTTCCCAAGGAGCTCTGATTTCAGTAGGGACCTAAAATACAAAATAATTCTCTAAAATGAGCTCTGCTAACACACGAATTAAGACTTGTTGGAATATAGAGATGATTGGTTTTTTGACAAGACCTTGAATTGTTTTGAAAGAGGCTTATGGGAAGTCTAAAAACCATCTTTTTTTTTTGTTTTTGGGGTTTTTTTTTGCTGAGGAGCAAAAGATAAAGTTGAATTTTAACTGTTTATTGGAGTAAAATTTTACTGGAGTTTAACTTGCGTGGCAATGCCCAAATGCTGCTGCTATTAGCTTTTCAAAATCCCCAGTGCCCGAAAAGCCTGATACTTTCCAGAAGCTCAGTAATTTAAATAAATCAGTCATGCTGTTCTAAAAGGTATCTGCAGTAACTGAAAGAAAACCAAACCAAAAATCAGTGAAAGGCAAGACAGTAACAGTGAGATTGCTGAGATGATCGTAGTCAAAGTGTGAGAGTTACTGCAGACTTCTTGGAGGAAAGAGGTGGTTGAGAGGACATTTAGAAATGCAGTGATTGCACTCATGCTGCTGCAGTAATGCCCAGCTGCTGGGCCTCATCCTGCAAAGTTTGTTTGCATGAGCAACATGTGGAATAGATGGCATAATAACAATTTACTTTTTGCATTTCTTAAAGAGGTGATCCATGTTTTATGCAGTATTACAGGCTGTCTGCCTCCTGAAGATTAGAGACAGTGATGCTTTGGTAGTGCACATTATTTCTCTGCTCGTGCAATCATCAGAGTGTAACATCAGCAGATGCCAAGGAAATTCTCCAAGTGGCCAGGATGGTAATTAGTCCTTCATTCTTTTTGCTCGCTCTCTCATTTAGTAATGAGGGAATTAGCAATGCTAATAAATCCTGATCTTACAGCTCACTTAACTTGCAAAGACAAATGTGAAATATAGAGTACATTTTCTGTCTTTATCAACACACCTTGTTTCCAGTTTGGTTTGATGTCCTGTGAAAGTGCATGGTTATTGTGTGGTGGGTTCCAGTGCCAAAACAATAAAAATTCAAGTTTCTCCAGGTTTCCTTTTCAAAGACTTTTGCTCAGATATGTGGTTCAGTATTATCAATGTACTTTTTCACTCCTAGCCATGCCCTTGGCACGCTGGGCAACTCCTCATTGCAGTCATTGCTTTGCAGGGAGCAGAATTCCTTTTGGAATCATCTTTGGTGGGACAGATATAAATGAAGATATCAAATGTAAAGAGAAACGCCAGGTAATGGGAGCAGTGCTGGAGGAAGCCAGGTAAGAGCACGTGTGGGAGATCTATGGCAGGAAATGGCATTTTGCAATGGCAGATCTTTCAGGAAGCCATGCCAAGGGAGTATTTTCAGGAAAAGTTTGTGACGTGTCAGTGTAGTCATCGAATGTAGTTCAAGAACTGCTCATAAACCAGAGGAAATGACAAAAAACCAAAAAGAACTTTGAGCATTTCTCGTCCTTTCAACATCCCCAGAAAAGAAGTTTTCTCCGGAGCGATCCAGAGGTTTGTTGAGCCCAGCAGGGTTTGGTGGTGGCCATGGCAGGGCAGGAAAGCTCCTTTTTCCTGGGACCAGCAGTTCAGAGCAGGGTGGCTTTTGGGTCAGGCAGAATCCTGCAGCAGGCTTCTCTCTCCTCGTTTTATCCTTGCTGATACCACTCCGTGTTCCAGCTATTTTTGGCTCACTTAAGGCTGGCAGAGATGTGCTGCTCTGTCTGTAATCCCCTATAAATTGTGGTAAGCAAACAGATTTTAAAGGCAGCGCTTAATCACATTAATTGAAAAATCATTAGGGCATGTTCTTACGTCTCAGTGTGACTTGGAGTTGAAAGCAACTTAAGGTCCCACTCAAGAAAAAATTTATATACTTGTTTACTTTTGTTATCAAGTAATCATAAGTTATTCCTTAAACAGGCCTGAAGGAAAAGAAAAAGATATCTGATGTGTCAGATAAGTTTCAGCGCTGTGCAAAATGAGAAATACATGAAACCAGAATCTCTGAGTGTGTCCATTTGATCCATCTCTGTTTAAAATATGGTCTGTCACAAGAGCAGCTAATACAGATAATACAAAAACTGTGCTTTACTGAATGCTTTTTAATGGTATTAGGTTGGGAACCTGAAGTGTACCTTAATAGCTTGGATTATCTATGATATTTCAGAATATATTACTGCATCCTTACACAGTTTACCGTATTTTTTCTGCTACAGGAAAAGTAAATCAGTTTTCTGAATGTACCTCTTCTCCAGTAGCATCACTGGTGTTATTTCTTGCATAGATATTAAAAGAAACATTGATTTTTTTTTTCTTTATTGATTGCAGGGTTCTAAGCAGAAAGCATCATGAATTGTAGATTACTTGTCCAGTACAATATACCACCACATTCCATAAAACAAAGTATTGAACACTGTCTAGCCTTATGAGTGTTTCATTTTTAATCAAATTCCTCTAAATGGTGCTTGTACTCCTCTAGGGTATTTTTTTTTTCTATTGAACAGTATTTTGTAGACTTAGAAGCAACATCTTTTTTTATGCTTGTTAATGTGATGTATTGAAAGTATAATTGCAAAATCTGGGAAGGGAGCATGTGCAACTTGACAAAACAAGCATTTGCAAAGGCTTTAATAACCTTAAAGCTGTCAAGTCGTGTGTGTGAAATTCATTGTAGTACCATAAAGCAGATCCTACAAAGCAAATGTAAGGGAATAAGGTTTGTTGCAACAAACAAAAGCAGGAGTTATAATTCAGCATTTATGGGAATTACAATGAATGATTGTGGTTTCATGCCCTCAAATCATAACATCTCCAGTGGGGAAGCACTGTTCTGGGTGTGACTGTGTTGTGCTTTATCTCGAACCTTTAAGGTGTCTGAGGGTTGGCTCAGGACAGAAACATTTCAGAAATCAACCTGAAAAAGAAACACTGAATCGTCAGTGCAATGTGTGATGACCTCTCTTTTATATTCAGTATCTCTAGAAGTAATTTAAAAAAGGAGTTTTGCTAAGCAGAACTGTCTCATGGGAAGGAGGCATTCAAACATTGTTTTCCACAGGACTGGGGGTCTTCAGAAATGGCCCCACTTGTGGGTGCAGTTAACACTGAGGCTCCATGTAAGAACACCCAAAGCACGTGGTTATGTTCCATTACAACTTAAAAGCTGCATTAAAACCCAGCACGTCCTGGAGATCCCTTCTGACCAGGGATTCTTTATTAACACTCCATAAAAATATCTCACGGAGCCTCTCAGCCTTACACCAAGGTCCCAGTTAGAATAACTTGTTTATTGAGTATGCTGAGAAATCAGCCTTGTGTTGGCTGTGATGGGACACCCAAAAATGAAACCTGCCCCTGTCAGTGGTGCTTTCAGGTGGCCTCTGCCATCCCTGCTCTGCTACAGCCCACTGCAGGCATTGCTCCAGGGCCCGAGTTTGGTGCTCCCTGGCAGCTCTGACAAGGTGAGAACGCTGGGGGAAGGTCTGGATTCCCTCTCCACCTGAGTTAAACTCGGCTGCAAGCAGCGGGGCTGGCTGCTGTCGAAGCACAGGGTGAAACGAGGCGCACCTCAGCTGCCTCCCCACGTCTGCTCTGCCTGTGGAAAGGGCTCCTGCCAGCTGCAGTGAGGCAGGAGCTGCCTGATTCCTGCTGCAGCTGTGTGCATTAACCTGGCGAAACTGGCAGCTGTTCCCATTATTTGGGGTTTCTCTCTCTTTGGGAAGTCCTCACTTCACCTTCCCATTCCCAAGAGCTCTGGGTTGTAAAGCCTGGGGTAAGGCTGTTGGTTTAAGCACGATTTTCTGCTGAAACAAGTGGAAAGCCTGCATTCTGTCTTTGATCTGGGATCAGTTTTATAAGCCTCTGATCTTAGTTCTTATCAAGATTTTTTCTGCAGTACTTTTTTTTTTTTATGTTTAAACACTTTAAGCAGATGATCCCAACTATTTTTGTCCATTTAACCAGGTTTGCAGTGGCTTTCACAGCGAAAATGAAGGAGCTGGCAGCAGCAGAGTGGGTATGTTTGTGATGGTGGTAATGCTTGCAGTATTAGCAACTCTGCATCCTCCTAAAATGTTCTCTAAATAATGCTAGAGAATTGCAATAATCTTCATTGTCCCTAGTCCTGCTTTTCCTTTCAGAGAAAGCATTTTGTGATTATGTACTTCAACAGGTCAAAGAGATCTGGCATTAAAAGCTGTTTGGTGTTAGAAGAGAGTGTAGAACAGTTCGGGAAGTGCTTCTCTGTAACACTGAAATCATTTGTTGTTATCGAGTCTCTCCTGATGCCAAATTGTTTCTTTTTGCATCATTTCCTAAACTGTGTGTTGACGAAATTCCTCTAGGCATCATTAGTTATAATAAAGAATTTGGAAGTATAATTTGAAAATACTTGTTTTGTCAACCCTGGAAAGAGAATGAACTTCTTCAGGTGAGCTGCAGAGGTAAATTAGATTTGCTCAAAGGCTGTATCTTCCTACAGATTCTTTTCTGTTACCCTTAATTATGGAATATGTAACCCAGCACTGTAATAATCTGTATTCCAAGTGAGTTGGAAATACTGTAAAAGATCTCGTGCTTATGGTCAGTGTTTTATTTCAGCAGCATAAAACTGGTTCACAAGAATTACCTAAGCTGGTTTTACTAGCAGTCAATTTCATTTTCCATTCTCCTCAAGCCCATTTCAAATAGAGAACATAAGAGGAAATTGATCTATAGAGTGTGAATACATCTCTGTG
This sequence comes from Machaerirhynchus nigripectus, assembly GCA_013397975.1. Taxonomy (NCBI): domain Eukaryota; kingdom Metazoa; phylum Chordata; class Aves; order Passeriformes; family Dicruridae; genus Machaerirhynchus; species Machaerirhynchus nigripectus. Next base: position 87,938 of record VZRQ01000371.1, read on the forward strand.
CCCTGTCCCGTGGTATTCCTGCTATTTTCTTCTTGATGATCCAAGCCCTGCCAGGATTCTGTTTACTCACTGTGAGCTGCTCGAGGGCCAGCAGGGCATGGAAGAAGATGCTTAAGTTAAACTTCTTTCTGAAACGTGGTGGTTTTAGGGAGCTGAGGGCTTGTCTCAGCCAGCAGAGGGGGAGGCAGGGCTGGGGTCTGCTCTTCTTTTCTCTCCTCTCTGCTTTTCTCCCTTCTGCTTTCCTGGGTTTCTCTGTTTGGCTGGGTCTCAGCTCTCCCACTTGTACTGCAAAGTTAAATCCTGAAGTTTGCCTCCAGCTCTCGGTGCTGTCCCCACTGTTTGCAAGGGGTTTTTTTATCACTGGCAGATCCTGTATAATTCAAAATGTTCGGCAGAGAAGGTCCAGAGTTAAGTAATAAAATAATGTAATGATGTAGTAAACTATTTTTCTTGGTTTTAAATGCTTTGGACACAAAAGCTCACACAGGTTCTGGAAGATAAAGTCCATGGGAGATCCTCAGGCTTCCACTGTAGCACAGAGTTGTTTCTCCCCCACTTTATTCCCACGTGGATTTGCTGCTTTTTCACGTAGATTTTGTGACATTGTTCACTGTGATTCTCAGAAACCACCTCCTTCCCATCTGTGAGCTGCCTGTGGATGGCTTTTTAAGTGACCTCTTTTCTTTCAGTTTCATTCCCCAGTTCATTTTTAGGAACTGCAGTGCCTGGGCAGGGGGCTGAGGGGAGCCACAGAGGAGCAGTAGGGAAAACCAAAATCTCTGCAATTTAAAAAGGAATTACTTCTGTGGCTTCCTATTTTCTGAGCTGACTGGTTCAAGAATTGGTTGCTTAGAAGTTTGCTTCTGAATTAATTCTCTTTTCATTAAAGAAAAATGTGTTCCACAAATCTACAGTTGGTTATAGGAAGATACTGAAATAGGAAATTGCTTCTTTAATCACCTAAATGAAATAACTAGCAGAGTACTTTAGAAGTGATTTTGGAAGTGTAGTAATTACCTCTTTTACTGCAGCTATTTAAAAATAATTCATTTTGCAATTTTTATTTGTGAATGTTCTGCAATAACTACCAGGCACCACTTCTGTACAGGCAAGTCTGTATAAATTGTCAGCAGTTTCTGAAACTGGTATGTTTATAAATTTTATTGTGGATGAATGTAAACTGGATTTTCAGAACCAGTCTTTCAAGCCCAATAGTCTTTTTGGGAACTAGAGTTGATTTGCAGCTAGATAGTTGAAATTTGTTTTATTCCAGGAAAACAGGATAATGATCATAAGAAAGGATACAGAGACAAACTAAAAAATCTGTTTGTACTGACATGGTAATTGTGTTAATTGCAAAACTGATTCATTGCAAATGGTCCTAGTACATGTAAATTACATTGTTGGCTTTTGGTGTTACTTAATGTATCTTTCTGATAGTTTGTTTTGATTTTTAATAGTCAGAAGAAAATCCCACTGGCATGTATTTTGTTACTCTTTAGTTGTGTTTTTTTTCGAGATGGAGCAGATATTTTTATGTTGAACTATGAAAGTTATTTTTCTTCTCCTTTCTCTTCAAAGCCAGATGCTAGGAAGAAGATACTTGTCCAAAGTCAAGGTGAGAGCTTTGAAATACTGATTAAGACATCCAATTTCCTGGGTGTGGTACCTGGGTGTGGCTCTGCCTGCTCTGCCCTGGACACGTTCTGCTGAAATGGGCTGGGCTTTGCAGCCCTGCTGCCCTGGAGCTGGGCTTTCTGCCACTGACACTGAGGCAGCATTTCAGTCTCTCAGCCCAAATTTCCACCCCTTTGGTGCTTTCCTGGAAGCTTTCCCAGCTGCCTGCCAGCGGGGATCAGAAAGGTCAGGTGCCACTCAAGGCAGCACCGAGATTTCTCCAGAGCCTACACAAGGTTTGATGCTGAATAATTATATTCTAAAACTCCTCCAGATTCCTTTAAATGCTGTAAGTTGAATTTCCAACCCAAGGACAGCCAGCCTCACCCAAGGTGCATCACTCAGTGAATAGTCCAGGGAACACAACTCAGTATTTTAGGTGTGATGCCTTAATTTCCCAATTTTATTTATTTAAAAATAACTGTCTGTGGGTTCCACAGCTCATTCCATTTCCTGTATTTCACTTTCCAAGAAAATAGCATTATTTTCCAAACTATGCTGTTGAAATAACTCATTGTGAAGTCTGTTTAGACCATATTTAGTTTATATTTAAGTCTCTTGTGAGGTAATAGTTAACTAAGAGATTAAATAAATAAATAAAATAATTTCATTATTAAAATAATTAATCTTTAACATAAGGAAAAACAAATACATTAATATTCAGGATATATTAATATTTAATTTGATTATAAATGTAATTTGCTTCCTTTTATATTAAAGACTCTGGGTCCCAGCTGCTGTGTATCTGTTTGGAATAATGTGCTCCCTCAGATAATGTGGAGTTTTAAAAGGCCAAATTGGCAGGGTTGTGTTGCTGAAGTTCAAACACTGGGTGATTGTACAAGATTTCCCATTAATTTCGATCTGCTGCGTGTGGGAGGGTGGCCCAGGCAACCTGAGAGGGCTGGGGTGGGGAAAGCTGGAGGTGGGAATTCAGTGTGCTCGGCAGAAACCTGCTCTCCTGGGCTTCAAAAAGGCTTCAGGAGCCACAGCTCGGCCACCCAGGGGACACTAAACATGGGATTCTCTGTTTTCAACACAGGAATCAAGACTGCACCCAGTGAAACGTTTGACTGGTGTGGATTTCTACAAAATGCAGGTGAAGCTCACTTTTTTTCCTGGTGCTTACTGTGTTTATTCTTAATAGGTGTCACAGGTAAAAGAAACTTAGAGTTTAATTATGTAACAAAGTGCCTTCATGACATGAAAAATGGCAGAATACCAACCAGATGAGCCTGAAGTAAAGTCCCCAAACTGCCTCCAAATTCCTGGTGTGGCCAGGGCTGGGCTGCACCAGGAGTGGTCCCAGCCTGTGGGGCAGTGTCCTTGAAGGTTAATTTAGAGCACAGCACCAATTCCTGAGCTCCCTGCTTTACTGTGGGACAAGCTGGGGCTGCCTGCATCAGCAGAGAGCTGCTGAAGAGGAGAAATAGTGCTGGTGTTTTATGATTTGGTCTTGAGCTAGACCTGCCTCTGCTCTCACCAAAGCAGGTAAGGCAGGTGACCTAATTCCCAAGCCACCTGGTCCTGGCAGTGCTTTAATCGCTCCCTTTTCCCCCAAAAGAATGATTTATAGGCATTTTACCCTGGTGAAAATGTTTCAATGTAATATTCATCAGCCTGATCTGTGATAGTACAGCTGTTCCCTGTGCTACAAATGAATCCTCCCCAGTCAATGGCATTATCACATCAGGAGCTGTGTGCCATTAGTCACAGCCAGTGTCAATTCTAAATTGAGCATTGTGGGGTTATTGAGTCCTCAGTAAATCACAGCACACGAGCACGCTGCCACTAGGATTAATAATTTTCTGAAGTGAAATGATTTGTCACTTGCTAGCACAGCCTTAGTGTTGATTTGATCTCTTGTCCAACCATTTTGTGATTAAATGAGCAGTCAACAGATTGAGGAGGGGGATGCTCCCCCTGAAGGGAATTTCTAATATATTAGAGGCAGTTTTTTGCCTGGTGTGTGCTAATGCAAAAGTGCAAAATAATTCATAATGCACACGAAAAGCAAACTAAAATGTGACTCTAACATCTGTGCCTTATTAAATAATAACTTGAAAACTGGCATCAGATTATTCAGTATTGGTTTTATGACTGTTTCATCTCATTTATCTCCTCTGCCTCGTGCCTGTGTCCATCTCTGGTGGCAGCCTGCAATTTCTACTGCTTTTAATATTGCACACGGAGTCAGGCTGTTTGGCTGCACCTTGGTGCTTTCCAGGCACTAATTAGGAGTCCCCACTGATTTGCTTTTCTGGGCATTTGCAGTTTCGAAGTGTTTAAAATTCTACTCAACTTGGAGCAGGCAGTAGAAAACCATCAAGAACGGGAGGCAGTTTTGCTCAGGAGGATGTCATTTGGGCAGTGTGGGCTTGCACAGTGAAGAGCACTTGAAAAGATCCTGAGCTTCAGTGCAGATGAAGCTGTCCAGTCTCCTTCAGCTCATGGCATTTGTCAGCTTTTTTTTTTTTTCCCCAAGACTTTTTTCCTGAAGTTCTATTCCATGTCTGAAGGCACTTGATTATTTTTTGGGGGAAATATTTCTCCAGATAACCCTTGCCTGGATCTCTTTGAGCATTTGTCAGATTCAGGATTCCCAGGGCAGAGTGGAAGGAAGCAGCCCACGCCTTGCAGTGCAGATTTTAACACATTTGAGGCATCACTGTTAAACACCCTTGGTGTTCAGGGTGTCAGATTATTCCTTAAAATGAAATGGGCTCTTGAGAATACTTCCAGATTTTTTCCACAGAACAGATTTCTTAGGAATGTTCTTTGTACTGGGTTTTTTTTTCAGTCAGGGGAAACATTTGCTCGTGTTAAATACGACACCAGTACATGAGCAGCCTCTTTGAATCAGTGTCATGGCTTCAAAAAGAATTTCATGGTGGCTTTAAGTGAGTGGCAGAATGCTTCAAATGCATTTTATGGTGGGAGATTTCCAGCCCCCAAATTTGAATGGTACTAAACCAAACTCCAGGGAATCCCAGCTTTTTGTGCCCTCCATTTGATAGTTGGGGTGCTAATGTAAATAGCAGTTGCCCAACACAAATGGAAGCAGTCCTGTGGAAGGTTTTTATTGTTGTTATTACAGGTGCAGTACAATCTCAGTACAAAAAGCATGGAATTAGCATTTTTTCATAGTCTCAGCAGCAGATTTGGGAGTTGCAGAGGTGATGCTGCAGTGTTATTGCTATCTCCTGCCTGCAGTATTTCCAGGGGCTGGCTGGTCAACATTTACTGGCTAAATCAACAACAAAAAAAAGGGGCTTTCAAAGTGAATTTGCATTCTGGTTAACAGTCAGCCTCACAGTTTGTCTCCTGTGGGTGAGAGGCTGAGCAGCAGTAGCTGAGCCAGGGGCAGATTTCAGCCCAGGCTTCAGGAGCACAGCACTTCCAGCCTGGTTGGTAACTCGGCCTATTTCAGGAGGTTTTGCTGCCTGTGTCAGTCTGGAGATCAGAGCAGATGATGGAAATGTGCTTGTCTGGCCTTCCATTGCAGGGTCTATATACAGCACAGTCAGTTTGGGTGCAATTTTAGAAGCCCTATCTATAGACCTGGGAGAATCAATGGAAGTTCAGGCTTTTGCTGTAAATTGACTGACAGAAAATGACAAGGCAGTTTAAGGAAATGAGAAACCTGAGACTGATCCTCTCCAAGAGCTCCAGGCTGGGGCAGAGCTGCTTCAGATCACAGACAGGCTTGATGTCATCATTCCGTGATGAAAAGCTCCTTTTGATTTCGGTGGAATGGGGCTGAGGCTTGTGAGATACAGAGCCTGATCAACACCAGGGCATCATGTGATTAGGAGATGCAGATAACTAACAAAGCCTGCACTAATAAACTGAGAAATCTCTGTTTAGCCAACAGATAGGACTTAAAGCTGCTTTCTGGGGAGGTGGCATGGAACCAAGGGGTCACATGCTCGCTGCTCTAGCAAATAAAATATGCAATATGCTTTTGTAGTTAGATTTTTCTACTCTGGTGTAATTTCTGCTTCACAGCACGGCTGTTTTCTGAGCTTGAGGAGTTTACATGACCTGTCATGACACAGCCAGGGTTTTACAGAGGCATTAGATTTTCCTAAGGCTATGCTGGAAAGAAAGATCCACATAAGAAAAAACTAAACACTAAAAGTTTGTGCACTTATACAGCTGCCCATAGGAGGAACAATTATATGATAACAGCAATAAACTGAGTTCCCAAACTGATCTGAAAGCACAGAGCTTTTTTGTTGTCTGATCTGTTAGAAATAATGAGAAACGGGGGAAAAGAAGAATTGATTGAGAATTTTGCAGTCCAATTTTTCTGGATTAGTAGCCTGTCCCTGGAAGTTTACAGGTTCATTTAACTTCTCTGTCTTCACAAACATATCAGCAACCCCAGCAATTATTCACTGGTGGATGGGAATAGCAGTGCAAACACTGTGGATGAAGTTGTTGCCTGCACTTGTAAGAAACAAACTGCTTTGTAGAGTGAAATGGCACAGTGATGAGAGTTTGAGATCTGCAGGTGGTGCAGTACTGAACCAGGGACTAACTGGGCTCAGACCTGTCAGATTTCTGTGTCACCAGTGACTCCAGCTCCAGTCAGAGCCAGGATAAGGCTGGAGAAGGCGGTGGTGCAGCAGCAGGACACCTGGAGGTGCTGGAGCTCGGCTGCTCTGAGCACCTCGGGTCCTACAGCTGGCACAGGACAGAGACACAGACCCAGGCTCAAGGTGCCCAGAGACTGCAAGAGCTGATGGATGGTATTTCTTCTGTGTGTAGGGAGAGAAACATAAGAAAAGCTATGAATTGAAAGATTTAGAGTATCAAAGATTCGTGCCAGAGTTGGACAAATTCATCTGTGTTTCATACTCAAAAAAATAAAGTCAGTCTTAGAGACTGAAATCTCAGCAATAAGCCACGGATTTCCTTTTCCAGGAGAGCAGTCAATACTTTCAGGTGCTCAGGAGATGGATAAATGAAATATTTTCAAGAGGAATAAAAGACCTGCTGTTGTTCAAAGTGACCAGAAAAGAAAATAAGGTTATTTCCCCTCACCATCTCATCACGGCTGAGATTTTGTTTCTGAACAAAACCAGAAATGGATGAATAAGCCCAAATAATTTAGACTTGGTATTATTCTCTAAAGGTCTGTAGAACACAACAGTGAACTTGAAATCAGAGGTTGGAAAATTAATTTTTAAACCTCCTTCTTTACCTCTCAGCAAGCTAATGCTTGGTATTACTCATTCACTTCGAGGCCTGCAGCTTTCAGTAAGATTAAAGATTTGCAGTAATACATTTATTTTTATTGTGCTGCATTTTGTTTTCTTGATAGTACCTAGAGGGATGGAGTGAAATGGAATGTTCTCCATCCTCTCATTCTGCCTTGCAGCCGAAGGCCTCAGAGCAGTTTACCAAAGTTAAACCCAGTGCCACTGCCTCATGTCCAGCAGTTCTAACCCCACGTGCAGGTGCTGGGGAAGTCTGGATGGACAAGCTGAGGTCTGACAGCTTTCTCCAGGCTGTGCCCTGGCTCAGACTCAGCCAGCAGGAGAGCAGGAAGCCTGAGCAGTAATCACATCTCACCCACCAGCCAGTACATGTTGTGCCAGGCTCCAGTGCTGCCAGCACACCCCCTGGCACAGCAGCTGGGGGCCCTTCTGACCGTGCAGTTCCACTCTGAAATGTCAGTTTTTTAGAGCACAGCACCTCACTGAGCAGGGCTTGCAGGGCTGTGGGAGGTGCACTCCCCTGCAGCTCGTTTGTGACCGTGCCCTGCTCCTGGGTGCCACCCTGGGACAGCAGGGGAGGGGAGAGACGTTCCTCGCTCCTCTCCATCCCCATTCTGGCCCTGACCTCCCTCGTGTTGCTGGACAGGTGAGCTGCTGAGCGGGCTGGGGCCCTGCTGTGCCCACACTGCAGCTGCTTTTTATAGATAAAGCCAATGGAGCAGAGCAGAGCACGGCCCCAGCCGAATCCTGACAACTCTTGTTTAGGGCAGCATCTCTGACTGACTGGAGACAATTATTTATGACACTGACAGAGATGTTAAGTACAGTGTCAGGGCTTTTCTGGCATTTATTGTGGAGTGATTCCTGAAGGATGGCTGGAAAACATGTACCATGCAGTCCTTTTTTATTTTGTTTTGTTTAATTGCCAGGGTTTATGTACAAATCTTTCCATTTTGTGTTTCTTTGTGAAGCAAACAGGAAGATACATGAGGGAAGAGATAATGGAGCACAGTGTGCTGTTGGAAATCTTTGCTTTTGTATCACTAACACAAATGGGGAGAAAAAGACTCAAGCATTTTTTGTTATTTGGGTGTTTGCCTGTCATTCAAACAAGACAGTGGCACGGGGAATGTGCTAAAAGAGAAAAATCACTTGATTGTGCCATATTGATGTGTTTCCATTTCAGAATCTCACAAGGTTGTAGTATCTTCTTACACCTGCAAAAGGCAGAATGGGAGCGAAAATTCACATGCTGAAAGTCTCATTTAAGCTGAAGGAAACAGAAAAAAGGCCTTCTTTCAGGGCAGCTTTCACCCAGCTGATGGCTGGGGCTGGTCAAGGCTGCCCTTGCACCTCTCTGGGTGTGTTCTCAGGGCTCAGAGAGGACAGAGCGTGCTGCAGGGATTGCTTGCAGGGATTGCTTGCAGGGATTGCTTTTAGGGACACACAGCTGCCCGTGGGTTGGGTTTTTCCCAGCCAGGCTGCAGAAGGCACCAGGTGGGAAATCACTGCTGCAGGCAGCTCCATGTGCGAGGTTCAGCCCTGCCGTGGATGGGCAGAAAGTGAACAAGGCACACGAGTGCTGCTGGAGTTTGAGCTCAAGTGGGCAGGGAATGAGTAAACTCCCAGCACTATAAACAGTGGCAGTGCAGCCTCACAGGAATGGTTTATGTGCCTCTGAGGGGATTGAGTGGGGAAAGTCTGCCTGTAAAAAGGAGTTAGGTGATGGCTGAGATCTACAGGAGACAGTGGAATAAAACTGAGCAGGTTCTCACTTTGTTACACTGCGTGGCAGAGGCAAATCCTTTGTGAGCAGCCCTTTGTGACAAGTTTTAGGCCATGGAGGATCCAGTCTGTGTCCCCACAGCTGCTGTTTGAGAGAAAAGTGCATAAACCATCCTGACAGACAAACAGGGCTTTGTAAATTGGCATGAGGGGGAGTCTGCTGGGAGAGGTGTGAGTGCCTTTTCAGCATGAGAGCTCAGTTGAGTGAGCTGTTCTCATTAATAAATACTACTTTAGGTCATTTCTCAGGTGAAACAATTGGGGTGTAATTGGTGAGGTTCTAGGACAGGTACCTTTGAATGGCACAGGAGCTGAATGGGGATGTCCAGGAGTGTGTGGGGCAGTTTCCTCTTTCGGGTTCAGGTGTTCATACAGGGAGCAGGATGGCAGTCAGGACTGCACAGAACTGCTCTGCCAGGGCTTTAAACCCTTAGCTAATAAAATCAAAAGACTGCAAGCTGTAAGATAGAAACAAAAAGGTGGTAAGATGTAAAAAATAGCATTTATTTCAGGAGTGCAGTAATTCTACAGTCTCCATGTGAGAAGAGGCAAACCTGGTTTCTCACTCCTGTGTGACTCAGCTTCCAGCACTAACTCCAGGTTTTGTTTCTAAATAGCCAGAGCTCAGCATCAGTAAGTGGAGCCCATCATTTAAAATGGGTGTTTGTGCCCTATGGATAGCTACAGGGCAGTCTGAATTTTGGTTTTAGTAGTTTGTTTTGTGTGAGTTTGTCATAAACTGAAACGGCTGCTGCTGCGTGTCTGAGGGCAAACAGTATGAATGGCCCTCTGCACCAGAAGAATGGCTCTTCCCATCCAAATGTTTGTGTATTATAAACTGCAAATTATTTCCTGGTCCAGTAACCAGTGAAATGTTATTTACCATGTCTGCTGCAGCCACTTCTGACAACTCAGGTTGCTTTAAGTCGAATGAAACAGACTCAGTAATGAACCCTGTGACAGGGAGAATTTAAATGCTCCTGAAGTGATTTAAATGTTAAAAGCAGGTTTGTGACCATGCAAACAGAGCCTGCTGTGGGACCCGTGATGTCCCTGATGTCCCCCAAGCAGGGCTGCCTGGTGTGAGGGAATCCCTGTCACCCACAGCTCCATAAGGGGCTGAACTGAAGGACACCAGGCTGATTTGTCCAGTACAGAAAATCAAATAGGAACGTTCCAAGCCCTCTAGTGTTTATTAAATTACATTGTTATTTGCGTCATGCAGCAGTTTTTGACTCGTGTTGTTTTATCCTAAACACATTCTGGCAAAGTTCATCGCACGGTGACCCTGTCCAGAGTGTTCTGAGGTAATTGTCCTGCCACAGGCCCAGGGAAACTGCAAAATCCTACATCAGAGCTTCTTTTCCTAATATAGCCCACACAATTACTTTTATGAGTTGGTGCTGTGGGATCTGCAAGAGATTTTCAATGTTAAAACCTCCCACATTGAGGTTTTTTTCCCCCCAAGTTATTTTTCATCTGTGGTGGAGCAATAAGTGTAAAAGAAATGCTTTGCATTTTTATTTAGTAATAATAGTAATTTAGTAATAGTAATTTAGTTTCTAGTTAACTATTCTGTGCCAGTGCTGGCATGCAGGGATTGAGATCTATGGGGCATTTCCTGACCTTGAACCACAGAACGTGTCAGATCAAGAGCTCTGAGACCTACCCTGATTAACCAAATCCCACATCTGGAAATAGGTGCTGAGTTGTTCTGTGGATGCACAGTTATTCTTTTTAGGGGTAAAAGCTTTGAGAACCACCCCGAGCTGCTGGGCTGCCAGGGCAGCCAGAGCTGGGTCTGCTGTCCAAGAACACCCCCAGCTTTTCCTCCGAGTCCTGCACACCCACTGCCTCTGGAAATAAACTCCTGGGCCCTATAAAATGATGTAAGTCCTCAATCTGAGGATTGATGCAAGAGCAGAAAACAGAGGGAATAATGATAATTTTTCCTTACCACTGTGTGTGCTCATTCATGGAACAATTTGGAGCGCTCAGCTTTTTTATGTGCATTAATTCTTTTTACAATTACTTGTTGCAGACATTCCTACAGACACAGACCCTTTGCATCTGTTTCTTTTGATATGTGGGCTTCGAAGAGTCAAAGACCCTCTGTATTTAGTGGAAGTTTTCTCAGGTAAGCAGTGGCTATTTGAATATTCTTGTTCTGTCCCTCAGTGCATTCTGTTAATAAGTTTGGCACGGGCTGTTTTATTCATTGCAGGAAATGTCCTCGTGTATTTACATTTGAAAAAAGAAATTCTTATGTAACCATTGATCTGTTCAACACGTTATTTCTGTGCCATGTCTTTTCCATCCTGCTGGGAATAACAGAGCATTAAAATCAAAGCAATATTTGATGGTTTTCCTTGCTGAGAAAACGGTTCTGCTGTTACATGCAATATTGATGGAAGACAAAAGAAAAGATCACCTACTTCAAAATCACTTTCTTATCTTGCTGTCCTGTGGCTGTTACATTGATTTGCATGTGTGCTAATTAATGCCATTGAAGTTGCAAACGAATTTTACCACCCATTGTTCTGGCTCAGTGCTCAGACTAGGCTGAAGCTTCCTCATAGTCACAAAAGGGAATATTTTGTCAGGTTTTGTTTGTGTCTGTATTTCGAGCTGGAAATTTATCCTGCACTTTTCAACTTACTCAACTTTTAATTATTATTTTAATAATAATTATTATTTTAATTATTTGAATGATATTCAACTTTTATAACCCTTTAAACCTTGTGATGCTGAGCAACAAATGCAGTTTGCAGTGAGCTACGTTGTTATATTCTGGTATTCACAGAGCAGCAGATTTCTCTTGTGTGTGTAATTGAGTGATCATTGTAATGGTTGCAGTTACTTCCACACGTTCCTTTACACAGGAAAATATTCAAGTAGTTGTGGCTTAGTGGCCAGAGCCACTGCATTATACAGAGCATTGTTCTCTGGAGTGATTCAAAATTAATATCTCAGCTTAGTTAAATAACCCTTGAGTCATAAGAGATTGCATGGAGCAGAAAGGCTAAGTACCAACTTTCAGATAGGCTAATATTTGAATTCTGAGGAGTAATGTGAGGGCTGAGCACGGAATCTGGTGCACCTTTAGTCTTTTGAGTAGCAGTACAATATTTGTCTTAATTCTTCTTAATTCATGGAGCTATTTACATTGATTGAAAAAATTAATAATTTTGATTAATTAAAAAGTCATTCATCTTCTGTTTCAGATTGGCACAGAAAGGACCCCAGTGTCCATCTGGTCATTATTGGACCTGCAGTAAGTTGCTGTTGCAATTTTTATTTCTAAATACTTCCATTCCCCTGCACGTGAGAAACCACAGACCCATTCCAGACTGAACCTAGGTCAGAGGATTCCTGGTCAGGAGATAAGAAGGTGCAAACCTAGAAGCTGTAAAAGCTGTTCCCAACAGGTCTCAACTGTGGAAGTGATTCCAGTGGCCAGAGTTCCAAAGTTCAGAGTTGTGCTGTCAGCTGAAGGGCTCCTGCCCTGCAGAGGGAAACAGCTCAGGGGGTTTTCCAGGAGGGGCCACTGAGGCAGCCCAGCTCTGTGCCCTTGCTGCTTCATTCCATTGCAGAAAGAAGTTCTGAAGAGAAAAACTGTCAAAATACTTGGATTCTACTCTTGGCTGCTGTTGTTACACCTGTGCGATTTTAGACCCTCACAAACTACTAAAAATGTGTGCTTTTGCAAGAAAAATACTAGAAATGTCCATTTCAATAGGATTAACTTAGAAATGAGCCTATCAAGTATTTTGAAAGGCAGCAGTTGCCATCTAGGAGAGATTTTTCCACAGGCATTGCTAATGAGGATTTTTAATGCTGTGGAGGTGATTCAGATGCTCGTTATCCCTGTTCTTACATCTTTTGTTCACGTGGAGCACTGGGTCTTTGTTCCATTCCATCTGGACTTTGATGCCATTTCTGGGAGTCTCGATTCATACACAATTAACAGCTGTCAGCAGGTGCAAAGTGATGTTCAGGTTCTGTCTGACACCTGGCAGCAAGGACAGAGCTCGAGCTGACAAAGAAAACCAGTGCAGTTCCTTTTGCATTCAGAAACTCACTAAAGCCTGGGATAAACTGAGGTTTTTTACATGTCCCCATTTCAGAATAATCTTAAAGTTGGTACCTCTGTCCTGATTCTTCTGCTGCTGTGTGCTGCCTGTGTAACTTGATGCTGAAGTAAAAAACTCATTGCAGGGCTTTTGAGAAAGAAATCAGTGTTCTCCATGTAGCTCTTGCAGCAGAGGGCTTGAAAAGGCAGCCTGAAGCCTTGGTTTAACCAGGGGAAAAGGTCTGAGCAGGCAGCTGTGTCATGTGAAGCAAACTCTCCCTGATGCTTGAAGGGGACTAAAAGCTTCCCTGTTTCATCTGGGTAATGCATTCCCTCTGTATCAGTCTCATCTCTGATTCATCTCCACATCAGCCTGAAAACTTGCAGGCAATCTGCTTTATAAAAAAACCAAATAGACTCTCAATAAGCAAATAAGAACAACGTTTCTATTTTCTCATTCGGTTTTATTCTTTGCAAATTTTGGGACATAGGATTTTATTGTCAAAAGCTGTTTTTACGTTTTTATTTTATTTGGGGTTTTTTTCCACGCTAATACACAAAATGATTTGGAAGTGAACTGGTGTGGAAGGCAAATCTAGAGCAGGTGTAATGAAGCTGTGCTTTTGAATCAAAAGATGCACTTGGTGCCTCCAGTGAGGATTTTAAACATTTTAGTCGTCTTTTTAAATTTGCTTCACTTTTTCATAAGCTAATGTCTTTACAGACCAGAAATAACCCCGTGGCAGTGCAGAGGCTGGATCAGGGGCTGAACCTCCTTAAAACATTTTAGAGCATATTTCTTCTCACAGAACTAAAATATTGCTAAAGGAAAAAAATACATCTCAGCTCTATTGGTGTTTGGCTGTACTTTTTTTATTCGTGTTGCTTCTCAAACCACAAAATCTTAAGAAAATCAGTGCCACCATCTATGAAGCGTGTAATTTTTATTGTGAATATTAAAAGCCCATACAGTAAGATTATATTAATTAAGAGGAGAAAGAACAAAGGCCCACACTCTATTTTCTGCTTTACTTCCATAAGATGATGTATTTGCTGCCATAAGATTATATATTCTTCCCTGCATTTTCTGTGCACGATTGTCTCCAATGGTGCAATCGAGGTAATGTTGCAGGATTGAGGCCTGTGTTGTGTCAAATTTTCAGCATCTGTCTCCACTCCCAGTTTCCCTTTTGTTCATTTCTACAATGAAATTTGGAACAGCAGCTCATTTTCAGCAGCTCTGTATTCCAAGAATAGGAGCTTATGAAACTTTAGAAAAAGTTAAGGCCACCAAACTTGTGTTGAGCTGCTGGGTAACCTCTCAGAGCTCGTTTTGGTCTTTTTGAACCATTCTTGTTGGCAGTACAGAGCGTTGCTCCGTCAGATAAACACTGGAACATGGGGTCACCTGCTGCTGGAGTAAAAGGGATTCCTTTCACAGTGATGCTGCCAAAACCTCGGAAACTGAGCAAATTCTCCCCCTCCATATTGAATATCTTTGCAGATTCCTCAAGCTCCTCACTTGTAGCACTCTGGTGATGTTCTGACAGAATTTTAAATGTACTGAGACCTGTTTTCCCCTACAAAGTCTGGAGTCTCAGCACTATAAAGAAGATGTTCCTGGACTGTTATTTCAGTCTGAGTTAATATTTATATGGCAGCATTTTAATACTGTGTGTTTATAGGAGATTTGCTAGGTTTTGATCATGGTAGGCTCTGTGCTTAACAGGCCCCTTCATCTCTGTGCAGCATTTGATCTGTGGCTTCCTGCACTGTCAAACACATCTTGGATGTTTCTTTTCCTGTCAGCAGAGTAAAACTTCCCTAATGGCACATCTGGACCTGTCTGGTGGGTGCCCACGCCCCTTTCCTCGTGTGATCTCTTCTCTTGTGATAGGAACTGTTCAACACTTGAGCTGCCTTTGCTCTGATCTCTGCTGGATTGATGGATCTGCAGCCCTGTGAGGGCTGTGCCCAGGCTGGGTGATGCTCTAACAAGTGGCAGGGAGCTGATGAGTGTGTTTGCCTGCTGTGCTGAGAGGTAACAACATCCAGTGTGGCAGCAAACGCTGCCTGTGCCAGAACTGGATCATGGAGATATTTTGGGTGGAAGAACCTTGTTTTCAGGGTGTTTTTGGGTGCTGTGCTCAGTTCTCAGCCCCCTGCCAGAGTCAGTTGGCTTTGGAAGCACTCACACCTCCCAGGTGCATCCCCAGCTCAGTGAGCAGCCCCTGCTGGGCCCAGTTCCTGCTGGGCTGAGCCTGGGGTGGGGTGGCTGTGCCCCCCCAGTTCAGCTGTGCCCCCCCAGTTCCTAAGTGCAGCTCAGGGGCATCACTCAGAGCTCCAAGTCACTGCCATGCCCACCCTGGCAGCAATATTTTCTCTGAGTTCTCGTGTTCAGGCCAGGATTCGTGGAATGTTTCCCAGCAGAAGGAACACTGGGAGCTCAGAGCCTGGGTCTGTCTGGGAGGCAGATGGCGACTGCTTGGCTCGCACTGAAGTGGAGGGGATGGGAATTTACATCTCACTAATTTTGTGAGTCACAGCCTGGAGTTTTTCTGATCCCTCTAAAGGGACAGGAACACGAGACCTTATCCCACTGCTCATTAAATCACTTGCAAGGACTCCATCGATTTTAATGGAAACAGGGGGGTAGGTTCCTCCTGAGAGGAGCTCAGCATCAAAATAGGACTTTGGGGAAAAAGCTGAAAATATATCTATATAGAAATAGCAATTGGGAAGTTCAGTATGAAATATCAAAAGTATTTTTTGAAGCAGTTAAGCAAGACTTTTATTTTTTGTATTCAGTAGGAATTCATTCCTCAGTGCAAGAGTGATTCACTTGAATCTTCAAATTTATGAAGCCCCGTTTTCATAAAGTGATCAATTTTGTGTTCAAAGCATACAATCATAGTTATCAAATAAATCCTGACTTTTTACCAAAAGGGGTTTCTAAAACTCTTTGTGGGTGTTCTCTATCTCATAATCTGAATCAAAAACCCAACAAGAAAACCCAAAATATTAATATACATTAAAAAGTCATGTTATTCCCAGGCTTACAATGCTGCAAGCTATCATGTATCAGTCTAATACAGTCAGTCAGCCTTGATAAAAATATTTGAGTTCTGTTCTTCATGTCTAGTTAAGGATTTTCAAGTTGTGTTTATTTCTTTTAATCATGTTAAATGAAAACAGCAGAGAGAGTTAAGCTTTGTAAATAAACCTACTGGAGTTAATCACCCAGCTCAGGCAACACTTTAATGCCTTCATGTTTTACTGGGGTTTAGAATTTTGTGTTCATTAATTTTCAGACAACTGTTTCTGTCAGAGGATGGCATCTATGTCACTGTCTCAGCTTACATCCAGAATCTTCCAGGGGTCACTGAGGCCCATTTCCACTCCGTGCATAAAGGGACAGTCCCTTGGCACATCAGTGCCCTGCCCCTCACTCAGACAGGAGCTGTCACTCCAGGCCTTTGAGACAACCACCAAGTAACAGATCTGTGGTATGATTTTAAAGCTCAGCATTTAAAGATTTTAGTTAAAAAATGTGCTAAGTTTTAGTTTTCTTCTCTGGGTATTTCAAACAGCAGCTGCAGTGCTGGGCAGTGCCACTGACCTCTGTGTGTGCTCCTTTCTAGGTTGATCCACTTTTTACAAGTGAGGTCAAGGAGAAAGTTAAAAGGTAAGAAGTTAATGTTAAACCTCCTGCCTGCTAAATGGAAGCAGTTGGCTGCCCCTTTTTAAATCAGGAATATGCAAATGGATGTCCCTGCCCAGCTCTGTGCCTGACAGTCTGCTGGGGTTATTTGGCATGGAACAGTCTCAGACGGGGCATTCCAAACACTGCAAGTTTCAGAACAACCAGTGTGCTGGTGTTTTGTGTTCCAGCACAGCTGATTCACCCTGATTTAGATTTATTTATTACTCATGGAATGGTTTGGGTTGCTGAAGGATCATCCAGTTCCAAGCTCCCTGCCCTGGGCAGGGACAGCTCCAGCCTGGCCTTGCCCGCTGCCGGGGCTGGAACACCCGCGGGGTCTCCGTGCCAGTGCCTCACCCCCTCTCAGGGGAGCATTTCTGCAGTCCTTTGGGGCATTCTCACTGTGTCTTTCACGCTGCCTGAGGAGGGCTCTCGGTGTGTGTTGGTTCCCAGGGCCCCCGGGGTTCACCTGCTCCCGGAGCTGCCCCAGGAGGAGCTGCACGCTGCTGTGAGGAGGTGCTGCGCCGTGGTGAACAGCTCCCTCTCCGAGGGGATGTCTGCTGCCATCCTGGAGGTAATTCCATCTCCGTGCTGAGGTTGCTCAGCGAGGTTACAGAGAGTCTGAAATTGCCTTTTACCACTGGAAATGTGTGTCAACATTTGATGTCCGGATTTCAAAGCTAGGGAAGACAAAACTAAAATGTTTCTTTTTGCGAGCGTTAGCAATTAAGGTTTTCTTCCCTTGAACTGACAGCTTTCTGTGCTTTGTCTGTTTATTTTTAAAGGACAGAATGTAATTTTATCCATCCTGCTAAATTAACAGGATTAAATACAGACCTGAGATGTAGAAATCATTCTGATTTACTGGGGTTGTCGCTAGGCTTGGTTCAACACCCACTTCCTTATAGTGGTGCTAGAATGGACTTTCATTTATTTTTACATCCTTTCAAAAAGCAATCTAAGAGCTGTATTTGGTTTTTTAATTCTGAAATGATTAATGAATGAATGACACGCTCAGTTAATTCTTTTGCCATCAGTATTGAAAATTAATAACCAGTTTTATTTCATACCTGTCAAAGTAGGGCACTGCTTAGTATCAAATGCTTTCTCAGAAAAAAAATAAGTGTGCTTAAAGTGGAACTTCTTTGGGCAAATGCCTTCCATTATTCCATTTATTTTGGTGGGTGCTGAATGTTGGCTCACCATGATCACAGGAACTGTTACATCGTTTATATTAATGAACCTCCCATTTCTGTCTCCAGTGAGCTGCATTTCCAGCATTTCCACACATCTGAAAGTCCTCCTGAGTAAGAACTAAGTGAGCATCAGAGGAATTAGGAAGGGCAGATGATGGTGAGACAGCAAATGTGCATTTCCATCCCAAAATGCCGATGCTCAGAGGTGCAGGCAGCTGCTCCTCCACAGCAGCAATGCTCTGCTCCAGCAGTTCCTGGCTGTGGCCTTTCCAAACGTGGCCAGGCAGAGCTCGTGTGGCTGGCATGGAGTGCACAGGGCACTGACTCAGGCAAGTGCAAGTCAAGTTTCTGTCACCTCCTCCTCACCAGTTCCGTGTTCCCCTCAGGGCTACTCATACAACAGTTGACCAAAAATCAACCCTGACCTATTTCCCCAGCGTGCCAGGGAGTGAGGGACGGGAGCAAAGCAAAGCAGAAGGGCTCTGAAGAGACCCAGCACCTGCAGCAGCAGTGCCTGTGTGCTTGGTCTGCTGCAAACCACTGTGGGAGCTCAGCACGGACAGGACAGCTGCTGTGGATCCCTCCAGAGGGTTTGGGATTTGTGGGGCTGTCTGCTGGCCCCCTGCACAGTGGGGTTTGAGGACGTGCTGCTAGAACACCCTGCTGGGAACATCTCTGTCTCTCAGGAGGTGTCAGTCCAATGCAGTGCAGGTCTTTCCGGGGTGGCCAGCGGCAGGAAGGGCCATCTGCTGAGATCTGGTTAAATAACAACACAAAACTCTGCCTAAAAACCTTCTGCTCCTAGGCTGGGGATAACAGGCTTCAGTTTGGAATGCAGCTCTCACTGTCTTGGGAGTTCAACATTTAACAAGGTCATGAATCTGTAAACAGTATTTTAGAGCGAGATAAATATATAATAGATAAATGAGATAAATAGATAATCACATCTAGTGCAACCTGCCTCAAGGTATGAAAGAGCTGGGAGCCAGCACTAATTGCTTTGTCAGCCAGTTCTGGTGTCTCCCAGCTCTGACCGTAACTGATCTGTTTCTGTTTGGCATCTGAAGAAGAGAAAACAAACATTATATAGCAAACATTAAAAATGCATCTCCTCCTCTGAGAGCCCAGGAGTTCTGCACGTTCCTGGGCACGTGATGGTGGAAAAGGCACCACTGCTGGGAAGGTTGATGTGTTCCCTACGTTCCTGCTGAGAAAAAGGTTTTGACTCCAGCACCATTTCACTGGAGCACTTCTTCTGTGCTCTCAGGAATATTCCAACTGTTGTAGAAATCATGTTCTGCTTTTTACCAAAAGGAAGCCAGTTTAAAAAACCCCCAAAACACTGTAGAAGAGGAAGTTGGACAGACTCTACTGTGCTAGAAGGCAAAATCCAGTCTTGGCCAACGTGTGAAGCACGGGCCCAGCAGTTTGGAATAAAAGCCATAGCAAATGATAAAAACTAAGGAATAAAGATGAAGGGATGTTGTAAAGGAGTAAAACTGAAGAGCCAACAAAAAGATGCCCAGGCTGGAAGGAAGAAAACGAGGGACAATCCAGAAGACAAAGCAGTAAATAAACCCTGTGTTTGCTCTATCAGCCTTGCACTGCTGGCTGGAGATGCTTCCTGGGTAACGTTCCCACAGCTTCAATTTACACCCTGCATCCTTCTGCAAGAGCAGTAAAACACATCTCCAGTCAAAATAATGTAACAAAACAGATGGCCAGTGGACTAAAATGTTGTTTTATGCTATTATTCCTGGAACCTAGGTCAGTAAATTATACATATTTTCAACAATGCAAATGATTCTTTTTACTGCTTAAAAATAGAGTAAGTATCTAAATTAAATTTGAAGCCACTTTGTGCAGTAATTATTTACAGCCCAATCCATTTGTTTAAGACCAGTGGTATGAAGGCAGCCCTGCATCTAAAGTATGTGGCCATCTGTTCTGTCTCTCAGTACCTACAATTCACTGGTACCTGTGCATTTGGGGACCTGAAGATCTTCTTGTGTAGCAGTTACTGCCCTCCAAGTCTGAGACAGAACAAATGTCTTTCCCTTTTGAGTTTGGAAATCACAGAAAATGAAATACAGACTTGGTGCCAGACTTCAAACAATCATCAGCTCTGTAGCTTTCAAAACCAGAAGTGAACTTTATTCGCTTGGATAAATGCAGAAGTCTAGTCTGTAGTTTTTGTATTTCTCATTTATTCTCATTTGTGTTCACTTTATTAATCTGTGGGAATTGCCCCCAGATAACCTGGCAGTTTCTGCTACAAAGTGCAGAACAGGTTATATCATTAAGGGTTGTTATTATTTTAGCACTAACTGCTGCAAGCAGACACTCGTGCCAGGACGACAGGATTGCCGTGGTCAGACTAATGCACCTGCAGTGGTGATTTAAACAGTGCTTTTCTGGGATACTTTAAATTATTAAATATGTTGCAAAGTCCCAGCAGTCCCCTCCTGTACATTTTCAGCTGGGGTATTTGTCTCTTCAGTTTTGTCCCAACTATAAAAAATCACGGTTTTCTCCTTGGAATTTTGTTTCCTTGCTGTGTGGACTGAAGCGAAATTGCTCCTCGTGCAGGACTGTAATGACTACCATTAAAAATGCATTGACTCTGGAGTGGCAGGGCATCAGTATGAAACAGCTTGAAGATTTGGGGGAGTGAATTTCTGCCTCGTGTGACACTGTGATAATTGCACAACGTGAGTATTTCTGGTTTTGCAGTCAGCGCGTCTGTGCCAGGTGCCGAGACCCCGCAGCACCCTCCCTGTGTCGTGTATTCACACGGGCACACCCAGATCCCTCCTCCAGAGCTGCCCCCTGCTCCCTGAGGAGCCCCACAGGCTGTGCAGGCTTTGTGTTTTGGAAGCTCAGAGTGTTCTGAGAGCAGAGCTTCCCTGTGCTCTCCTGGTCGAGCTCAGCTGCTGTTGTGCCCCTGCTCGTGCAGGGTCCAGCCAGGGCCGTGCCCAAAGAGCATCCCAAAACCAAGCTTTTCCCAGAGCTTCTTGTGCCAGGAACCAGAACTGAGCAGGAAGTGCCAAGTGACCCCCAAGGTCCCTTCACTGTTGTTGAACTGCCCACGAGTCTCGAGTTCTGCATGTTATGGAAAATCTGGGGGAATGTGTTTGAATAGACCTAGAAAAACGCTTTTCCCTTGGCTTTGTGTGCTCTGAACTAATCTTGTCATGCTCAGTAAGGGAAGGAGTTGGTAACAACCTTTGAGCTGAACTTTAATTTTATCCTCTTCAAGCCTGCCATGTGCTGGGAGCTTCCAGGGGAAACCAAGTGCCCACTTTGAGGTGGAAAAGAATAAAGGATGGAGCAGCTGTCCACGGACTTCCTGCATTGATTCCCTCTGATAATGCATTCAGAGCTACAGGAATAACAGAAATATAAACAAATATTTCAAAGAAGTTCCACATAGGAGGTCACCTTAGACATGGCATTTTTCAATTAAAAACCTGGAGAGGTGGGAAAGAAGTTTGGGTTGTTGTTTCTACTTTTCACGTGAAAATTGTTGTCACTAGCAACTCGAAATCAAGGAATCCTTATAAACTGTTGTTTCCTTTTTTTTTATATATTCCTCTAGGCAATGGATTTAGAAATTCCAGTGCTGGCAAGGAACATCCCTGGGAATGCAGCAATAATAAAACACAAGGAAACAGGACTGCTGTTTTCAAATCCCCAGGTAAGCAAACCAGGGAGCTTTAGGTTCATTTTCAGTTCCAGGCTTGTGTCTGTCTGGACACTTGGCTTTTCCTCTCAGCAGTTTTGCTCAGATTCTCCTTTTGGGAGCTGTGCTGCTGCCTGCCCTGCCTTTGCAGTTCAGGGAGCTCGTACTAGGTGTCAGCCTTGCAGAATGTTTGTCTGAGCTGCTCAGAGCCACTTGTTGCTCTGGGGTTTGAAGGTCCCGTAACTGAACCCTGCAGGAGATGCTCTGGATGTGTCAAGATTTCCCTTCAAGTAATAACTGAAACAGGAACTTGTGCTAGACAAGCTGTAGCTCACCAAAAGGAGCCTCAAGTTTCAGCTGACACATTTTCTGTCATTTCTAGCAGTCGGTGTTAATGTAAAGTATTTTTAGATGCAAGATACTGCTCAGTTAGAGAAATTAATGACTAAAATTAAGTCAAGTGTTAGGATGAAGTCTCAGTGAAGTTAAATAAGAGTGGGGAGAGAGGGAACACTACCCATATTTAAATGCTGGAAATTTTCATTTCAGCATATTTTCCTGCATTAGGGCTTTGCTGTTGCATATTCATGTATGCTGTGGAACATGACTCTCAGAAAAAGATTCCCTCAGAGTTTTATCCAACTCCAGATTGAAAAAACCTACTAGAACAGACCATTTGATAATTTTGCAAAGTAAAAACGTATCTTATTTATTTACTGTGGAGTGTGTGATTAATGCATCCTATCAAGTGGTGTTCTGGAAGGTGAATCCTCTTTGGAGGAGTTTTTTAATAGAAAAACTCTGACAATTCAAGTATGGTTTTGTTTGTTTGTTTCTGGAATATTCAATTTTTCCAGTGGTTTCTACAAAACCCAAAATATTTCTTTGATAACTTCTGTACATGTATTCCCTGAAAAAAGCCCATTGACTTCCATAAGCTCCTCTAAAACTTCCAGGATGTACAATCCCACTGATCCTGATCTCAGGGGCTGAGAGCTCTGCTGGTATTAGTGCTGCTCCATTCTGTTGTTTCCCTCAAGGCTCTGGCTGCATTTGGCTTGGAATTCAGATTCATTATTCATACCAGCCCCAATTAGCTTTGCCATCCATCCCTGTAGGGAGCCTCCTCTGTGATCTCCAGGCATCCCACATTCCACGTGTTTATTTGGGACTGGAGATCAATGAAAAACCTGCTGCACGTTTCACCAGGGCTCCCAGTGGCACCAGTGGCTCTGTACAAATGGCTGAGGGCTGAAGGACTGCCTTCAACATCAGAACAGGAGTCCCAGGCTGTAAATCTGTCCAGACCACTGTAATTTTAGTTCCTATAAACCCCTTCTGCCTGAGCTCCCTTCTCTGCACTGTGCTGTGCCACAGATCAGAACCCCCATCCTGCTCTGCTTGTTGAGCCCCTTTTTGCTGTTACTGGGTCTCACAGAATCTCTGTGAGGTGAGGACTTGCATTAGCACGTGAGCTTGCAGGCAGTATCTGTGCTGGCATCAGTTTGTGCAGCAGCCCTGAGAAGGGGAGCTAACATCCTCTGCAAAACAGCAATTTCTCTCAGTTAATGAAAGCCCTTCTATGCTTTCATTGCTGTATAAACCATCCAAGTTTGCAGATGGGTCAGGAAAACCCTTGTTCCAGGGGAATGTCCCAATCCCAGTGCAGAGCTGTTGTGAAACTTCCTCCTTGCAGAGGAGCTCGGAGTGCCAAACATCAGCACTCACGGGTTTGAAGGTAAGTGACCATTTACTCGTGTTCCTTATCTCCCCAAACCATATCAAATACAGTTTTCAGGCCACTGCACACAGTCTGTCAGGGGTTGAGAGTTACATCAGATCAAAGACATGCAATTAAGTTAGAACACATTTTAATTGCTGGCAGAGGGGACAGTGCCCATGGCACTTTGCATGTGGCCTGAGAAGATCTGCTCTGAGTGGGATTGGAAAACATGTTCTGGTAAGAAATATTTTGGGTTTTCTTTTTACTTTGATTACTTTGACATCTTGAGTCTCTTTTCTGTTGTACCCTCAGATGCATCAAATTAGTGAGGAAAATGCCTTTAATCATACAGAAAGATTAGAACTGGATCCAGGTGCTTGGGGAAGTCTGTCTCTGGCCCCAAGAATCCGGACCACCAAAGACTAGGAAA
The DNA here is from genome assembly GCA_013397975.1 of Machaerirhynchus nigripectus. Taxonomy (NCBI): domain Eukaryota; kingdom Metazoa; phylum Chordata; class Aves; order Passeriformes; family Dicruridae; genus Machaerirhynchus; species Machaerirhynchus nigripectus. The sequence continues at coordinate 111,431 of VZRQ01000371.1, forward strand.
GGAATTTTCCTTGCTAAGTTTGGTGGATCCTGCCTGGCTGTGAAGATACAGGCTGGATCATAGCTCAGGAGTAGAAAGCATTGCTCATTTTCCATTGTTTCTGGTCTGAGGAGGGAAAGCTTTGCACTGCTGGTACCTCGAGCCTGCTACCTTCTGAAAGCTACATTAGAGGGATATTAATTGACCATTCTGCAGTGAGAATTGTTCTAAGTTGTGAGTGCTGTTGGCTTTTCTTTCACTCTTGCTGGAAGTGAGCTTTTGTGGCTTACAGGAAAGTAGGAAATGTTGTGTCTAACTGTAGCCATCCTTAACCATTTGCATTTGGCTGGAAATAGCAAAAGCCCTGCCAGTCACTGGAGCCAGCACTCAGATGGAAATAGTTAATCTGAAAGTGAAAGCCATGGAACGTTTTGTTCCTGACACTCCATCATTTGTGCACATTACTGTGCACATTGCTTTTAAATCACGGTTTGATCCTGCTGCTGCTTGAATTTGCAAGTTTATGGAATATTTGACACTGAGTTAATGGGACCTGAAATCAAAAAAAGTAAGAGATAAGAACGGGGCAATAAATAATGCAAAACTACATTAAAAGGGAAGACACAAAGAGTTACTCAGCAGGCTAAGTTTCAAAATTGTATGTTCAGTGTCTGTAAAAGCTCATGGAAGGACCTAAATGAAGAGCAGGAGGTAAATAAGCTTCAAAGCCAGTAAGAGAGGGACCAAGCACGGCCAGAGGCTGAGCGAGCGTGACCTGGGCAGCCCCTGAGAGCAGAGGCAGTGCTGGAAGGGGTGGGAGCATCAGCACTGCTCTGACACCCCCTGGTCCCCCCTGGAGCATCAGCACTGCTCTGACAGACACCCCCTGGTCCCCTCTGTTCAGGCCTGTGCCCCTCACGCTGAGCAGCCCCGTTGTGGGTTCGTGGCAGTGCCAGCACTCCCAGCTCGGGCTGCCCAGGAACCCTTGGGAGCACCCAGGGCCAGCTCCTGCTGGGCTCCAGCTGCCCCCAGGTGCATCTGTCCCTGCTCTGCAGTCACACCTGGCCTCTGCCTGCCCTGGGGTCAGCGCTGTTGGTTAAGAATCACGTCCTTCTGTCTGCTGAAGCTGCTGTGAAATGGTTTAATTGCAGACTTGCTTTCATTATATAAATAATATATTAACCGTGCATCTTATTTTCATTATGTGTGAGCTGTGGCACCGGTGCAGCTCTCGTGGTAATTGGAGAATTATTCATTCTTTTTACTCAGTGCACTCATTTTCCAGCTTTATCTCCTGGATACCCGTGTTCCTGTGTCTCTGCAAAATATTATACAGGATTTATTTTAGGTACTAGATAGAGGAGTTGACATTTTCTTTAAGGATGATTGGTCAATTTGCCAGGAGAAAACTGTATTGTGGATGTTGCTATTGAAAAATGCCTGTGCTTGTGGTGGAGTACTTCCCCTGAAAAGGGCAGATGTGAGAGTGTTTCTGCACCTACAGGAGATGATTTCCTCCCCTTTTTCTGCATTGTGACTGCTGAGGCTCAACTTTTCCACTGTGTGCTGCTGCCAGCTGTAAATTAATTATCCCCACTCCTGTGTGGGAATAAAGCTTTATTAGAAATATGGATGGCCCCAGGTAGTAAGCTAGCATGAATATCACTTCCTTCATCTGGACTGCTGGGGTTCATACCCTTAGGTTTGATAACTGAGAGGCACTTTGTGAATCTGACCCCTCTTTCACCAAAACTGAAGCTTACTTCCCATCTACAACAAAATATGGGAGTGCATAAATATTTGTGCAAACATCACTTGCACAAACACAGCACAGCAGCTGCTGGAGACGTGTCACCCCCCTGTAATTCCCTTACACAGCCCAGGCTTCTGGGGAAGCAGAAGGAAATGCTGGATTTTCCCCAGGAGCTGCGAGCTCCAAGTCCAGGCCTCGGACTGGCCCCAAAAGCACAGCTGAAATGCCAGTCACTTGTAGTTAGGGGAGACACCTGAGAGGTGAAGTTACTGCTATCAAAGCTGAGCGTGCAGCCTGAGAACAAGCTAAGCCAGCTGCTCCGAGGGTACGAGGCAAAACCCAGATAAGTCACAGTGAATCTTCCCAGTGGCTTCCAGCCGGATTGCAAGTGACTTGGGGGTGGTCACATTGGATTAGGGGAAGAAGTAGGGATAAAGCTGAGCAGTCCTTACTCTCCACCTCCTGGTATTTTTCCATTTGCTTTTTCTCTCTCCTGCATTTTCTTAAATTTTATGCTTTGGCCTCAGTTTGGCATTTTTTCCTGAAATTATCCTCAGCCGTTAAGTATTGTAACCATGAGTAAGGATCTCATTTCTTCTATCATTTACATGTTTCCAAGTTTTTGTCCTCCATATCCACATTTTAGAAGAATGCTAATAGGACTACCAGTCAAGAAATGTTACATTGCTGCTTCTGTTCTTAGGTAATTTACATAAATTATTTTTAAATGTTACTTTAAACAAAGTCCTCCACAGGAGCATAAAATTAAAGTTGGAGTGTAGTTCAGTGTGAACAGTATTTATTACTGTGATTATCCAGGCAATTGGATGAAACCAGCAGAAGTCAGGTGAGATTTTCCCACCTTCCCTGCTGTGTACGGGGAGGAGAGGAAGGTGTCAGTGGAGCTGGGCTCTGCCAGCCTCGGGTGCTCCCACACCTTCTCCAGGGACATCTCACAAGCCAGGGGCTGAAATCCCAGTGCAGTCAGCCCGGGAGGGTGGCTGTGGGTGGGCAGCAGGCTGGACACAGAGCGTGGGGCTCTCCTGCCTCGCCCAGGGCTGCAGCACGGATCGCCAGCAGCTCGGGTTTGATGGAGAGAGAGAGGTGATTGCTCTCGTGTGAGGATGGAAATGTGCTCTCCCAGCCGGGCACAGGGCTCTGGCAGCACTGGTGTGTGCCTGGCTGGGATGTGCTGCACACCTCGTGTGAGGATGGAAATGTGCTCTCCCAGCCGGGCACAGGGCTCTGGCAGTGCTGGGATGTCCTGCACCCCTCGTGTGAGGATGGAAATGTGCTCTCCCAGCCGGGCACAGGGCTCTGGCAGCACTGGTCTGTGCCTGGCTGGGATGTGCTGCACACCACTGCTGTGTCTGCCAGCCTGTCACCCTGAGCTTTGCAGTCTTTTATGTTTTCATTCCTGTAATAGAGTTTCTCAGGAATTTTCTGTAAACATCAGGCATGTTTACCTACCAGTCTTTATTATTATCATTCTTTTTGTCAGGCAGAGAATTATGATAGACTTCTGGTCTGACCGGTGTCATGGAGAGGTGGTAACCCCATCCTCCAAGCCATGGTTGTCTCTAAAAAGATATATAACTGACTGAAGAAAGAGGCCAGGCCCCTTTTTGTCCCTTTTTGCTCCTTCTTTGGCCCTGGCCCTATCCTGACAGAACGGTGGCTGCGTGGTTCTTTCGTGCCTGAGTACGACAGCAGTGGGAGTGAATTGGATTTTCAGGTTCAGTGTTCTACTCCAGCTGCTGCTGATCTGAGCTGTGGTGGTACCTGTGGTATTTCCTGCCACAGCGACGGGCTGTGTAAATAATGCATCTCCTGCTCCCACCCTCTCTGTCCCCCCTGTCCCCATGCACTCATCTTCACTACCAATTGTGTAGTAATACATTATCTTAATTTTCCACTGACACGAGAGCTGTCTGCTTCCCTGAGCTGTACCAGGGCACGATTTTGCACAGATCTGAGCACATTTGTAATCAAGCTGAAGCATTGGAAGTTGTCTCTTGATGGAAAATTAGACCAGCTGCTCAGAATAGATTAGTTCAGACATCAAATCTTTCATGTTTGAAGTTCACAGTTTCTCTTGCCTAGAAGTAAATGAGAGTGAGGCAGAGGAGCAGGCAGAGGAACAGTTGTGATCTTTGAGCTCTGGTATCTTGCCCAGTGAAGTTAAAGGGAATATATGGCTTTTTCTGGTGTTTATTGAGCTAACCCTGCTGTAGCTGTATGTGCCCAGGTGCAGCTCCTCCAGAGGAGCCTGCTCTTACCTTTACACTGTGTTTATGTTGTGACTTTTTTAGTCTTACTGTGATTCACTGAAGCTGTTGCAGCAGCAATGAGATAAAGGTTTAGCTGAGCTGAGATCAGACAGCTGATTGTTGTCCTCCACGCAGCCCAGGCAATTCATTTATAACCAGCCTGGGTTTCCAGCCATTGGCTAGGCAGACAATTTTTGTGTCATTACAGTTGTTGCTCATTTGTCTTAACACTCTTGGAATTGTATTTGATTTTTAATGTCTTAGTTGGTGGGCTGTGTAAAATAATAAAATTATTATTTATTGATCATTGTTTAGAAATAAATTATGGTATTGACCTTGAGAAATGACTTAGGACAGCTTCATACACTGGCTCACAGTTGGACAGGTCCCAGCTATTTCAGTATCATTAGGATTTCTTCAAAGAAATTTTAATTGAATAATTTCTTTATCTTTTTTAGGAGTTTGTTGTGCTGTCCAAGAGTTTGATGAATGACCCCATTATGGAAAAAGAAATTACAACAAGGGCCAAAGATTACGTGAAGAAACATCATTCCTGGGAAGGTGAAAGGAAGACCTACCAGAACCTTGTGCTGAGACTCCAGGGACTGGCAGGACTGCAGCTGGGAGCCAGTAGAGCACTTTAATGATGGAAATGTGATTGGGTTTGGGTTTCTCTTGGGTTCTCTTTAGAAAAATAGTCGGCCACGCATTGTTATTTGTTCAAACACGCCAAGATCTCAGCTGCCTCAGCCTCTCGGGGTGCCCAGCTCAGCTCCCTGTGCCCGTCCAGCCCAGCCCAGCCCAGGCAGGAGAGCAGCCCTGGGGCAGAGCCTGGCTGGGGGGCTGAGGATTCCTGCACAGGGGGAGCTCTCTCCCCACCCAGCTTATGGGCAATGTTCCAACCCCCCGCAGCAGCAGCAGCAGCCTCCTTTCCCTTCCCACCCTCCTGCCCAGGCTCAGGTGCCCAGCACTGACAGTGGTTGCCACAGCCCAGGCTGCTCCCAGAGAGCAGAGGGAGTGCATGGGGAGAGGGGGAGCACAGGGCCTGTTTTGTGCTGCCCCCGAGCCCCTGCAGCCCCTCCAGGGCAGCTGCTGTGGCCCAGCACTCCTGTGCCATCATTTCTTACCCTGGGAGCAGAGCAGGAGGTGGCCCAGCCCTGGCTCAGGTGCCAGGAGCCCTGGAGCAGGGGCTGCTCACAGACAGAGATGCTGTTACATAAACTACCTCTGAGTTGGCCAGTTCCTTTGGTACCTCTGTGATTTACTTATTTATTAGGAGATTTATGAGACCTATAAAAAGGGATGGGGGGTATTTTCGATTTACTGTGTGTTTTGGTACTGTTCTTACTTGTGGCTTTTCAGGATGTATTGCAATATAAAGGCTGTCTTAAAGTGAGACTGATCTCTGCCTAAAGCCCTCACTAATCATCCCTGTCAGCCCAGGGCTTATGGACATAGCTTTGAGTCTGTAATTGGTCATCAAAGGGCTTGCATCTAGAGAAAAAAAACCGAGGGTCGTATTTCCAACTACTTGTTATTAGGAAACTGTTTGCTCTGTGTAGTCTCCGTGCTGCCCCAAGGAGAGCCTGTGAAATGTCTTCTGTTGACTTCAGTGGCTGTTGTGTCAGAATTTTCTTTGTAATAATGAAGTTCACTGTGTATTTTAAGCTTTCCTCTCTATTCTTGATGTTTTGCAAGAGTCTGGAACAGTAAACAAGAAAGCAGTTTGAATGTTGTATATTGATTTCTCCCAAATTTCCCTCCTTGTTTTGTGCTGGGGCTGCTCAGCTCTGCCTTCAATAACAATCCCCAAGGGCAAAACCAGCCTGATTTAAAACCCAAGAATTGCTGCACTCCCTCCCTTCTGAGCACATTTTTCCTAAATATTGCTGCTGTGTCCTCTGCCATGCCGGGGTGCAGGTGCAGCTGTGCTGCTCCTCAGCTGAGAGCCACCAGCCAGCCCTGGACACGCTGCAGCCCAATCCTCCAGCTGGGTTCTGCTGCTGTCCCAGGAGGAGCAGCATTTCCCTGACCTCTCCTTCTCCAGGGGGCAGTGATCCCTCCCAGGGCACTGCCGAGTCTCTTCTGGCCCCTGCAAACCACACACCCAAGGGGGAACTCCCACAGCCTGGACTTTCAGCCTAGCACAGGGCACGGGACCTTTACAAGCAATAAAAAACAGAAAGGACTTTTCTAACTAATGGAGCCAACTTCAGGGAGTCCTGCTCCTCTCAAAACCTCTCTGAGATCTCCTCTGCCAGCTTATTTCTGATACCCTGCTTGATTGGCTTCGATCCTTAGCCACCCTCCCCACTCCCCTTCCAGCAGCAGAGGTTGTCTTCTGAGAAAAACAGGTTTTTAAAAGCAAATAAACAGATACAGAATGGGGGATAGAAGCCTAGGCACTGAGCTAATGGTAGGTGATTAGTAATAGTAATGATCAGAAAGGTTTTTCTGCAGCCTGATACATTTATTACCAAGCTTCAAGCAACTATAAATACATTGATCTGGAATTTGTGCTATTCCCAGCAAAACAAAATATGCTCAAGTGAGAAATTCTGCTACACCCTCAGAATGTAATTAACATATGATTTTTCAGGCTGTATTTAATCTATAAATACGAAAATCTGCATCTGGGAAACAGCATGCTCATTTGCATGCGATAACCACAGCAGAAGCACGAAGAGCCCTTCTGCAAGGGCTGCGTGGAGGGAAGAAGGGAACAGCCCCGAGCGGGGCGAGCNGCAGCCAGCACCCATCCATCACGGGCAGGCAGCACCCATCCAGCACGGGCAGCCAGCACCCACCCAGCACGGGCAGCCAGCACCCATCCATCACGGGCAGGCAGCACCCATCCAGCACGGGCAGCCAGCACCCACCCAGCACGGGCAGCCAGCACCCATCCATCACGGGCAGGCAGCACCCATCCAGCACGGGCAGCCAGCACCCACCCAGCACGGGCAGCCAGCACCCATCCATCACGGGCAGGCAGCACCCATCCAGCACGGGCAGCCAGCACCCACCCAGCACGGGCAGCCAGCACCCATCCATCACGGGCAGGCAGCACCCATCCAGCACGGGCAGCCAGCACCCACCCAGCACGGGCAGCCAGCACCCATCCATCACGGGCAGGCAGCACCCATCCAGCACGGGCAGCCAGCACCCACCCAGCACGGGCAGCCAGCACCCATCCATCACGGGCAGGCAGCACCCATCCAGCACGGGCAGCCAGCACCCACCCAGCACGGGCAGCCAGCTCTGGCACCCTCCATCACCGGGGCTCCTGCTCTGCCACAGGGAGGGAATGAAGGCTGGCCATGAAGGCTGAAAGGTTGGGGCAACAACTGCAGGGAGTTTCATCATCGCAAACTGCGACGGGATTTATGTTTTAAATTTCATCCAGTCTTATGTTCCAGGCCTATAAATATTCAATGAGTCTTGTAAGGCCTTGTAAGGAAAATATGAGACCCATGCAAGAGGTTTTGGGTATAATTATCTTTCCAGCAACTTCACTCAAATGATTTTATAGGTAAGAATAATCCTTTTGTTGTCCTGCAGCCCTAATTACAGTATTTATCTTCCCCGTCAAAGCCCCACTCCTACCCGAGCAGCTTTTAAAGCAAAGCACACCTCGGTGAGATGCAGATACAGCTCCAAAAATAGCACTTGTTCTGGCTGCAGGAAAAAACCTACATTGTGCATTTATCCCACGGCTGCTTCTGTATTTCAGGACCTTGAAATGTACTGTTAATTAATCCAATTACATGCATTTTGTTTTGCAATTAACTCTGCCATTGAATCCATGGGAACTGAGTGGAAGCAGTGGACCTGTACAATGGGGAGCACGATGCTGTTCCCTTTCTGGGCACAACCAGCCCAGAACTGGAGACAATTTGGTGGCGTGTGACAAAACCCAGCCACGTGCAATGGAGCTTTCTGCATTAGGATTTCATTTTAATTAGCCCTAAAGCACACATATCCCAATTTCCAGAGTCAGTTTCCACACTGTCCTTCAGACCTAACCTGTGTCTGCCCTAAGAACACTGATGCTGGGTAAGTTCTCCCATTTTTGGGGTGCTGGGTTTCCATTCCAGAAGCCCAGAGCTCCAGCCTGGCACCAGGCAGTTCCTTTAGTGTTGATGGTTTGCTCTAACCACATCAGGACTTCAAACTGTAAAAGAAAAACATTAAAATGTATATTGGAAGATTTAAAAGTATTTGTGCCTCTTCTGCAAATCCTTTCCCATCAATTTAGTCTGAGTTTTAGCCACCCCAAACACCTGCAAATGCTGCCTTTAGCTTCCATGAATGCACAAGCACTCCAATCTTCTTTTCCAGCAGATTTTCTCATGTCCCTCGGGCTCATAACTCGTTCTTGTCCCTCTCTCCCCTCAGTCTTTTTAATCTTTAGGTCAGGAATCATTCCCCATGAAAATAAAGAAACAGTTTTGTCAAAGGCTTGTCACAGGAGATGGGTGCTTCCATGTGGAATTCAGTCATTTAATGGCTCACTGGGATCTGAGCATTTTTTTTCATTAAGTTGTCCAAAGTAATTTCATCACTCCAGAATTTATTTCACTTCCACCCTCCTCTGTCTGGTCGGTCCCAGCCCAGTTCCTTTCATGTCTGAAACTTAAACCTCATGTAAGAGCAGGTCCCCACAGCCCTGTACCTGTCCCAGGGTTCCTCAGTGCCTTTAATTCTGCCTGACACAGACAAAGGAAAACCCTCATCTTCCAGGGCCTTAATTGCATTGAGGATTTTAGAGGAAAGCAGCTGCTTATTAAAATAAGTCTCACAGCCACCAATAGAAGAGCAAACTGTAGTAAAAACCAGGATGCCTAATTTTTTAAGAAAACAATCTACATTTTCAAAAGGGGTGGGTAATCATCTGCAATTTGATTCTCTCTAAATGAAGCACATTTTCATCAAGTAATTATTCCGTGTCATTCCTGTGACATTTATTTTAGGTATCAGATATTGAGGGCACTTGAAGTCTCACATCCTTCCCAAAAAATGTAGGCCAGCATTTGTTTTGTCCAGTGCCTGAAAAAATGACTCTAGAAATTCATTTCCCCCAGAACACTGCCACTCAGCTAATTTAAAACATTTGTTTGAAATTAAACAATACATTTTAATTAGGCCAGCAGAGAACATCTGGTTACTGGGAAATCACAGTTGTGGACACCTGACCTGAGAGAGCTTTCACCCCCTTTAACCCCTCCTGCTCCAGAAGCAAGTGCTGGCACCCCTTTTATGATATTTTAATGTGCTTCTTCCATGCAGTTCCCACTCCTGTGTGCTTCAGATCTGCTTAAGACACAAGTCCAGCCACAAGTATAAGCTTGCCAGATAGAGGTCACTTGTTTCATTTGTCTGATTCAATCAAGTGCCATCATTCATTGAAACTAAATGCCCCTCTCCTGCTTCAAAAATTAATCCCTGCCATTGAAAAGCCACACTGGTATTTTAGTGGTTATTTTAGAGAGGTGAACTGAGTTACCAAAGCTTTAATTTAACTTGAGCAATACATCCAAAGCTGATCTCCCTGAGTGTGGCCTTTGCCATCCCTTACAGCTCCCAGCTTCTTCCCAGGTTTTTTTGCTTTTAAGGATAGGTTTGGGTAAGAATTCACCTGAAATCACATTAAAAATGACATTAATTCGTGCCTGTACAAGCGTTCACACCTTGCACTGCACACCTGACCCAGCTCCCACTGCAGGGCTGCCCACACCCCAGATCTCCAGCACCTCTCCCTCTGTAACACAGTTTGAACCGAGGCTGTCTCGGCCCTGTGTTACCTCACAGGCTGCACCACCAGTCAGGCAACAAAGCTGCCCCTCCTCCTGTCTGCCAGCACAGCAAAGAGCCAATGCACAAATTCAATAACCATTTTCTGCAATAGCAGTACATCAGTAGTACATGTTCTGAATATTTGTCATCGTCTAACACCACTTCACTCTCCTCTCCACCTCAGTAGGACGCTAGAAATGGCTGTTCTGAGCAGGTCTGAAGCCTTTCTCAGAGCCTGTGGCTCAGTCTCTGGTTTGTGTTTAATCTCTTACTGATTACATCTCTTACCATGTAGCCTTGGGAAGTGCTCCAAGGTGTCCCTGGAGCATTGCCTGGTTACCTGCTGCATCCTCAACCCTTTGTAGTTACTGTGCTGCAGCTGAAGGAGAGAACCTCCCTGTCCCTTCCACGCTCCAAACACTGGTTCCTGCACGGCCTCAGTGTGAGTAAACACCAGGACGTGTTGGGGTTCACCGAGGGGAAGGCAGGGCTCAGGTGAGGCTGCCCCACACTGCAGCCCCTCCTGCCCTCCCTCCTCCTGCTTGCCAGGATTTTGCCAGGAGGAGCGAGGTGCCCCAGCCCGTGCCCGGGGTGCCCTTGGCAGGCACGGGGACTCAGAGCAGCCTCAGTGCCACCTCCCCGAAGTAAAACCATCCCTGCTGCACCACAGCTGCCACACAAACACCGTGCCTGCAAGGATGCAATTAATGTGTCTTGATATTGGAAGATTTCTGGGAAGACAGAAATTTAATCATGGGAAGCAAAAAAAAAAAAAAAAGGAAAGCCTGGAGATGAAGCTGGCACGTCTGTGATGCTCTTTCAGAAGCTGTCACATAAAATAGATGCTGTTCTCCCCCTCCTTGTGGTGCCTGTAAATGCACGTCTCCCTCCTCCCATCTCTTTTTGGTAAGGGCAGAAGTGCCCCAGAGCACCACAATTATCCCTGTCAGAAATGCCAGGAGAGTTTACAGCCGAGGTGGGCGTCTGCCCCAGCAGGAGGGCCAGGTGCACCCTGTGTGTGGCAGGGAGGCTTTCAGAGCACGCTGTGCCCAGCTCTCAGGGGAGGGTGGGGAATCTGGCTGTGCTGGTGGAGAGGTTGGTGCTGCAGCTCTGCTTTAGAAAATTGGAGAAAAGAAGTCAGATTGTTCCTCGAGGCATTAACTTCGAGACATTAAGGACTGAGGAAGAGAAACTTATTTTAAATAGAATCTTGTTGCTTCACCTCTTGGGAGGGAGGAAAATAGAGAGCCCCTTAATAGAAATGCAATCATGAGGATGTGCTGCTGATGCTTTCCCTGCTTTTCCCTTTGTTTATTTTCAGTTTTCCCTGGGATGCAGGCCAGGGTTAGAACTGGTCTGCCCACTAGTCAGAAATAAGTGAGGTTTCACTTAAAAGGAGAAAAGTCAAATGTTGCTATGGCAGTGTTAAAATTAAATTACAATCAGGTTTATGTGTGACTTAGTATCCATATACACAAGAAGTGAGAACTACCTCCTCAACAGCACGTGTCAAGGGGCAGTACCTTGTCGAGAAACGCAAGAAAAAGCAAAGGTCCTTAAAATTAAAAAGCCTTGCGATGACATTTGGGAAGGACTCTAATGGCTCAGGCCTTGAGCTCAGACGTGGGACGTGCAGAATGCCAGAGGGTGCCAGGCTACAAACAGCCCCCGTGTGTGCCTGCTCTGGGCCACCAGGGCCTGGCTCTCAGCGGGATTCCCCTCTCCCCAGGGGTGTTCAGGAGCAGTGGCTGTGCTGCACCTCTGAAATCAGACTTTTGTGCTGTAACACTGTGCACCCCACTCTCAGTACTGCCTGAAACCTGAGGGTTGGCCTGTGCCAGCTCTGTGGTTCCCCAGCACTGCTGGGCCGAACTCAGAGCCAGGGTTTGCAGGGAAAAGCGACACCTACGTTGCCATTTGTTCGTGCCACACTCAGCAGGTAAGCCCAGAGCACAGATCTCCACCCCTGGCCTGGGGCACACCGGGCTCCCCCACAGACTGGGGGTAACTCTGGGCTGGTGCCATTCCCAGAGGGAGCAGAGGGACACCCTGAGCCACCAAATTATTTCCATTGTGTGTTATATGCAACTGCACGAGGCTCCATTATTTTGGAGTACAATGGTTCCCTTGGCATTAGTGCCAAATGAACGGCGAGTTCATTCCCTCTGAGACTAAACACACACTGACAATGAGGATGAATCAGATTGCTGCAGCACTTGCAAGTAGCTGGGAGAAATAATATTTTAATCAAATAACTCAGCTGCAGCTGCCATGAACTACTGGGAAGGTTAAGGCTGTGGCTCAGTATTCTGCTGAGAAAACAGAATTATTCCAAACACGCCCTTCCATCGCCACTGCTTGACTCAGATTAAAAGCAGAGGATGCAAAGCAGAGTTTCCAGCTCTAATACCAAACTGAAGCCACCCAAAAACCTCGGGGTTAAAGCAGCAGTCTCAAAGAGCAGTCATCCAGCAAGACACTGCAACACTGGGGGAAAGTAACTCCGGCCAGACTGGCGTGGTTTAGTCCAAAATAAAGATTTGAGGAGGGGTCTTGTTTTAATTAACTCCAAAATGAGGGACAAAGCCACATTTAGGCTTTGGGAACAGGGATGCATGCCTGCGTGCCCACAGCGCTGTCCCATCCCTCCTGTGCATCCCGGGAAGCTCCCGCAGCCG
>VZRQ01000371.1:124208-167341 GCA_013397975.1 Machaerirhynchus nigripectus
GCTCAGCCCCAGGGCCGTGCCAGGCTCAGCCCCAGGGCCATGCCAGGCTCAGCCCCAGGGCCGTGCCAGGCTCAGCCCCAGGGCCGTGCCAGGCTCGGCTCAGCCCCAGGGCCGTGCCAGGCTTTGGCACACCCGGTACCTGCTGCAGAGCAATGCTGCTCGTGCTCAAAGTGCGACGAGAATTCTTCTGCCACGTGAATAATGGAAATAATTGTCACACAGGGAAAAGCTCCGTGGAGGATTACTCTGTGTTGACATTGATGGGAAGCTGTATTTCAACAGGAGCAGACTTTTGTCACATAAACCTCTGCTTTCCAGTAAATGTTTCACTGACTTCTACATAAAGATCATGAATGACTCCAAGCCTGGTTTGTGCTGCAGCCAGTGAAATGTTCTTTTTTCTCTTCCACACCAAATATTTAAATGTCACTCTATTAACAAACCTAAGAAACTGCCTTTGGAGGCTGGGAGCACAGGCTGTGTTCCTTATTAGCCCTTTCCTAGGTAACCTAAATTGAAGTAAACTAACATGTGGATTACAAATTCCCTTACAAAAAAATCCATAAAATATTAGTTTTAATCATCCACCTCCATTATTTCCACCAGAAAAAGTTAATTTGAACAGCTGCAAATGAATCCTTTTGAGTCCAGCTTTACTTATTTAAAAGAAAAGCAACCCTCCCAAAGGGTTTAAATAGAATATTTATCGTAATACACTCCACATAATAAAGCATTTTCTGCTATATTGAATATTCATCTCTGTAAGGAAAAGCTTGAGAAAAGCCAACAGACCAACCACACAGCAAGTCGAGGCTTTGGGAGGGGAAAAAGGCAGCGCCAAGCCCCCCCTGCTCGGGAGTGCCCACCCAGCACCACCAAGGAATGTAATCATTAACAATAACCTTTGCAGGGAAGCTGCTGTTGACAACCCCTTTCCAAAGAGCCGCCCCAGCCTCCGGACTAATTGCAACCAATTAATCATCACACGAGGCTCAGGTACGAACGGGCTCTGCACTGAGGGGCAAACAGCATCCGCACAGCCAAATGATCACATCACTCTCCATCCACGCTGCATTTCTGCTCACTGCATTTCTGCTCGCTGCAGTATTTCAGCAGAGGCACGTTCTGGAGGAGGAACAGGCCACGGAGCAAGCAGGATAAAAAAGAATTCTGGCTGCTTTGGTTCAGCAGCTCTGCTGTGTCACGGAGATTTATGCTGCTGCGAAGGGCTGCGTTAGGGGCTGCAGGGGTCCGTGCACCCCCAGCTCGTGGGGGCTGCAGCAGCCAGGAGCTCCTCTGCAGTCCCCAAAACACACCCGTGGCAATGACAAGCTTTTGTTAATGCCACTGCCACAGAAGATAATAAATAACCAAGTATTCGCTATTCCCACACCACAATTATGACACAATTCCTGTCTCATACTTACAGAGGCTGTCCCAAAAGTCTGGAAGTGTGGTTCCCTCTGCTATGGGCCAAGGTTTCCTCCCCTCTGGGGCTCCTGCTTGAGACCTCCAGGCTTAATTGCTGGAAGATTCCAGAGTGGGATTCCTCCACTCCAGTCTTTACCCAGAGATGGCCCCACAAGGCAATAGAACTGTGGCTGAGTGTTTCTAACTTGTTGGGCCCGAGAGTTACCTGCAGTTTACTCTCTGCTTTCCACTCCAAGTAAGCCCTGGCCTCTCCTCAGGTGTTGTGGCTTTGGCTGACGAAGGGCAGAGACAAATGTACGGACAGGTGGAACCTTGTAGCTGATGACACACAACCACTGAGGCTGGCTCTGTCACTCCAGTGCTGTTATGTGCTCATGGAAAGCACCTGTGGGGCAGAGCAGGAGCCTCCCCTGGAGCCACAAACCCCTCCTGACTGTATCGGCCAAGGAAAGGCTGGACGCAGCACCACAGCCCCCAGCAGTGTGGGGAGAGAGAGCCTGGGGGGGAGGAGATCTTGTAAAGCTGCTCAAATGCAGCCCAGGGCTGCGTGCAGGGGAGCCCTTCTGCCTTCGCAGCCTAAGCACTGTGTGCACTGCTGGTGTGAGGAGGCTGGATGGAAATCCCAAAAAACCGCGCCTAACCTGCGAGGAATTGCAGCGGGTTCATTTTCCGAACTCCACTGCGTGAAACTCTCTTCTTCAGCATCCATCCTGCTAAGTGGAGAGTCTGAACTGCTGAGCCAAAGGCTTCCCCGGAGCAATTTGCAAGCCACACCTGGAGGAAAGCTCCCTGGCAACTCCGACACGTTCTGCAATGCCAGGAAAACAGCAGTCCCTGAGTCACTGGGGAGTCTGTGTTCCATCGGTCCCTCCTCAGATCACAGCATTTGGAACATTAAAAAGGAAAAAAAAAAAAACCCAATTCACGAGATTGATCTGCTGCATTTATGAAAACACTGGAAGGTGAGGGAGACAGTGGCTCATTTCTCAGTGGTAGTAAATAGGTGTTTATATATCCTGTCTTCTGCATTCCCCACGCTGGCTGTAAAGCTGGAGGCTTTTCCCTTTGCTCAAGACTTAATTGCCCTGAGTGTTCACTGCCTATCTCTACTACCTAAAAATGATGTGTTTCAACCTAGTTGTTCCCCCCCCCCCTTTTTTTTTTTTTAAGAGGAGAAGGGGAAGAGACAGGGAATCCTCAGATCAGCAAGTGAAATAATTCACAGCTCTCCCTTTTATAGAAAACAAATCCATTTCCCCACCTCCCCACACCCCACATTGTTGGTGCTGCATTATCTGTATGAGCCAGGCACTGGCAAGGAGATGGGGAAAAAATGACAGGACATGGTAAGAGAATTTAATGAAGTGGCTCCAAATATTGTATCAAAATAAATGAAGTGAATAATGCAGGAGCTCATTCCAGGTCCCCTCTACAACAATGCCCATTGTGTGAGCAGCACATCCGAGGAGATGGGATGGCTGGATGAATACAAAGGTGCCATCCGGCACATTACAGAGCAGGGAACGACGGGCAGCCTCAATTGCTGTATTTAATTGCGGTAATTCGTTGAGGCCAGGCACTCGGGAAGAAAAGAGCAGGTGGTAAAAGGGGAGGAGGAGGAATTATCAGCCCTTCTGATCCCACTTAACGATTTGCTTCTGCTTAGGGAGGAGGGACGGGGCTGGTCACAGCCCTGCACCGTGGGGCCGGCCGGGGAGGGCCAGCGGGCTGGCACCGCCACTCGCCCTGCCCTGCCCTTCCTCAGAAACACCTGCAGGGCCCGTGCCAGCCCGTGCCTGTGCTCGGGGCCAGCTCCGGCCGCACCGCCCGGGGCTCAGCGGGGCTCAGCGGGGCTCCGGGCCGTGCCCGCGGTCCCAGCCGTGCCCGGCAGAGCCCTTGGAGCGGGGCACGGCCGGGCCCTGCGGGTCTGGCTCCGCAGGTGTGGCTGGCGAGTGATGGGAGCGGTCCCCTGGTGCCACAGGGACCTTCATGTGCCACGGGGATGGGGCCCTCCATGTGCCACACACAGGGCCCTCCGTGTGCCACGGGGACCTCCGTGTGCCACGGGGACCTCCGTGTGCCACGGGGACCTCCGTGTGCCACGGGGATGGGGCCCTCCATGTGCCACAGGGACCTCTGTGTGTCACAGGGGCCTTCATGTGCCACAGGAACCTCCGTGTGCCACGGGGACCTTCGTGTGCCGCAGGAACCTCCGTGTGCCGCAGGGCCCTCCGTGTGCCACGGGCACCTCCGTGTGCCACAGGGCCCTCCGTGTGCCACGGGGATGGGGCCCTCCATGTGCCACACACAGGGCCCTCCGTGTGCCACGGGGACCTCCGTGTGCCACGGGGATGGGGCCCTACATGTGCCACACACAGGGCCCTCCGTGTGCCACGGGGACCTCCGTGTGCCACAGGCTGGAGCCCCGGGAGCCAGGCACGGCCAGGTTCCCACGGGACTGTGCCTGCTGTCCGTGCCAGCAGCTGTCAGACACTCGCGGTTCCCCGGCTCTCCGTAGAACACCTTTGGATTTCCTCCCTGCGGGAAGAACATTGGCACCAGGCGTGCCGCTGCCTTTCTGGGGCCAGCACCGAACGCCCGGGTCGCACACAGCGCTGTCCCAGCCCTCCTTCCAGCTTCCTCTAGCCCTGCTCCTGCACCCCAAAATGAGGGAGGGCCGCCAGCTGCCCTCGTTTGGGTGCGGGGACGCCTTCTGCACAGGCTGCTGTCACAGGAACCCGGCTGTGCCACCAGGAGCCAGGGCACAGCCAGAGCCTGCGGGCTGGGACAGCCGGGAGCAGCGACAGCAGAAATCCAGGGGGGGAACCAGCAGCAAAACCCATCGGAGCTCTTCCCTTGCTCGTAAACGCTCCATGTGCCTCTGCTCTGATTTTGTCTAATTCTGTTCCCCAGGTCTGGCAGGGAGAAAACAAATGGTTGGCACTTCCCCACCCCCTCCAACTCTGCCACCCACGGCTCCAAGGCATCCTTCCCTCCTCGGAGACACATCCTGCACCCATCATGCCTCTCCTAACCCACCAAGCCTCTCCCAACCCAACTGCAATTCCCTGACAGCTTTACTTGCAAATTCCCTCTCTGCACAGCTCATGCTAAGAACCTTAACATTCCTGCAGATTCAGAAAGGGGATTTCCAACAAGCATTAGGAAAATTAAACTTCTCAAGAGCTGTCTCAATCTGACAAGCTATTTCTGGCTCTTTAAAGTACGGTAAGTGAAAATATTAAAATGGGGGGTGGGGAAGCTGTAGTAAGCAAGCGATGAATTAGAGCCAGAAACGAGGACAGGCGACTCTGGAGGTACCTAAGGCACCCATCTATGTCTGTACATCCACAGAAATACTCCAGTATGTATTGTTTAAGGCCTCCTGCTGCCTTGGAATAGGAAACCGTCATCTCCCACCCCTCGCCTCCATCCAAAGCCACAGCAGCTGATGACACTGATGAGGGTGAGGGGCATCTCCCCTGGAGATTTGTGCTTTGCATTCTCCCCCCGAGCCCCTTGGGCAGCAGGCTGGGAGCTCCTGGTTAATCCAGCAACTCTCCACCCCGGACGTGGGCTCTGGGGACAGGAGGCAGGGAGGGCACAGCCCAGAACTTCCCAGGCTGAGCTGGGGACGCTGGGCTCACCACAAATCCTGCTGGAGATGGCACCAGTGCCCCCAGCTCGGGCTGATCCCAGGGGTGCTGGCAGCACAGACAGGCTGAGAGCACCTCACAAAGCCCAGAGATTTGTGTGTCCTCTATTCCCTTCCCAACGGGGCAGGCTACAAAGTGCCCCCGAGCCCCAGCTTAGCCATCCCCATCCCCTTCTGCTCCTTTCTCCCCCTCTCTGCTGCTTTCCCTTTTTCCATCCCCTTCGGAGCTCCCAAGCCCACACCCCAAGGAGAGGAGAGGCTGTTTATAGCCCAGGTCACTGCAGGGGAGGGTGAGAAGCTGAACCAGGCTTTCAAGATGTAAGGGTGTGACTCCGAAGGAGGAGATGATGTTATTTTCTTTAGGAGCATCAGAGTGGCAAAAATTAGCTGTTTGCAAATTCTTCAGTGCTCTGGCCTGGCTCTTGCTCCAAAACCTGGAAATTTCCCCTGGTTTAAGGCCTGATTTGAGTAATGATGCTCAGCTTGTTCATCTGTCCTCCCCTCCACTCCTGCTTTGCAGCAATCATCCCCAGCAGCCTCACAAATCACATTACAACTGGGTTAGAAGAGCACCCCTGCAATTACAGTCCCTCCTCAGGGGTGCAGTAAGAGTGGGGGACACCAGCTCTGCAGAAGATGAGGGGACAAAACAATTAGAAGAGATGATTAAAATCCTATGGCTCTCCAGGGGCTGGGGTGATTGTGCAAGGACTGTGCAGCGCAATGAAAAAATCCTTCTGAGCCTGCAAGTGCAGCCTGCAAGTGCAGCCTGCCAACTTTCTCCTGCCAGCTGCATGAATTGCTCTTGCAAAGACATTACTGAGTGCTGCATTCAAGTCAAGGCTGTGTGGAGAGCACGGTACAGAGCAAGACCTGATCAATATATGGGATTTTTCACCATTGCAAACTGTTTTGCAGGCTGATACCCCTTATTTAAGGGAGAAACACAAGAGGGACTGCTTTGACCTCAGTATCCTAATGGGCAGAACAGGAGGGAATGCCAAATGCTAAGAGCAGAGCTATTGATTAGGCCTGAGAGAGGGGACTGATGGGAGAAAGCTGTAAAAAGTTACTAATGGCCAAGGGGAGCACGGCGATTTAGGGGGTTGGCTTGATGATGACAGGATAGAAAATGTGTGTCCATAGTCACCAGACAAAGGATTTGCTGAAGAAATAGGGAGGCATGAGATGCAGCTGTACTGGTGGGTGAACTCTTCATGGATACAGATCATCCTGGGCTGGACACCCCCAGAGTGTGCTGAGCTAAGCTGAGCTAAGCAGGGCTCAGGCAGAGGGGAAGGACAGCCCCCTTTCTCCTGTCCTCACGTCTCCTCCTCTGCTCAGCTGCGCTTACCGAGCTCAGGGAAATGCTGAAAATGGGACTCAGTCATCTTTGCAGTCTCGCATCATCAGGGCCGAGTGGTGAAGCTCCTTGGATTGGTTTTTATGTCATTAGCATATTAACTGACTGTGGGAAACGCTAATTTAGTTACTAGGAACACAGGCCTGAACATGAATAAGCACAGTCCCTGTTCCGCTTCAAAGCTGCACCATTCTGCTGCTGGGGACACGGATCCGGGCCCTGCCAGGTGCCACGGGGTTCTGGTACCCAGCCAGGCTCAGCCCGGCAGGGCCCAGAGCTGGAGCAGGGTCCGTGGCTGCAGAAGGGAGCACGACAGGAGGCCCCATCTGCACCCACAGCACCACGGAGGCGGCCAAACCAACTGGGGCTGGTGCAAACCAACGTGACCCGGGGCATTCGTGTCCCTCCAGCCCCCCGGGCTGCCTGGAGGAGCTGGTGGCAGAACGTGTCGTGTGTGACCCACCAGCCATCCCGGCACTGGGATGGGGTTTCCTACCGAGCGCTGGCAGTACACACAAGCAGAGCGGCGCTGCTGCTTCTCCAGCCATTAATATTGCATTCCTGGGCTGCTTAATTTGCTGTTCCTCACGGAGCCGGAGCGGGGAGCCTGCATAATGAAGGATTTGTTGACAGAGGTCTTCACATCCCATCAGCAAAAATGGATATTATATATATGGACTCGTGTGACCTTGGCCCTTCTGATGCTCCCGAGGATGGAGAAGCACCAGGTGCTCTGCTCTCCTCAGGCCACCATCCTGCCAGTTCTGAGCTTCACCTGTTGAAGCTCTCACCAAGAAGCCCAGCAGCACATCACTGACTTTGCAGGGAAGGAACATTCCTCATGCCTGAGGGAGGTGATGGGTGTTGGAAGCCAAGCCCCCATGCAGAACGGTGCCTCAGCACGTGGCCGGGGTCGGTGCACGAGCAGGGCCCACCTGGGAGTTCTCCAGCAGAAACGGACTGGAAGCAGAACGCAAATTCTGTCTCCTCAGCACTTGGCAGGTGACACCCTAACTCGGTTTAGGGCTCTCTCGTGCTCAGGGACAGCTCGAGCTGCGGCCAGGCACGGTTCGTGCTGCGCGGGGGGCTCAGGCTGGCACCGGGCACCTGCCCTGCAGGACACACCTCTGCCCCTCCCCGCGGGTCCCTCGCCCCGTGTGCTGCTGACAGGGAGGGCAGGCAGTAGGGCAGCTCTGGTTTTTGGGGCAGGCATGGTACTGCAGGCAGCAAGATGTGTGGCTGCTCCAGGGCTGTGCAGGGATGGGCTCTGCTACCACAATGAACATGTAGAAATACGTGACAGAGTTCCTGGGCTTTCAGGACTAAATAAATTCATCTCTGGGAGGTTTTTTAAATGCTTGAGGCATTTTCTAAACGCACCACTTGGCAGTGATAGCTCCTTCCCTGGGCTAATTCCTCAGTGATGCTTGCTGGGCTTTGATCAATACAAGCGTGAGTCCAGCCAGCACTCCCTCCTCAGTGACACACGTGAAAGGCTCTTCCAAGCTGTGGTGCACGAGTCCTTTAGCTCTCACTAAGAAGCTTCCACGGCAGAACAGCCCCTCAGGCCACAGGAGACTGAGAACTGGCAGTCTTGGAGAAACTGAACATGCACAGAGCTGAACTAAAGAGTCTCCGGTGTGCTCATTCCATTTACATCCCATTCATTATGGAAACGAGGTGTGAAAGGAGTCTCTGGAGCTACTTGGTGCAGGCTGCACATAGATTTAATACCTATTCTGGTTTTTTAAGTCACCTCCAGAGAAGTCTTGTTTCAAACCAGTTATTTAGCTGCATTGCTCAGACTTTGAATTCACTGGTGTATTAATGCAGCTGGGTCTAAACCACCACATATTTAAGACTGCTGAAGGGGAAGCTTTTAAAATGAAGGAAGAGAGTAAAGAACCAGCTTACCTGATTTATAGGACCATCAAGTTTCTACTCCCGATTGTATTCATGCATAAAGTCTCCAAAAAGAACCAAACTGTATCAGATAAATTTTCTTTTTTTTTTTTAAACATGCCTCTATCAGTCTACTCCCAGGAAGAGAGACTCAAACATGAAAACAAAAGAGGCAAGTGCAAAGAAGAAGACAATAAGGTAATTAATAACTCTCACAGGAGACTGCTCGCTGTCAGCAGGGCTCTTTATCAGGTTCAGGCGATTGCCAGTGGGAGCCACAGCTGCAAAACATTGTGTGTATGCAGCATCTGAACACCATCACTTTAATGACTGGGAATAGAGTTTAGGCCTCTCGTTTGACATTTGGGATCCCAGCTCATTGCCTGAAGCACAAACTTCCTCCTCAGGGATGCTCCAAGGTGCAGAAAGTTCTGCTTGGAAGTGTGGGCCCTGTGCAGTGCAAAAAGGGAATGTCCAAAACACCCCCCAGCAGATACATACATGCAAAAACCTCCATAGGAAGTTGATTTATTCTGCTATTAGCAGATTAACTAAGAGGGTTTGCTGCCATACAGGGGGCCACAATTCCCTCTCAGGATCCTGCACAGTGGGGTTTTGCTGGAGATTTGCAGTGACTCCGGGCAAATCTCTCCACCCCGGGGTTCCCCACGTCAGTAAGGAACACACCTTGCTCAGAGCCCTGTGAGATCCATGGGGAAAGAGCACTCTAAGCACCATGCATTATTTACAGCACTGCCCTATGGATAATAGCAAGTTCCAGCTGCTGGAGACACAGGAGCTCTGAGCAAGCAGCCAGGCACAGATCTGCGTGCCAGGACCCCCAGCGCTGCAGCTGGTGCCTGTGTGTCCCCAGAGAACACCTCTGTGGTTTGTGCTACCCGAGGAACTTGCTGTTGGCTCCTCCTGTTCCCCAGAGGCAGCTGGGGCAGCAATCTGGATTTTCCAGGGCAGCTCGTGGGCAGAGCAGTTGTGGCAGGCTGCTCCCCTGGACTGTCCCCGCTCCTCCCACGGAGGGAGATCGGCCACACAGTGCCACGCTGGAAAGGCAGCCTTGCACTCACACCTCTGCTCTGCTGGGCTCCAGAGACACCTGGGCACTCTCAGCCTGACTGCCTCACTGCAGACATCACGTCGTGATGTGCAAAAAGCACCCAAAATAGCCCCCGAGTTGGGGGCAAGGCTGGGCTGGAACACGGCTGGACCTGCGGGGAGGCTGCCACGCTTTGCTGCGGCACCAAGGCTGCTTCCCTCACCTGAGAGCTCACCCGGAGCTCGTCTGGACCCTGCACTGTCCTGTCCTCAGGGCTGCACCTCGTCCTGCACTGTGCTGTCACTGCTGCACCTCCTCCTGCACTGGGTCATCCAAGCCTCGAGCACAGGTGCTGAAAGAAAGCAAAGACCATCAGCTCTCCAAAGTGCTGGGCACATTTGCTCTATTTACTCACCCACTCTCCTAAAACTGCCTTAAAAGGTGTTTAGCCAAATGTGGATCTTCCCAAGAGAAGAAAGCCAGAACCCAAACGCAGAAACTCAGGTATGGGGCTTTCAGGCTAGCAATAAAGCATGTGTGTTTATTTGTAAATAGCTCCCAATCTCGGAAGGGTCGCTCGGTGCACACACATCTGCAGCATCACGTTGTTGGGGCTGCATGTTCTGCCCCAGCACTGCACAGTGTAACACTCTGGGAGTGCTCTGTGCCCTGAGCCTTCCCTGAGTCATCAAAGGACACAGCTCCGTACTGCTGCCAGGCTCTCGCAGGGTGAACGTTCTGACACTGAAAGGAAAGAGGCCTTCAGAGTAGGAAAAAAGATGAAGCCACTAAAATGCAAATTTTATTCACAGTTGGCATGTTTATAAATATATATATTACATTCTTACAATCTACAGTACATTCTAAATATAGAGGGATTCAATCTAAGTGTTTGTGGGAGGGCGGGTGTGTATTAAACTGAGCAACCTAGATTCAAGGATGGAAGACTTAACAAAAAGGGGGCGAGGACTTACTCCAGAAAATAAAGGAAAACTTGAAATATTTTTATATATAAAATCCATTACCTGGATTTTAGTTAGTGCTTTGGCACTTTGCCACTGGCCATTGGAGGCTGCTGTTGGACCTCAGGAGAAATGTCATGGTTTGAGGGCTGGAGGGCATGTCGGGTTGGGAGGATAATCGCTGAAATCCTACTGTATGTACATCCTTATCAGAAGAAAACAAAAGATAATCATCACCCCGGGAGAAACCAATGTTATCTGCTGAGTTTGGCTGTGCAGGGTTCAATGCTGGATGTGCAGCTCTCCCCTGTGACCTCGGAGTGCCCTCGAAATGCGCTGGGCAGGGGGCTAAAGAGGGGAGAGCACAGGAACTGAGCAACCCAACCTCCCCCAGGGGAGGGGGTGGACAAAGAGGCGGCTGCTGCTGGTGTCCAGCTCAGCACGAGTGGCACCGAGCTCAGGGACAGTGGCCAGCTTTGGGAAATGACAGCATGGAAGGCTGGGACAGCGTGGTACCAGCAGGGCTGTGCTTGGCAGGAGCAGCCCTGGAGGAGTGAGTGTGCACGGGAGGGGAGGGAAGGAACCACAGCTTCCAAGGCTGACTGATCCTGGGAAGTGCCCTCAGGCTTCCAGATGGCGATCCAGTGAAATGGCTGGGAATACAAATTCAAAACAGGACATTAAAATAAAGTGGGCTTTTAAAAATAGCTCATTCTCTCAAACTTTCCAAAACAGACCTTCCTTAATATGAGTGATATTCTGAGTATAGATTATATCTTCTCCTATTTTACAAATTAAGAAATACCGAAAATTGGCTGGCAAAGCTTATTACCTTGGCATCTACTTAAAAAGAGTTTCAGTTTGAACTGTGTGTGTGTATCCATTGTCAGTGCTTGGGAGGCAAACATGATGGTTTGTAAACAGCCCAGTTATCCTTTATCCCCCTCCAGATTCTTTGGAAACTCCTGACTCCTCAGCTCTGGGAGCTGCTTCGTTCACACTGTTGGTTTTTGTCAGCTTTAAATTAATGTTCCTGGTTGGATATTCTCTGCACGTGGCTCGAACGACGTGCTCTTTTCATGGATCTATTTATTCTGAGACCAATCTTTTGCTTTTAACCAAACCTTGCAATATTGAACAGTAGAGCTGTGTGAGCTTTGTAATATCCAAACTGCACTGGAGTTTGTTATATTTATTGATTTCCCAGGAAAGCTCAGAGAATGAGGCCGTATTATTTTTCTAAGGTTTTTTTTCATGTTACCGTGTATCAAAAAACCACACACATCTCTCACTTCCATCTCTGAGCACAGAGAAGACTTGAATTTTAAGAGCTGTCCAGGATCTCTGCTCTCCCAGCTGCTTTTGGGTGGCTTCTTGGGGCTCCACTGAGTTATTATCCACCAGCTGGTTCTTGTTAGAATACAACATTTTGCCCCACTACCCAAAATTAAAGGCAGAAGGTGAGTGAAAAACAAACAAACGAACAAACCAAACAAAAAAAGTCTTTTGTGTCTCATTACGCATTTTCATGTAATCTCTCCATATAGTTTTTAAGTTCTTTGCATTCCCCCAGGTCCATATCCTGGCAGACCCATTTAATGTCATCCTCATTACTCATCAAGATTGAGTTGACAGCTGGACACCCATCATCAGAGGAGATGGTGGTGAAGGTGGTGAATTTAACCCGTTTCCTCTTAGAGGTAGGAGAAGTGGTTGGTTCACTTTTCTGTTCTTTCCCTTCACTGAATGTGGACTCGGGAGACCTGAAAGATTGTCCATTGATATTTTTGGTGGCAGTTGTGTTGAGGAGATACTTGCTCTCCTCGTAGTCCACGCCTGTGTCGATGGCTGTGATACGTTCATCTTGCTGGGACGAGAAGTTTATGTGATTCTCCAGGAGTTCCGTCCTGTTGCTCAGCCCAACCCAGTCGTGAGAGTGGCTCATGCCCTCTTGCTCCCCGAAGGGAACTTGTTTGTTTCTGTACTTCAAAGCAAAGGTGACGCAGTTGATGAGGAACACCAGGATGGCCAGGCAGAAGACCCCCAGCAGAGCATACATCCCGATCTCCAGGTCGCTGAGGCCCCGGGGAGACTGCACCAGGTCGTTCTCCTCCGAGTCGCCGCCGTCCCTCGGCAGATCCACCTGCGCAGGGAAGCTCGTGAAGTCGATGGGCAGGTTCTGGCTGTCGTCATCCAGGAGGCTCTCTCTGTCTTCTTTCCTGCTCAGAACAGACCTGTGAGTGGTGGTGCCCCTGCCCTGCTCGTGGCCCATGGAGGAGCTGTAGTACTGCCCATCCCCTCTTTCCTGCCAGGTGTTTTTCTGGCGCCGGTCACCGGCGTGGTTTTCCAGGTGGACACCAGCACCCCTGTGCTTGCTGTCGCTGATGTTCGGGTTGGCGTCACTCTGCCCAAACTTGACTTTAATGCTGCCACTCCCGACGGCCAGGATGCTCTTCCTTTTGGATTTCTGGCACGATTCACTGATCACCATCTCCACCTTCACCAGGGTCCCCTGGCCCTCGGTCTCAGCAGCAATCACAGGCCACTTGAATTTGGGGTCATGGTGGATGGAGACCACCTTCTCATCCAGCGAGGTGGCTGACAAGGAGAAGTCTTTGGAGTCATAAATATCCAGGGGCATGACAGATCCATCACTGAACTGGATCCAGCAGCTGATGGCTGCTTCCTGTAATATATCAAACAAATATACAACACTCAGGATGATCACCGAGGGCAATGTGCTCTGTTCTGGTCTGTTCCCTCCTCCTCACAAGATCCATATACCATTAGTAATCAGGAAAGAAATAAATAGGGAGAGCAGTGAAATTAATAGCTTGCCAAGATGTGAGGAGAAATACTAGTCTGAAACACTTGTTGATAATAAGATTTGCATCCACAAAGGTGCTTAAAGGAGCTGTATCCCCTGGGCTCTGCAGAATCCACTTCAGCACCATAATAAATTGCATGTCAGGAAGCATTACCAGTGACTGAGATCATTTACTGTTGTATATTTAAATGAAAAAAACCCAACATTATTTCTAAACTGCTTAAAATACAAAGTCTCCTCTTATTACACAAAACACATGTTCAAAGATAGCTAATGCAGCAAACAGGCCCATACACAACTCCATACCCTCACTCCTCCATTTCTGCCTCTCAAATTAAATTAGCAGGTTGTGTATGCAGAGGAAACCAATCAGCTGCTTCTTTAGGAAGTGGCCAGGGTGATTTTTACGCTTGTTAGCAATTAAAAGCAAGACAATAATAAAGTTTAATCTTTTGTCAGAGCAATGCAGATCGTGTACTCCAGTGTGCGTGGGGGCTTTCACTGCATGCAAATGAATCTGACCTGGGTACTGATTCTGTAACAGAACATGCCTGATGCTGAGCTTTCCTGGGATCCTTGACTATTGGCTTCTAACTTGAAACATTTTAAAGTATTTTTAAATTCCAGAAAACATGTGCTCACCAGCTTCTGAAAATCAGGCCCTCTAAGGACTCTCAGATGGCTACTGAAAATTGTTGTGCTAGCTGAAAAAAATCTTTGTATTCATACATCGATCATTTACAGACAAAATTCATGTCTCCTGGAATCTCATTCCAGCTTCTGATGGTCTGACTTGCCCTGGTTTGGTTGGGGTATCTGCACCTTAGCAGACACCAGAGAATCCCCACCAGACAGACTCCTGGCTCCATCAGTGGATTCTCTGCTGTCTGAAATGAGCTTTTGTCTGGTCAGAGTTGGGATCACCTTGCTCTGAGGGTCTGCCAGACAGACAGACAGACACCCAGCCCACAAATTAACTTGTGGAAAGCTGTGAATATAAAAGTCCTGTTTCTTTAAATAAGCAGTTTTCCATACAGACAGTATTTACATTCTAACTCCACATATGCATAGAAAATAAATACATTTGATTATCCTTTAAATTGTTCCTAGCACAAAGTCATTCACCTGTTCAGAGCATGGAGAATAAGCTTCCAGTCTTTTGGGATTGTATCGTGCATAATCGACTGGCCTGATTCCGAAATCCTCAGAGCCACAAAGCTCCCCCTGCTTCAATGGCAGATTTGCTTCTGTCTCTATTTCAGGACCGAGCCCTAAGACTTTGCTGACACTGTCATAAATCCCGGCTTTGTGTTTATTAATCTTCGGATGCTTCTTGAAGGCTGCATAGAATTTGTGTCATCAACTCTCATCCTCCCACTGTGTTGCTTAAAGCTGCATAATCATTTCATAATTTTGCACTGCTTTGCTTGTAGGGACTGTGCTCTGAAAATCATGTCCTGAGCAACGGAGGGACGCAGCTGCCTTTCAAACCAGAGTCAGCCCTTCCAGAGGGGAGGGCACACTTCTCTCTGGTTTAGTGTGGATCCAGTGCTGCCCTGAGTGCACCCCTGCATCCAGGCAAGGACCTGTCCAGGCTCCATTTCTGGGAACCCAAATGCCAGAGCTGGGCAGCGCAGTGGGGCCGACTGGCAGCTCCTGGGCTGGCCTCAGGGCACTCTGTTTAGCTCCCCGTGTCAGCAGTGGATTAGCTCACTGGCCCTCCCCCCACCTGCCTGGCATCGATTTCTGGACTCCTGGAACACTACAGGAGCCTGATTTTTATCACCCCATAAAGACAGCAGCTCTGCATTATTTCTCATCCTGCATCCCAAGGATAAGACCCCATGATGAATTAAAGCACCTCAACAGTTGGCCAGACTTCAAACGTGCATGCCATGAGCATTTACCTTTAAAGCTCAGAACATGCTTACGTGTTCAGAGCCCAGTGCATCCTTGATGAAAGTCCCAGACTGATGGATTTGGGTTGGAAAAAAAGTTTACATTTCAAATGTATAGAGAAGCACAAGGACAAATACCAAGCAGGGACTGATGAGGACATGGCAAAGTCCAAAAGCCCTTGGTAACTGTTGGTTCCCTAATAAAGGAACCAAGAGTAATAAGGGGAAAAAAATGGTTTACGAAAGCATGAATCAGGAAATGAGTCAGTGAGGCTGATTCACATTCTAGTGATGAATCAGAATGAAAGGGCTGGTCCCTGACTTCTTAAAGTGCTCACAGGAAGTAACCAAAGGAAGAAGAGTTGGCACAACGCAAGTCACTTTCTCATTTAAAGGTGGAATTAAAGGGTTGGTTTGGATACCTGTGGTGGGAGGCTGAACATGGCAGGATGTCCTGGGATCTGGTAGGTGCTGGATGGGACAGAAAAGGGGTGTGTGGGTGTGTGTGTGTGTGTGCAAGGGGAGTGCTGGTGCTCAGTGCTGACACATCACTGAGTTGCCTGTGTTACTGATGGGATCAGCCATGACAGGAGGGGTGTTTGGTGCCCGTGGCTATTTAAACACAGTGCCCTTTCTGTGAGATCTTTGTTTTTCTGTTTAGGGCCCTTGGTGGCCTGCAGGAAAGTCCCATAAGCAGAAGTTTCTTTAGCACACTATCAGTAGAAGTCTGCTCGACTGCAGCAGCTGGAAATGGCAGAGGATGCAGTGACTCAGAGCAGGGTCCCTCCCCCTGCCCAGCTGGGCACCAGTACCTGCTTTGGGGACTGCAGCAGCTCCTGTGCCACAGCTGTAGCAAAGATGGCCCTGTTGCTTCCCGGGCTGAGCTGCAGAGAGAGGGACAGTCCCGTCACCAGCTGCACTCCCAGGTCGGTGATTGTCACCTTCTCGTCCAGGACTGTCACCGTCTTCTCAGCCAAGATGGCATCTGAAAGGGGGGACAGTATCTGAGAAGAAAAACTGAAGTTAGCAGCAGCCACTCTGTACAGCACCCCGTGAGACACCACACAGAGCTGACAGAAGTACGGGATGCTTACGGTAATGGGAAGAATTTCTCACAGCAGACACTATTAAAATATGATTAAAAAGGGCTACTCACATTCTGCAACTCTCCTGCAATAATGGGCCTTACAACACCTTTTACCACAACTGTAATCAGCTGTGCCTCTCACCTCTGCAGTGTGCCACCACATCTGCTTCAGACGGAGTAACGAGGTGTAAACATAATCTCCATGCGAAATTTAAGTATTTTATTAATCCTCGTGTTTTGAGGTAGCATAAATATCATGCAGTCTGTAGATTTATATAAAATCCATTAACAAATGGTATTTATTTCTGTGCTACAGGAAGAAAGGGTAATGTATTGCTACAACAACCTCTCACGGTACTGAATACAAAACTGACAGAGAAAATTTGTTTTGGTTAAGAAAATACACACAGAGGTCAGTGCAGTGGTATGTGACATCCAAAGATGCTCATTAGCAAGCGAGTTGAATTTAATGATCCATACAGGGTACAGAGCATTTTTGAAGCAGCTTATAAGAGGCATTCTTTAAATGCAACTTGCTCTCAGCTTTTTACCCTTGGATTTTTCTTTCCACAGTTTTATGTGCATTGGTTGGAGCACTGCAAGTTCCAGAGGTTTAGGAAGGCATTCAGAAAATCTTTACAGATTTTGCAGAAAGTCAGAAATCTCAAATCCCATTTCTCCAGCCTTGACAACCTCGTTATGGACAGGTGTGCTGGTTGTTTTCTGCTCTGACAGTTTGGGATGATAATCATGTTTGGAGAGGGAGATTTTTCCCCCTGTTCTAGTGTTTGTTAACATGTTTTCTACTTCAGTATCACTGAAACAATCTCTCTCTCCCCATCTTCTTCTCCTTTTCTTTTAATTAATATTGGATTAATATTCAAGTCTCACTTCCTTAACCAGCTCTGGTAATTTCCACTTTACCCTCTGTCAGTGTAGGCTGGGAGAAGACTGAGCTGTTCCACCAGCTGCATGCCTTGTGATAATCCTTATCCTGGCTCCAGGTTCAACAGCAGCCTTAGACAAGAATAATCAGGAAGAGCCTCCCAGTATACAGGTTGGATAAAATGAAATAAAACTGCCATCTACTACACTTCGGGGCACAAGATAAGGAGAGAAAACCATCTCTCCTATGTCTTCTAGTTCTTGCTGCAATTCTAAAACTGATGGCTCCAGGTTTTGTTGTTCATGCTGGATCGCCCCACGCCCAGGGAGGTGAGTGAAGGGAGGAACAGAACACATCAGTGGTTTCCCTACCTGAATCGTGGTCATTCCAAGCTCCAGCCCAACCAGAACCTGCCCGTCCTGCAGCCTGGCGATCCTCGGCTCCTCCACCTGCATGAAGTCCCTGACCAGGTCGGTGATGTCCAGCTGCCAGTCCGAGCCCAGCAGGTAGCTCAGCTGCCCCCCAGGCTCCGGGGCCTCGGCCACGAACTGCGTGAGCACCCTCACCATGGCGTGCTGGTACTGCAGGGT
The DNA here is from genome assembly GCA_013397975.1 of Machaerirhynchus nigripectus. Taxonomy (NCBI): domain Eukaryota; kingdom Metazoa; phylum Chordata; class Aves; order Passeriformes; family Dicruridae; genus Machaerirhynchus; species Machaerirhynchus nigripectus. Next base: position 141,861 of record VZRQ01000371.1, read on the forward strand.
GCAGCCCCTGCCCCGGCGCTCGTCCTCCTCCTCCTCCTCGCTGTCCCTGGCCGGCCTGCTGGCACAACGAGGGACAAGTTAAACTGTGTTGGGAGAGCCTGGAACAGGAGAGCTACTGCTGACCTCAGTCTGCAGCCTGCCTGTGGGACCAAGCTCTCCCCTCAGGTTCTCCCACTTTTTATCCTGTTTCCCTTGTTCGTAACTCCAGATCACCAATTGGCCTCCCAGCTTTGCTACCACACTGTCCTCCCCAAATATCTTCCATTATTTTCCATGTCAAGTCCTTGCTTTCAGGACCTTCACACTTCTTTTCTTTCTGGATCTTCCCATAAACATCTTTGTGTTGCCATGGAAATCTCCTCTGCACCAACACACACATCCCTCTCTGTACAGCACAATTTGAAATCACATCTCCACCAAAATGTCTTTGCTCTGATACTAACAGAAACCTGTAACAAATGTCTTCATTTGCAGGTGGGAATACCAAGTACCTACTCTATCAATTTGTTCCTCCTGTTCTTAACAACACTGCCAACAGATGCAGACAGTTCCGACCTGCTCCATCCATCCTCTGTCCCACGGGCACCAGCGGTGTCCGAGAGCTCTGTCCTCACTCTGGGACTCTGATCAGTGCCACGGGACCCTGCAGGGACCTGAAACGGGTATGTGCTAATTGTGACCCCTGACAATGGATCCATGAACTGCCAGGACCTGTGAGCAGGCTGGAGACCGACCAGCCTTGCCAGAGCTGCTCTTGCTGATGTCTCCTTGCTGCCTCGTGGCTGATCCTCCTAACTTGACCAATTGGCTCTTCCCCTCTCAGTCATTAGCGCTGCAAAAGGGAATTGATTTCCCATACAGGTTCGTGCAACCTGCAGCTTCCATTTCCCTCACAAGTCCAGTGCAGGAGCCTATTGAATAAATGTCTGGTGACCTTCAAATTTACAGTGGAATTGCATTAAGGCCAAATGAGCATGTTCAGATCCACTGGCCCTGACAGGTCCCTGGCAAGTGCACAGCCCAGAATGAACATCCTCTAATGAAACCTACCTCTTATTAGAGATGATGGGGACTCTCCACCCCTTGATCTGATTTAGTTCTGTGTCAGAGACCTCTATCTGCAGCGGGAGACGAGGAATCCAGACTGTCATTTCTAAAGGGGCACTCAGATGCTGGTAAGTGAAATTAACTATGACATTCACTTTGCCTTTCATTTCCTTCCCGTTGACAAAGACATAGTCACATCTGTCAGAAACCTGGAAATAAAAAGGAGAAGGAAAAAATAAATTAATGAGTCTCTTCACAAATTATAAAGTTCACCACACGCTGGGTAAGTGGGAGGAAGAGAAAGGATCTAGGTTTAAACTAGCTCCAGGTTCAGAGGACAACTAGGAACAACAAGAAAGGTGCCTGGTGTGCCCTTAATAGCCTGTATAATTCAGCATCATTTTAACAGGCTGGCTTTTCCTGCTATAAACAGTTCTAGTACAATCTAAGATAAAAGAACAGCTTTTTTTTGGTCCTTAATTCCCACTCAACAGTAGGATGGACCCATAATAATGGCAGGGAGAGAAGATCCCTCTCCTCTCCCCAAAGCTCAGTCAGACTCCCCAGTGCTCCTGCTCTGCCCTGTGTGCAGCCCAAGGAACCCCACTCACCTGGGGCAGGAACAGGTACCTGCTGCACAAAGAACTGAGAAGGGACTGACCTCTCTAACCAGCCCCAGAACAGGACAGAGTTCTTCAGGAGTCCTGTCACAGGTACCAGGGAATGGGGTGCTCACAGCCAGAACAAATCCCAGGGAAGAGCTCACTGGTGCCCAGGGCTGCCCAAACAGCTGCCTCCCTGCTGCCAGCCTGGCAGAGGCCTCGCACAGCACTGCAGCAGAGCTCAAGCTAGTCCTGATGTCGCTTTATTTATTACCTGCAGCTCTGGACATCAATATCACAGAGAGTTAGTAAATCTCACTCGAGCAATTTAGCAGTTCCTGCAAGGATCTAGGTGAGCTGACAGGACCTGTTCATTACAGTTAGTTAAAATATATGAGTAAATGTACACGTCAAATAATTTATTAACTACCACTTTACCATGCTGATGATCTGAAGGAATGATCTATTAGAACGCTGAACTCTTTTCACAATCCATTACCAGCCAGCCCTTCTATTCCATTCCATCCCATTCCATCAATGTATTTAATACTTCTCACTCTGGAATGTACAGTCTCACCCTCGTCTGAATTTAATGCCATTTTCTACTTTTCTGTTTAAATGCTGAATTAATTTAAATCATATTTAAATATCATCAGCTTTTGTAGGATAATTTGCATTCCTAACATTATTATCTACAAACAACAACAACCCCCTCACAGACAGATCCATAGCAAATGCATTTCTGTCCTGGCTTGTCTGAGCCTAGGTAACACACCAAGAAAAGGTTATCGTGGCTCTTGCAGCGTTTCCCTTCCAAGCCACGTCTGTTTTAAGGTCAAACTCCTGAGTTGTTGTTGGTTTCAGCAGGCAAGTGAGGAGTTGGTTTACAGGCAGATTTATGGGTGTGGGTTGTCTCGTGTAAGCCTGTTTTACACCAGCTCCTAACAGCTCCTGTCAGGATCCAATCTGTGTGCTGCACAGGGGGAAAACGCAGCTGCTGTGGAACCCCTGAGAGCAGGAGGGGAGGAGCGCAGAGCAGGCAGCGGAGCAGGACACGTCCCAGCCCCGCTGGGGCCCCGGGCGCTGCTGTGACATCCACTCCGCACATCGCTGACCCCTGAGAAGCTCAGGCTCGGCAGAGCTCCGGGGAAGCTCGGTGTGAGCCCGCGGCAGCGGCTGCGGGGAGGCCGGAGGCACAGGCACGTCCCTCGGGGAGCAGCGTGTCCGGGCAGCAGCAGCAGCAGCACGCGTTCCGGCTTGCCTCCCACGCCACTGCCAGCCGGCTGTTTTCGGGGCCAGAACCGCACCACGCTTCCCAGCCGCGATGTCTCGTAGCCTGCCCGACAGGCAGGAGGTGAGAAGACCTTCGGGCAGTGCCTGGCACATCTGCTCCTTCTCCCACCTTGGAAATCGTCCGCTGCTTGCTGGCACCGTGCTTATCCCTGGTGTCTTTTTGTATTTTAAGTGCTGTTCTCACACCAGACGAGTCTCCTATGTGCTAATGAGCTCTGTCTGCTGCTTTCTGCCTTCCCCCTTCCCCTGAGCCACCAGGGGGAAGAGAAACTGGGCAGAGCCCAGTCGAGGCACCAGATACAGCTGGGGACAGAGTGGCCCCAAGGTCACAGCGGCCCGGGGTCCTGCACTGACCCTTGTGCTCCGCAGGCTGCACCAGGGCCCCAAGGGAATGCTCTGAACGCCAGGATCTTCCTGGGTAGCACACGGGGAACAGCTTTGTGTCACCTCCTGGCCACTTCTGCTTCCAGCTACCAACACCTCACACTGGTCAATCTTAGCTAATTAACACATTAGGCAATTAAAGGTGATAGACCTAGGACTGAAGTCTTAAGGCCCTTAAGGACTGAAACACTTCCCAGTGAGTGAGGGCAGCAGGGAAACTTTTGTGCCTTGCAGCACAGAAATCAGAGCTGAGCTTCCAAACCACCGTGTGGAGCCGCTGGGCCCTGCCTGTCCCTTTCGTGTCCCCTGCCTGTCCCCGCGTGTCCCCTTCATGTCCCCTGCGTGTCCCCTTCATGTCCCCTGCGTGTCCCCTGCTCTGCACTCCACCAGGGCTGCTGGCAGGGCACCTGCCACACCTCCTCCTGCCTGGAGAAGGCCTCGCAGTCTCAGCGGTGACTTTTGAAGCACACCCACTGCACAGGTGGGATTTTGCTGCTGTTTTTATTATCTGTGAGCACGTAAAGAGCAGTTCAGCACACAGGGGCGGGAACTCAACACAGACTCTCCCAGGCCACAGAGATAACTGCTGAATTATGATAGGCAGAGATGGGAATCAGACTCTCAGATTTTAAATCCATTAATGCTCAAGCAATAACAAGAGAAAGAAAATTTGGCAAGCAAACAGACCTCGATTCCAACTTTATCAGGGTTTAATGCACAAAGAGAGTTAAAAAAAGAATCCATCCCTAAAAACCACTCTATGAATGATTAAACAAATACCATGACCTTGTGCCTTCAGGATTATGATTTATAAAACAAACTGATGGTCAGGAAAAAAATGACTCCGCTTGGGATAACCGCCTGTGCCCGTTTCCCTGGCTGAAAGTGAAGTCGGCAACAACTATGAGCTCATTCAGTTCCCAGCCAGCCCTTCACTGTTCGGATGAATAAGCATCACTGTTCTGCTGCAGTTTGCTCGCAGTCCTAACAGAGCGACATCAAAACACGGGGCAAAGTACAGTACATTTTCATAAATCAGGCCAGCACATTCAGAAACAGGTCATCAATAGACAGGCTGATTAGCCATGCCCGTGTTCCTGCAGACACATCCGAACCATTCATCTTCCAGCACACAGAAGGGCTAAAAAGATGTAAGGGAGAAGAAAAATCGAGCTTCTCTGTGTCTTTTGAGATTGTGTTTTCTGAGCTGTTTATTGGGAAAGAGGGAGTATCCTGTGCAGTGAGTTTGCTGGGCCTCAGCTGAGCCTCTGCAGGACAAACATGCACGGGAGGAAGGGCCTGTCCCAGGCAGTGGCAGCTGGCACTCAGTCTGGGGACTGTCCCCACAGCTGGCACTCACTCTGGGGACTGTCCCCACAGCTGGCACGGGTGGGGGCCCTGGGGCCTCTCGCACGGCTTCTCCAGGGGATGCTGATGGGAACAGCCCAGGGAAGCTTCGGCGGCCACGGCCCCTTCTGAGCCTGCATTTCCCTTTCCAGCCTGTAATGGATTCCAGCTCCTCAGCCTGGCAAGCAGCTCCTTTCCTTCAGCACTAACTCACACCAGCAGGCTTGGAGTGCCCCAGCCCCTGCCCTGCACGCTGGGCTCAGCACGGCTGTGCTTCCAGAGCATCCACCCGGGGCAGCAAGCGCTCCGGGGCAGCCCTGCACGTGCCCTGGGTGCCAGCAGTGCCAGGGCTGCAACAGCCTGGGCACGCAACAGAGATCCCAGAGAGCCATCAAACGCTTTCTAAAATGCAACACGAGCTACAGAAGGGACTGGAGCAAGGTGGGTGGTTTGTGGGGAAAACCAATCTGTTTGCTTTCCAAAATGCAGGGCCTCCCTCCCATCCCTCACTTCCCCCTCCTCCTGCCTTTGAGTTTTGGTGTCTCAGGGACGGCAACTCCCGTTTTCAGCAAAGGTGACAAGGGCTCGAGAGAGAGAGTAGATTTTCTTTTACTGCTAATGTACTGCTGGAATACATCTCTGTGTTGTGGCCACCGTAATTCAAGGACATTATAATGCCATTAAACCCTTCTGGTGCTGTGCTCCCTTGCTAAAGCTTTTCTAGGCTTTGTGTCACTGGAGCTTTTCACACAACTACACTGAGCTGACTTCCATTAATTAAGGGAGGCTGTACTTAGCGTTCACAAGATGCTCCAGAAATTCTCTCAGTACAGGGGGCTTTTATCTCTTGAGGGACTGAGGTTTGAATGGCTTTTTCGGGCACGAACTTGGTAGGTTATAAAAAGTGCTTTGGGTTTTTGGCTCCTGCAGGTGCCCCTCTTTTTCTGCCATCAGTGAACAGCTAAGACAGCTTCCTACACACACACCCCTAACCTCTGAGTGCCAGGCACCGAGGGCAGAGGTCTGTCCCACGCTGCCAGCACAGCACAGAGGCAGGAATCCCATTCCCAAGTGCTCCGTGCCCATACCAAACTCGTGCCTCTGCCAAGCTGGATGTCGAGTTCAGTCCTCAGCTACAAAACGCGCGGAGTGAACATTTCAGATGTGCTCAGCTCGGCACGGAACTCAAACCCCCACTCCTACTGCCAGCAAAGGGAAGAGAGTGGAGTCACTGCTGCTTCCTCCTGCAGGTCCTGGCTGTAAGCCTGCAGTGCTGGCCCCACGTGCAGCTCTGTACTTTGGGGCCCCCCAAACGGAGCCCGAAGCTCGGCTGGCAGCCCTGCAGCTGGGCAGAGGATGCTGCTGTGCCACTCAGCTCAGGGCTTTCCCGGCAAACAAACACAAGGAGGGGCACTGCTGGTCCAAGGCATTTCTTTTTCACATTTCTTTTAAAAGCCTGTTTGTGCTGTTTGAAAAGGGGTCATGTCTGTCCTCTAAAGCTCCCCACCTTCTGTATGCTCCCGGGGTGTGATCACAAACCAGAGGAATCAGTTTTTCCTAATTTCTCTTCTTTTATTTCACTGTTTGCTACATTATCTGTGGAAGAAAACACTGAACTCTTGGAAGCAGGACTTCAGCCAGCCCGGGAAGAAGCAATAAGGCCCCTCACAAACCCCACACAGTCCTTGCCACACCGACCTCCTGCATCCAGTTCTCCACTGAACATTGTTCCCATCCCTTTCCTAAAAGGCTTTTACTGCTTTTCCCACTGCCCTGGTGTGCAGGCTGTCTGTGGGAGATCTGAACTTGGGGCTGACTATTGCCCTGGTCCCACAAACCCTGTCTTAGCTTTGGGCTGAAGAGAATCCAAAGATCCAGCCGGAGGGAGGGAAGGGGAATGTACATCTCAACTCCCAGAACAGGTGCCCAGCACTTCACTGTTAGCTCTCAGGAGTAACTGCAACAGTCTTTCACCACCTCATTATCATTATTAAATTTCCAGGGGACAGCAGTGAAGCCCTCCCAGGAAACTCTTTTCTGCTACAGTAATTCTGTTGGAACTCTTACGGAGTCCCAGCTAATAAGTCTTTGAAAATAAGATGTATCTTGAGCAGTTTAGGGCTCTACATTTCAAGGGTGGCCAGTTAGGAAGGTAAGCCTCTGGTATTTCACATGAAAATCCGTATTTGGGAATCACTCAGTGGCTGTGTCCCCCATCCATGTTTCTGTAATTGATCCTTCCCCCACTCCAGCACTTTCTGCATGTAATATACACTTCAAACACAGCCCTGCCACCTTGGCAAGCTCATGGAATCTCTTCTGATTTAGCACTGCACACATTTTCCTTGGTCTACCAGCATAAATGGGGATATTTAGTAACGTAAGTTATGATAATGAGCCCTGCCTAAATCACTGCTGTCAGAAGAAGAATGGGGGAGTCTCTTCTAACCATTAAAAATGAATGAGGAGGGAAATAAATAAGCAAAAGCAGCTCATTTGAGCTATAAAAGACTGGAGAACACAAGCTGTGTACCGAGGTACAAAAGGATGAGGCCATTATTAGCTCTATAAGTCACTTCTAAATGACTCGGGGGAGGCGGAGTCACCTCTGATCAGCCCGAGGTGCTGAGCGAGATCTCCTGAGCCAGGCTCTGAACCCAGCCCCAAGCGAGGCAGGGCACACCAAAATAACCCTGGGGAGGCTGCAGCACGGGGCTGCACCAGCCCCGAGCCCTCTGCAGGTCTCCAGAAGGGCCCTGTCCCAGGCTGGGATTCCTGAGGATGAGAAATCAGCATCCCTGGATCCGACGGCAGCAGCAGATCTGTAAAACCACCCCGGATGCTGCTGGAATTAGGAACAACCACTGAACAGCTGCTCTGGAGGGATAATTACAGCACCTCCTGTGCTGCAGAGGAAAGATTTCATTTTCTTCCCCGGAAAGGAACAGCAGATGCAAATGGCACTGCATCAAGCTTAGGGATGCTCTTCCTGCTCCTCCCTGCTCAGTGACTGCGCAGCTTCAGCAGGGCCAGCATCCCAGGCTGGGCTGCTCCACAGCTGCTGAGAGAAGCAGGACCTGGCCTGAGGCCTGGTGACTGGATTCCACACAGATTTTAAACCTAGCATCACCTGGACCAAAGCTTTCCCCATTTGGGGGGATTTACACTGAATAACGTCTTCTTAATTTTAAATATTTTGAATTTTAAGTGGGAGGGTTGAAGTATCTGCCAAAATCTGAAAATACCCCTTCCAAGGTGATAAATGATAGATCAAGGGGGAACGGTTTTAAACTCAAAGAGGGCATGATTAAACTAGATATTAGGAAGAAATTCCTTACTATGAGGGTGGGCAGGCCCTGGCACAGGGTGCCCAGAGCAGCTGTGGCTGCCCCTGGATCCCTGGCAGTGCCCAAGGCCAGGCTGGACAGTGGAAAGGGGTTGAACCTGGATGATGTCCCTCCCAGCCCAACCCATTCTCTGACCCTGTGAAATGATGAGCCGTGTCCTCAGGACTTCACAGCCCATCATCCTCTCCAGCTGCTTCTCTGCTCTGTGCAGAAGGACCTTGCCTTGTTCAGAGGAGGTGTCAAGTGACAAATCCGGACTCTGCACGTTCCAAAAAAGCAGAGGGTGCTCTGAATTTGGAAAATCCACACCTTCAAAGTGTCAACGCCTTTCTGCAGTGGTTTTCCTGTTGCAGCATGACACCAAACAATGCTGCACCCACAGCTGGATCTGCTTTTTCTGCCCAGAGACAAACATCTCCCTTCGTTTTTAAGGGTCTTGTTTCCTGCCAGGCCTTCCACAGTGCCCTGATGGAAGCCCACCTAGCGCTGCTATAAATGGATATTAGCAGAGCCCTGTGCACATGAAAAATGGTTTTTACTGCACTAATCCACCTGAAGCATCTCACAGAGCATATTGATTGAAAAACCTCTGATACCAATTAATTTCTAAGAAATATTTTGGTTTGCTCTGCAGCTTTGTGGCAAACATCAATATATTTTCCTCAGCTGAATACACCCGAGTGAAATACGCAATGGGGCACACTAAAAGGCCCTACAATTCCGGGCAAACATCCAACTGTAGCTGCAAGTTTAACAGTTCCTTTGTGATCCGACACGGCGTCCGCAGTGTGCTGGTGTTACCAACTGGAAAATCCCCTCATTAGCAGTCTCTCCTCAGGAATCACCTTTTGCTTTTTTCAAATCAAGACCTGGCGGACAAAACTTCAGTGGGTTTTTCCTTCCCGCGTTTTCTTCCGCCCCCGTTTCCCCTACTAAGAAGGGCCAGTTTCTCTCCGCAGTGGATTTGCACAGATTTGATAACATTTTTTGGGGCTGCAGGGAGGGAGGAGCAGCTTCTGCCCAGCCCTCTGTGAACACATTATTAAGTCTCTGTACGCTCCATCCTCGCCTGGGATTTATTTCTGCCTTTGGAGAGCCTGTCCCCACTGACCACTGAGCTCAGGCCAGCCAGGGGCCACCGGCCGTGTCCCTGGTGCTGTCCCCTCTGCCACGGGACTGCCAGTCGAGCTGCCTGGAGCATCAACGCTGCTTTTCAGCAGGGGCTTTCAAGACACCTACATTTGCTTACATTTTTGGGTCACGAAATTCAGTTTCATTTCAATTTCAAATGATTAAAATGATGTAAAAATACCGTAACATCAAGTAAAAAGTTATTTTAAAATGAAAAAATCAGAACATTTCGTTTTGGAAATGTCAAAACAAGTTGTTTCCTTGACACAACAGGAACCTTGTAGCATCCTTTTCTTCTTTAATTTTCTGTCAGAAATGAAATTCCAAGGAAATTAGCATAATTTCACAAAGCTGCATTACAGGGCTACAGATTCTGACGGAATAAACTCTGCCAAATTTTCCCCAATAAGCCTTAATCAGCTGGGGCCACAAATCAAAACAAAATCATCATGATGAAACTCTGCTCAATTAAAATCCAATCACACGGAATCCGTGGTAGCTTTGGCACAATGAGCACGGCTGCTCCCATGTGCAGGAAGGGAAGTAGAGGCACAGAACAACCTTTCCAAAAGCCTGGGATTAACCCCCAGCTCCCTTACACACCTATGGCTGTGTGTAATTTATTGAGAGCAATACTCCCAAGGGTACTGAAGTGTTAACTCCCACTGAGCTCTGGGGGACTTTGGTGGTTAAACCTCTCTAAGAATCCGGCCTTTAATCTCCCTCGGATGGATTTGTAAAATAAGGATCCTATGCCCTTGTTTTACGGGGATTTTGCAGAGCCTGATCTGTAGGAAGCAAGGCAGAGCTCAGGTGCTGGAGTTCCACACTTGCACCTTCCTGCTGATTAATACTGGGGTGCAGTTCTTTGGGCCAGCCCTTCACCTGCTCACCTGCAGCAGCCGCCCCAGGCCACGCCGAGGGCAGGGGCAGCTCTGGGTGCAGCTCTGGGTGCAGCTCTGGGGTGCAGCTCTGGGGTGCAGCTCTGGGTGCAGCCCTGGGGTGCAGCTCTGGGTGCAGCTCTGGATTGCAGCTCTGGGATGCAGCTCTGGATTGCAGCTCTGGGATGCAGCTCTGGGTGCAGCTCTGGGATGCAGCTCTGGGATGCAGCTCTGGGTGCAGCTCTGGGATGCAGCCCTGGAGTGCAGCTCTGGGCTGCCAGGCAGGGCACGCACAGGGAATCCAAACGGCCTCATCCCTCCTGCTGTTCTCACTCCTCTGCAGCCACGGCCATCCCTCATTTGCCGCTGGCCGGGCTGCGATTCCTGCTTTCCAGCTGGACAAGGAGGAGGGGACCTCCTGCCCACCTGCTGCCCGGGATGCTCGGGGTGCCAGCTCGGGGTGCCAGCTCGGGGTGCCAGCTCGGGGTGCCAGCTCGGGACACGCACATCTCTGAGGGGGGTTCGTGTCTGCTCGGTGAAGCTGCGGGGCGGGGATGGCAGCAGAGCCACACGCAGCCAGGCACTGTCTCAGAGCTGCCAGAAGGCTGCTGGACTCAGCCCACCTCGTGCTGTGGATTTTAGGAGCCACGATTGTTTGTAATCAATGTGACAGCACTTCCTCGCTCCTGTTAATTAAGTTACATCTTCCTCCTTCTCTCTCGATCTGGAAACCACGAGCACTCTGTGTCACTCACTGCAGCATCCAAGCAAAGCAGGGGAAGAGTGATGATCACAGCCAGCACCCCAAGCTTTGCACCACTAAACCGAGAGTGGCATTGCTGCCCTCCCTCCAGGAAAGCTTAGAGAGGAGCAATGACAACAGAACAACTTTGCTTCACACTCGTGGAAAGGAGGGTGCCCACCTGTCTCTGGGTAATAAATTCCTGATGTACACGGGAAGCAGAGCTGATGAACAATGTGACAAATCCAACGGACTGAACACTAAAACCAAGCTGCAAAGGGGACAGTCAGACTTCTGGATCCATCAGATCCAGTGAGTGAAGCACCAGTGGGGAGAGGAAGGTAATTAAGACACTAAGAGGAAGGTAATTAAGACTGAGCCTGGAATAGCTGGCTCTAGGGACTGTCATGCCATGTGCCAGACCCTGCCCTGGGGAGCAGCCGGCAGCAAAATGCCTGCAATGCCAGTCTGACCAAAGCAAAGTGTTTCCTGTAATTCCTGTGCTCTCCCAGGGCAGCCGAAGGACCTCAGGAATTGCTGAATCTCCCCAAAAGCAGAGTGGTCCCAGTGCTGCCTGGCTGTCCCAGCAGGCTGGGGCTGCAGCGCTCCCACAGCACACGGGCACAGGGAGCCCCGACCCGGACTGGGGCCAAATCCCGCCCCTAAAGCTTCACAGGACATCTGTGACCCAGCCAAGAAACAAAACCCCGAATCCCAGGGCTCTCCTCCCAACAGGGCCCCGTTATTCCAAACTGGGGCAGACCCTGCTCTAACAGAATCACAGAATGCCAGAATATCCTGCAGTGGAAGGCACCCACAAGGATCATCAGCACAGCTCCTGGCCCTGGCCAGGGCAGCCCCGAGAACCCCAGAGCAGGGTTCCCCTGGCCCCACTACCTGTGGGAGCACCAGGCTTTGCTGCTGCCACTCTCGTGGCTTCTCATGGCTTCAGCAGCCGTGGGACCTCTTCCCTTTCTGCAGGGCAGCCCCGGGCAGGCGTGAGGCTGGGGCTGCCTGGATCCCTGCCACATCTGCACGGCACAACATTCCCACTGGCTGGGCCTGGTTTCTCTTTGGGCACTGCTGTCACACGTAATACAGTTATGTCAACAGGTTCTTTGTGAAGAACTCCCATCCCTCTCTCCCTTGTCCTGAGCCTCACTCCCAGTCATTCCTCATCCATCCCGACCAGGTCATTTCTGATGCATGGTGCAAGTGCAGAGGAGAGCTCTGCCTCACCACTGAATTCAAACGCCTTTTACACAGATGCTGCTTTCCAAGGGGTGGGTGGCACAGGGTGAGGCCACCACGATGTGCTGAAGCAGTGTGGACTGAAGCTCCTCTGCACATCCCCAAGGAATGCAGCTCCTCCACACACCCTGGCTTCATTTCCAGTAAAATTTATTTTTTCTCTGTTAGAAATAATAAGATCCTCCTTTAAAGGGTTTTCATAACTTTGTGGAAAATAGCTTAAAACCAAATAAAACATAAAAATCCTTTCACATCAACTGATGAAAAAAGACATTACCACCCTTATTGTAGTTTTAAGCATGACTGGTATGGATCTTGCTGTTGGTTTGGTCCAAGAGCTGTAAGAGAAATGTAAATTCTTTCAGACCGTTCTGGACTTCTAAATTAGTTGGAAAAGAGCACTGGGCTGATATATTCTCTGCCTCCTTGGATCCACTCATCTTTCATCTCCATCACTGCACTGCAGCCTAGCAGCATCGCTGTTTTTCTGACAACATTCTCATTTTTCCAGCTTCCAAGAAATCTCTAGACAGGGATTGTCAGCTCTAATTATGCAGCTCGTGCTGCAGCAACAGGTGGTTACCAAGGACTCGGGAACGCCACTCTCACCTTGTGCAAAGGGGTGACAAAGCCTGGCCCTGGTCCTGCCGCAGCCGCACACGAGGGCGGGCAGGAGGGGGGAAGGCAGGCACGTGGAGGAGCTGGTGATGGTGGCCCCACTGCCAAACCTTCCCAGACACACCTGCAAGGGGCACCTGCGCTGGCTGTGGGCACGGGGATCTGTGAGAGTTACAGCACTCGGAGCCAGCTGAGCACCCAAAGCTCGGCGTTCGGAGGGGCGGAGCTGTGCCCACCCAGTTCAGCTCCACATCTCCCTCCCGACGCCGCAGCACCGGGCAGCCCCACCAGCCTGGGCAGCTCTGTGCCACGGGCACGGGACACGCACACCAGGGGCAGCTCCACCAGCCTGGGCAGCTCTGTGCCACGGGCACAGGACACGCACACCAGGGGCAGCTCACGGCTCAGCCCTGCACCAGCAAACCAGGTTGGATGCTCCAGGATCCAGTCTTTAGGAGAGCCAAATTCCAGCCTCAACGGTGACTTCCCTTTGACTGTGGTAAGCTTCGATCCTACCCCAACCAGCCACACTTCTTCCCTCAAACAGAACAGTCCTGTGGTTTTAACCTCTGTCCCAACAGTAATGGGTTACACAGAAATGTTAATTAGGGACACCACTGAGGACTGATGTGACCCAAGCCAAGCACGAGACCAGACCTCCACAGCCTTAAAGGAGATGAGAGATTCACAAGAGAAGTGACTGAAAAGACCCTGCAGTGAGAGGAGAACGCCAGGATTAAAGGAGCGGAGTTTGAACTCCTCAGTGCCTCAGACTTCAGTGCCCCACAAGCCCAGATCTGCAGGCACCAACTGGAGCTGAGCCATTTCTCAGCTGGTACTGAACAGAACAAGGACCAAACGCTTCTGAGATCGCTTGTGTAACTCAGACACCACCCCAGCAAGGGCACTGCCTTTCAGTCACTTCCACACAGCGAAAAGGAGATGAAATATGGTCAGCAATGGCAGACTTCAGAGCCACAAGGACAAAGAGATTCCCATCTTGGTAAAAGGAGGACTTCAAAGAGTTTTAAGGATCCAGTCCTCTTTCTGCTAGAGAGTTTGCCCAGGCAAAGCCTAGTTCTACTCTTCTGGCAAGAGTTCAGATATCCAGCATCACAACTTAGGGAAAAAAAAGGAAAAATCTGTTGCAATATACATATACTCATGCATGCACGGCAGGCTCTGGAAAGTTGGCCAACACTCTGAAGTGACAGGGGAAAAATAATGCAACAGCAAAGCATGAAAAATTTCTGAAAGAGACCTGTGCCTTTTTCAGCCAAGAACCACTTGCAGAGAAGCATATCTAAGCAGGACTGTGCTCCGAGAGCAGAGCAGCAGCCACAATACACAAGTGCCAGATGAAAGCTGCCATCAGCCACCACGGACAGGCTGGAGAGCCAGAGAATGTTTTCCAAACCACACTTGCTGTGAAAGTGACTCCAAAGTTTGCATTGGAATGGGAGAATCCTTCCCCACGGGAGCTGTGGGTGGGGACGCCGAGCAGGGAGGGGATTTGTGTCCTCTCCTGCCCCACCAGCACGGCCCTCCCTCCCTCAGCTGCCCCTTTGTGGGGTTTCCATGAGAACAGGGCACGGCTGTGGCACTGTTAGGGTGTGACTCAGGGTCCCAGTGGCCCTGGCTGAGAGTGGCATCGGGCTGGGGCTCAGTCCCACCCCACCCGTGCCCCACAAACCCCTCTGTGCACCTTGGCTGCCCCGGGAAGCAGCTCTGCTTCCACCAGGCTGAGAGGGAGCTCTCATCATCATTCCAGCACTCCTCCCACCCTCTGCAAACCCCCCTGCTTACCTTTCATTTTACAGCCCTAAACAAGCCCCTCGTGAGGTGCTGAGCTGAACCCGGGCTGCTCCAGCATCTCTCCGGGGACAGGAATCATCCAAAGCCACTTCCTCCCGCCGTGAACACAGGTCATTATTTTGACAAATTAGTTAAATCTCTCTCAGTCAGCAACGAGGACCCTGAATTATTCAACATGCATCTGTCTTTTTCCCTTACAAAAATGGCCTGTGAAGCAATAAGTGTATTTCACTTGAACCACTTCTGAAAGATGTAAGACAGTTTGGGTTCACTCCAATGCCCCTTGAAGTCAATGGGAGCCTTTCATTTAATTTTAATTTAATTAATTTCATTAAATTTGCAGATGATGCCAAGCTGGGAGGGGTTAGAAGTTCTCTGGAGAACAAGCTTAGAATTCAAAATGATCTTCGCAGTGTAGAAAATTATCTGAAATAAACAGATGAGATTGAAGAAAGGTAAGGGCAAAGCACAAAGCTGGATAAAACAATTAAGTGCAGAATGGGGAAAGATTGGCCTGGTGACACCAGTGAAGAAAAGGATTTGAACCAGAGAGGATCTGACCAGAAACTCCAACTCTAGGGATCACTGAGCACTGGAAGATGATAATTAATACTGCAGTAATATTTAAGATCTGCTTAGACAAATGACTTCCAGGAATGTTTTCCAGAGCTGGAAATGTTCCTTTCATGTCAGTTTGAAATTTTCAGTGATTTTTAAGCCTTGGAGTGAGATATGGGACGCACAACTTTTCCTGTCTGTAGTCCATGCATGTCATCCACAAGAAACGCAGGTTTTCCGGGCAAAAAAGGAAACAAGTATTTCATCTTTGTTCCTCAGATCCAATATTGATCACAAAAGCAGGTCCTGTTGCCCTGGGAAATGTGTTTTGCACAGTAAAAGAGGCAGAAGAACACAGCCCCTGTGAAAGCCACCGTCACAGCTCCTCTGAGAGCAGACTGTGCTCAGCACCCTCCCCACGACCTGCAGGGAACTCAAGTTTAGCAATTTATGGTACTGCAATGCAATTAAGTAAGTTTGCCGTGCACAAAGTAAATGCTACCTCAAACTTCCTTCTTTCCTTAAGAGATGTGAGAAAATGCTGAAGATACTCTCACCTGTATTTACAGCATCCGTGGTGATAATTTACATCAGCCAGGGAAGCATTCTGATGTGCGAGAGAAGCCACTGCCTGGAAATTGATCACATTTCATTAAATCAAGAAGATTCAAGGAAAAAAACCTACTAAAAGGATGGAAGGAAAGGCATCCTGTTTTCCTCGGACAGCTAAACAAAAGTCTGGTTTAGGACCAGTGAAATCACTATGGATCAATAATGTTTCATTTCTGTGTCTCTTTCTTTGCACAGTCAAGTAAAATAATAACAACAATGGTGCTGATGATGAACATTTTATATTTGAACTATTCCCATTATCTAACAGCATTTCAGCATTTTGCACAAAAACCTCCTGGCAACACTTTGCAAAGCACATCACAGTGAGGGCTCACTGCTTATGACATAAATGTGTGTCTCTGCGTGCATTTTTTCATGTAAATACCTGTTTCTATAGTGCAGATACCATTATCCTCATTGTGGGAATGAAGGAATTAACTGTTTACAAAGCCTTCCCATGGCCACAAGGTGCTGGGCAATGTTATCTGCAAACGCTGTCTGGGATGAGAAATGATGTCTCATTATTCTGATGTCTGAGAATAATGAACCAAACAATGAAAATAGCTACATTTAGCGTAAATAGGAAAGCCAGGCCAGAAACATTTCCTCTCACATAGTCTAGAAAAAAATTATTAAACAAACCCACACTCGTGGAATGGGTAGAAGTCCAGGTGAGGACTGAAGAGATGCAGTTTCTATTTCATCTCTGCCATTTGACCTCATAAAAGCTGGTTTTTGTGCTCTGTTTATTCATTAATGTTTTATTCATGGCTGTTCAGGCTGTGACAGGATGGACTCTGATGGGGCACTGCAGTTCCTGGGCACTGAGGCTCGGTGCTGCTGGGAGATGTTGTAGGTGCTTCCCTAATAAAAATTAGGGAATTAGCTCAAAGAGACAGTGCCCATCCCAGCAAGGGCAAAGCCCTGCCCCTGCCCGCAGCTCTCACCGTGCACAACAGCCCAGACACAGCACTGGGGCTCTGGGGGGCTCTGGGGGGCTCGGGTCTGACAGCAGCAGAGCAAGGACAGTTCTCAGAACATGCTCAGGGTCAATGCAGGAGCAGAAAAACATCAGCTTTTCTCCCCATAACCAAATAACAAAGCCCAGCTGTGCCCCAGCTCCCAGAGCAGCCAGGGGAACGCAGAGGATCTTGCTGCCAACCCCAGCCCACAGCTCCTCCAAGCTTTCTCTTTCTTTCAGAGAAATGACAGAGGAACACATTCAATAAAACATTTCAGGAGCTGGTTTCAGTGAGGATAGGGAATCGAAGGTGGAGGATAATTTGAAAGCATTTTGTAAGATTTTAGCTGCTTGTTCCTTATCGACTCTGATGGGAGTCGTGCTGCTTTGATCTTCCAAACGCTTTCACACTCCTTCCATCCTGACAAGCACTCACAGCACGGATCTGTTCACTGGGAAATTGAGGTGAGTCCTGAGGCTTGATATCTGAACTATCTTCGAACAAGCAAGAGGAAAGAACAGGCAGATGGTGAGAGATTCCATCTGAACACAAACTGCCCCGTTGTGTGGACGCACCTTGCGTGTTCCCAGGGTTTAGGAACTGCTGCTGTTAATGACACAGTCCCACGGCTGAGCAGGAAGCCCCAGGGAAGCTGTGTGTCATGGGAAGCTGCACTTGTTGGTTTCCAAACTGAAAAAGAGTTGTTCTATCACCCTCAGCTATTGAGAGGAGGTTTCAGCACAATTTCATCTGGATCTTTGAGCCTTCTTCCCTCAGACATGTGCAGGCAGGGGAGATTTCCATTCCTCTGCAGTCACAGATGGACAGGTTGGAGCCCTGAAAGGCTTTCACAAGCTGAAACAAATCTCTCCCCATCAGCAGACACTTAGATGGAGACGCCACTCACACGGAACCTGAGCCTGTCCTACCTCCTGTAATGGACAAAAAACCATCCAGAGAAGTGACCTGGACAACTCATTTCACCAAGAGGGCTTTCTTCCAAATCCTCATTGCTGGCTGGCATGGAAATGTCACTGGTCAGGCTTTTTGGATTACAGCAATTCCTTATTCCCAGAACTCCTTGTAAAACTTCTGACTAAATTTATGAGAAAAAGTAATTTTCTTAATACAGCAACGGTGGCCTGCAGAAGCAAGCTCCCTTGCAATACATTATTCCTCATACAATTTAAAAGTTCATCTACCTTAAGCAAATCTGGCTGTTTCAGCTGAAAGTTGTGCAGCCTTAGGCATGCTTTATCAGATAAGCAGATGATCTTTTTAACACCTCGAGTTTCCGAGTTTCATATCTTTCACTAAATCAATCTCCCTCTCATGATTTGTATTTATACCAACGCCCAATTCCATTACAACTCTCTCTTATGCTTTCGCAATTTCCTCTATTATTCTTTTTTAGGTCTATAATATAATTTCAGTGGCTAACTCAGAGGCTGTCACTTCATATTTACGAACTGAAACTGGAATGTGCATTATTACTTTATTTCTATGAAAATCCATGATAACTAATGCAGTGATTCAATTTCTACCAAGAGGCTTACGTTTGCTTTCCTATCTGGCCTCTAACCTTCATTCCTCCAAACAAACTTTTACATCTCTATTTACATATTGGGATCATTAAAGTTCTTTTTATCTCCCTGTCTCAGTGGCTTCAGAAGCTGTAATGGATTTAGGCAGGAGTTTAATTAGAAACTGCTCTTTTCTGTATTTCAGGCTCACATTCCACGTGAAAGGGTAAAACATGCCTCTGGCAAATGAAAGGCTTGATGTAAGCCCCCCGAAGCCCCAGGCCAGGTGAGTTTTAGTGGAGCAGTTAGACAGAGGGAGATCCTGGTGCTGGGTCCATGCCACGGGAAGCTGGCATTCATTTTCTGTCTTCGTAAGAAAATCCCCTCAGCAGTTCCCTCCGTTTTGCCGTGATACCCATGCAGACACAATCAGGCTGTTTTCAGCAAGGCTTTTCCTTATTTTCTCTCTTCAGCGAGCATGGAATGTCTCAGAGTTCCATCTCAGAGATGCTCTGCTCAGCCCTGTCCCCTGCTCTGGCCCAGCTGCCCTCCTGCCCTGCTGTGAAGGGAGGGAACCGCACGGGGCTTTTCCAGGGAACTGCAGCGGTCACTGCAGGGGCAGCTCCTGGCCGAGGGGCCAGGCTGGGCTCAGGGAAAGGCAAGGCCCAGCTCCAGAGGAGCCTGGCTGAGTGACGGCCTCACTGCGGTTCTAAAACTCGTTAAAACTCAGTTAAAACAGCACAGCCGGGCCTGCACTGTGGCCGGCTCCAGAACACACCAGCACAGCACCACATCCTGCCCTCGCTGCCTCCTGTGCTGCTCCCTGAAGGAACTCCTCTCGCAGGTAATGAGCTTCTGGGACCATCCCATTGATGCCTTTTCCTGGTCTTAAAATCAAGAGGCGAACATGGTTGGAAGGGGAAAAGGGCATTACCTTGGTATTTATTGTAAGGATCCTTAGGTGCACCACGACCAGGTCGAATACACCTCCATGCACCCCCGCAATGGCCACCCCAATCCCTCCTCTATATCTGGTCTTACATTCTAGGTCTTACTAATTAGCATATCTATCAAAATTCCCCAATGAGAGGCTCGAATGAGCCCCCCTCCCCAAGGAACCTTCCCCTGGATGGTTCTATCTTAGTTTACAAAATGTGTTCTGGAGAGGACCTTGGGGCCTGGGCACACTGGCACCCTAACTACAAAGCCTCTAAAATGTTTCGTCTCTTAGCTTAACAAACAAGTCCAAGAATGTAGGCAAAAAGCACCAAGAATACAGAAGTTGCAAAAAGGTATAACAGGGGTATAAAAGAAAAGACAAAAATCGTCATGGCATCACCATCCATTCTTCTTCCCCAGGAATTTCTTCTCTGCAGTTTTCCTGTGCTGAGCACACTTTATGCTACTTGATGTCTTATTTTAGCCACTCAACAGCAACAAAACAACCAACCAGCTTGTGAAGAAAACTATTATCAGTAATTAGCCTCGCTGGAAATCAGATGATAACTGTCAGCTCTGGGTACTAAAGAGTCCAGGATGAGGTCAATCACACCTCCACACAGCTTCCCGAGCAGCCTGAGCTCCACAGAAATGAGTATCAATGAACGCTGTCCAGCTGAATCTGCTCCGAGAAGAGAGAGCTCCAGATGAGATTAGACACACACATTGTTTAACCTGGGAACAAAGGGCACAATTTGGAAAACTACTTGTCAAGGTGTCTTCAAAAATTAGCACAGCACGTACGGCTGCAGTGCCAGAGGGGCTGCTCCTCATCCGTCTGCAGGCCTGTGTGAAATCCTTGCCATGCAGTTCTGAGCCCAAGGGAAACAGAGGCTTTCAAGATTTGTTACAAGCTTGGAACTCAGCTCAGCATCATCAAAACGTGTGAAGAACTCTCAAGGAAAGGCGGGCTGACTTCGGGCAGTGGCACTGAACAGCCGGAATTGGCTCTGGCTGCTGTTTGCTTTCAGCATGAAGCTGATGCCAGACAAACCCAGCCAGGGCCAGGCAAACCCAGCCAGGGCCAGACCAACCCAGCCAGGGCCAGACAAACCCAGCCAGGGCCAGGCAAACCCAGCCAGGGCCAGACAAACCCAGCCAGGGCCAGGCAAACCCAGCCAGGGCCGGACAAACCCAGCCAGGGCCAGGCAAACCCAGCCAGGGCCAGACAAACCCAGCCAGGGCCAGCGAGAGCCGTGCTCAGACACGGCAATTTCCCGGGAAGGAACACACTTCCCCTCTTCATCACATCAAGTGCAGAGCAATCCCATTAACCACACTGGGTTAAATTGGGATTTTCAGGGGCGGCAACGAGATCCAATCACCAACAGGAGTTGTATGTGTGTGTGCATGTGAGACCCACTTCTGCTGATAGTGACAGTCAAGTGCAATTAATATAATGCCTGCAGACAATGCATAAAACATCGTTTAGTACCATCCATTGTGCCCTTAGAAGCCTACTCACCAGGGCAAATGATACTTCCCTTCATCACTGAAGTTTCACTTCTCCCTCTCTGCCTTTTAGTGGGATGAAATGGAGCATGTAATGGAACGTCGTATTCACAGACTTGGTTTGGCTATCAGCTCCAGGTCTGCACAGAACCCCAAACACTACAGCAGCTTTTCACATGCTCACAAATGCTCAAAGAAATTGCTGAGGGCACTCAAATCCCGAAGTCTAAAGAAGATGCCTAAATTCACTCAAACAAAACCCCTTTACAGCTGCAAAATAATTACCTGCTTGCAAATAATCACATTATTTTTAATAGTTATTATATTGAACAGATTATTTAAGTTGGGAGAAAACATCAGCTTTGTATAATACCCACCTGCTCTAAATACACAGTTACACTTTTAACTAATATTGAAGAGCCATTAAAGCCACTTTTTGTAGGTGCTTAGGTTTCTAATTTGCAATTAAATTAATTGGATTTGAATGCCTACATTGATTCAGAAATTAGGCTTATCATCCAATAACCAGTTAAACAGGACGATGCTGCAAACCAGGGCTGAAACAGGAAAGTTGTTCAGCATTTCTGTGGGCAGCTGATGGGGGAAACCACAGCACTGGTGTGTCCTACAAATACAGCACCCAGGCCACAGTCTCAGGAAAGGACACCAGAGCCTGTCACATGTGTAAAGCACGAGAACTGTTACAGATAATCATTTCTGGTAATAAACTGCACTCAGAGAAATCGTTGTGTTCTGGCATCTCAAGCACTTTTCAGATGTGTTTGACTCATTTACCCTCTTTTCTCCTGAAATCCTTAAGTACTGCATAATTTTTTTTACGTAACTGCAAAGAGAGAAAGTACACAGGTAGCCAAAAGTCACCACCCTAAAAGGAATGCAAAACGCTCCAGACAGTGAACAAAAGAGAAGAAATCTTCAGTCAACTGACCTGCACAGACTCTGTTACATAAGAAACCTGAAAATATTTCTAAATCCTTCCTTACTCAGGCACTGCTACTTTTCCAAGACAGAGTTTTGTATGGGCTGTGATGAAGTGAAATTTAACTGGAGTGATTTCTGCAGTCTGTGCTCTGTCCCAGTTAGGGTTATGTATGTTATTAACAACCATAATGACGATGCTTATGCATTACATTTTATGTCTCAAAGCATTCCCTGGGGATTTAGCATTAATGCTCTTTATCTGCCAAGGTAATTCAGAGCCATTACACACCTTTTGTGTGTGTCTCTGCTGAGACAGATCAAATCCATGACGTGCCAGGGCCCACAATGGCACAGCCATGTCACAGCTGAAAGCACACGCCAGAGCCCAGCTATCACCAGCACATTTCAATGCAGCCTCTCAGAAACCATCCCAGGGGTTATCCAATTGTTATCCCATCTCATTAAGGAAGAAATGAAAATCAAGTGTCACACACTGTGCGCAGGCTGAGCCCTTGTTAGAATCTGCAGCGCCTAAAATCCCATCCAGGTTTAGCCATTAGAGCGTGATTCCTTCCTTCATTAGAACGAAGGCAGAACAGGATGGCATTAAAAATTCAGGTTCATTGTGGCCTTTCGACCCCAGCCTTCCTAACACACACAGCCTCCCCCTTTCCTGCACAGACTCGTGTCCAGAACCACCCCCTGTTCTTCCAGCTGCCTCTGAGACCTCTAGGAATGCTGCAAGTATTCCATGGATAAGGTTCAGTATCGTGTTCATGGATGCTTCAGCTCTGACCAGCAGTTTCTCTCTTAACTCCAGAACATGAGCCTCATCCTCAGCAAACACTGACACAGCCCTTGGATTTGAGCACATTTAAATCAGCTGAAAATACCTTGTCAGGTGTATTTTTATTTTAGCAAGACCAACCCCTTCCACACCTAATACAACCCCCGGACGGTCCTGCACATGGTAAGCAAAAGCAAAGCCATTTAGTGGCTATGCTGTGTCTGCTGTGTCCAGAGGAGCCCTAAATGGGGCTGAGAAGGCAGTGATTGCCATGGCACTGTGCAGCTTCTCACAGAGCCCTGTGCCACGATCTGGAGGACGGCTCCGAGCTGGCACCCCGAGCTGTGAACACCTCACCTCAGCAGAGAGCGGGGCAGGCGGCCACTGCCACTGCAGAACACACTGGGGACTTCAGGAGGAAGCACGGCACTTTATAATAATTAATGCAAGCTCCTGCGTTGGAGACAGGTGTCAGTGGTGCCAGTGGTGCCAGTGGGTGACCTGAGCCCAGTGCAGCTCTCGTTTCTGGCAGGGTAACATCACCACGGGCTTTCAGGGCTGCTCTGCTGCCTCAGCCCAGGGGAAGCAAGCAGGGAACGCATTTCCCTCTGCATTGTCTGCTCCTGCCTCCCTCAGCACATCTTCTCTAGAGATAAACCAGTCTCTTCTCACGAGAGGATGGAGCATTTCTAGGCTTCAGTGTGCCGTGAGGTGCGTTTGGAGAGCAGCTGAAAACCCCTCAGTGCCCTTTGCAAGTGCAGGGGATTTGCACATTCCCACAGGGGTGTCTCCCACTGCCCAGACCTGACACTCAGAAATAGGTGAGGCACCTGGAAAATCCTCACCATCCTTCCTGAGCGCCTTCCCCGAGGGGGTTCACCGGCACGGGGATGGGATCAGCCTTCTCCAGGGATGGGATCGATGGTCAGGCTAACGATGTGACAGCAAGGGAATGCCTGCACAAAGCCCTGGTGTCATTTAAACACAGAAAGAGGCACTCCTGGCCACCCTCACCCTCAGCTGCTGACTCCTGCTCAGAGTCACTCCTTTGCCAGTGCTGGCACTGTGAGCATCCCAAATCAGGGAGCAGGGAGCTGAGCAGGCAGACAGCTCACTCCCCAAAACAAGAAATGGATTCATTCTCACTCAGCTGCACTCCTGGGCAGCAGAGACAGGGATGGCAGCTCCGTGTTAGCTTCAAACTGGCACAGAGCTGCACCTTAGCAGTGCTTTAGCACATCAGGGACATTCATCAGCCCCTTCTGGGTTCAGCAAATGATTAAATTTGCTCACTGGGATCCCCCCAGCATTACTGTTCGGATATTCTTTAGATTTTGCCTCATTCTTTTTATGGACACAGACATATTCCTCCCTATAAAAGAAGAGAAACACCCACAGAAAGAGATTATCACTGCCTCTACAAGAACACATTTTCTTTCCCATGAAGCACAAAAAACCCAGATTCCTGGGTATCCTCTGTAGAATTCTGAAGAAGCCTCAATTCAGAAATTATTTAGATTTTTTTTCTTCCATTACAGAGAAGTTTTTACCTTATAAGCTTACAGCTTTTCAGAAACACAAAGGAAGTGCAGGCAACAGTGACTGTGGCAGTCCCACTGGGGCTTTCAGTGTGGATGATTACAAAACGGCAAATAACACCACAGAAACCTTGTTACTTCCCAAGATCCACATCAGAATGATGAATTGGCAGAATATGAAAGAGACAAATCCAGTAACTTCAACAGCTTTAGGTGAGTTTCAGACAATTCCTGGGAGACAAAAGTCTGTTGTATCAGTTCCACATTCAGAATTCATCTTTGCCACGTCTGTTTTTCATACCAGAGAGAGATTGGAATTGTGCCTTCTCCCTGCATAACCAACACCAGCAGCACATGAACTGAACTCCACAGTTATTATTACAACTTTGAGTTTTGACAGTGCTTTCTGCTGAGTTTGTCCTGTATCCTGATTACCAGAGCAGAGCAGAAAAAGCCTTTTCATTTTTAAAGTTGCTCCATCTTAAGGTGAAAAGGTCAGATGGATTCCGATGTCAGGAATACTGAAACTGAGTTTAAATGACAGGACATGACTTCATCATTTTCTATCAAAATGAAATGTTTAGACATTGCAGAGAATAAAAACATACATTTGCTGACTTGAATCAAGATTGTTTCCAAGATGGATCAAAATTTTTTTGGGATGGAATAAGGCCATTCAGCTGGTGAGAGAAATCACATTATACTATGGAAAATCACGGCATGAACTTGATCTTCACCAAACTCTCAGGGCACAGATTTATCAATTATGCTATATATTATATATATAAAATATTGCACACTCTGGTTAGCCGTTTTAACAGATCACTGCTTCTCCAATAGGGGCTTGCTCTTCCTTGCTCTTCCCACTTTGCCCTGTCCCCAGTGCAGGAGGATTCCTCCTCTCCTGTCCTTCTCCCTGCACTGATCCCCTGCAGCAAGCACAGGGCGAGCACTCGGCCTCCCCCGCCTGGCCTGGTCAGTTTTTAGACCCAATGAGCCATAATGAACATCTCAACTTGCTCTAAGCTTGGCTTAAACACGAGAGCTCACCGGGAAACTGGGATCCTTCCCATCCCTGGTTGAAAGTTTTGTGTATCTCTGCAGTGGCTCCATGGGGCTCACACCTTTGCCTTGCAGCCGTGAGGGTTCTCCTTTCCAGCTGGAACTGTGAGTGATCACCCGGATCCAGGAATGAGCCCTGAGAGCAACATCCGTGGAGCAAAGCACAGCGCTGAGATCTGCAGCACTGGAGCTGCCAGTGCTCAGCTAAGGAGCAGATAAAGTCCTGCACTCCATTTCCTCCCTTTGATTTCTTACTCTGTCACTCCACTGACTTTAGAATTCAACTTCTCCCTGAAGTGCGCCAGTGTAAGGAAGAAAAGGAACAGCTCTTGAAAGTTTCATGCTTTAAAACACTGTCTGCTTCAGGCTACTTTAAATGCTCTGACACTCCAGCTTCCATAAAGTCTGTCACATGATTAAGAAGACGTTATTTCGTCACTGAGTGTTGGTGAAAGATTTATTAGCCTGCAGTGATATTTTACAAATTGCCAGGTGTGCTGTTCTCCCCTGTAATACAGCCCAGGGTGGCAGAGCAGGGCAGAGCAGAGCAGAGCAGAGCAGAGCAGAGCAGCTGCTGGCACACGCTCT
>VZRQ01000371.1:174454-239408 GCA_013397975.1 Machaerirhynchus nigripectus
GCTGGCACTGGGCTGGCACTGGGCTGACCCGCCCTGCAGTCACTGGGCTGGCACTGGGCTGGCACTGGGCTGACCTGCCCTGCAGTCACTGGGCTGGGTGTTCTGCTGGCAGAGATTTCGGTACCTGCACATGGAAGGACTCGGAGGATGGTTTGTTTGGGCACCTGGTTTGCACCTCAGCCCAGAGCAGAGAGGAGTGACGACCACTCACAGCACCTTCCCCAGCAGGGGCACGCTGAAACGCTCCTTCAGGCATTTGGCCAGGAGGGGCTGAACGTTCCCCTGCTGAAAGCATATGAAAATTACTTTATTTTGAGGAAACGAACATGATACTTATTTAGCTACACTGAGATTTACAGCTCAGAGCCTCAGCATGTAAAAGCCATAAATCTAAATAGCTACTAATTTAAAACTGTCGCTTTTTGCTGCTTGAGTGAAAAAAGGAACCTCCTGAAGAAATATGATGTTCTTTATCTATAACTAACAGAGATTACAGGAGATAAGGTGTCAGGGCACTTCAGGGTGGGAATAGTTATGATTTTGCAAAGCTCCAGCCAAACAGCCTCACTGTTAAAAGCTGATTCCCTCAGCAGCTATTAAAAAGATGCTGAACTTTCTCTAACTATTAACACAGCATATCTCTATAATTCACTTACACTGAGCCCCTCCAATAATAAAATGAAATAATAATCAGAGAAAAACACGTCTCTTCATGTATTAGAAACTGAAGACCAGGTAATCTTTATTCTGAAATTGCTACCATGGTAAATAAATAGTAATACTTTAAAGAAGATGCTGGAGTGAGTGTTCTTTGCTTACTGAAGAGATTAATATTAAATAACTGAGCATATTAAGCCCTCGAGCAGAAACATATTCAGAAGATGTACACAGTAAGCATCTATTTAAGTTGAAATGCAGGAGTGAATACCTATTACTTTTTTCAATTTTAATAGGTAGCTTCCCTGAAATTTAATTTCCCTTCAGACATCTTTTGCCTTGTATTTCCTACAGTGAAAAAAAAGGACTTTAACAATATCTTTATAAATCTTTCTCAGTTTCTGTTTCTGCCCTCAGTGCCTGTGCACATGCAGTGTTTCCCCATGTTTGTGTGTGTATCTATATACATACACTTTTTAAAGAAATAAAGGCCTGGCTAACTCATGCTTAGCTTTGATCCAGCTGCACCTGAACTCCCCTCTCAGTTCAGTGCACAAGGGGTCCTTTCTGAACCTCCTGAGCCAGAGGGAGGCTCTCCCTGCCAGCTTTGTGTGACCCTGCCTGCAAACACTCACCAGCACCTTGCCCTGAATCCTGTCTAACCACATTTACCACTGCACTTCGTTAACTCACTGCCTTAATTATCAATCCACTGTGTTGCTGCTTCTCTCTTGCACGTGAAGCGCATCATTCCACCCACCCCACTCACACCCTTCAGGACAAGTGCTTGTCCTGCTACAGCACACAGGGAAAAAAGGATTAACAAGTCCCCCTGACACTGCAATTCATGTCCCAGAAGCACAGCAGATCTCCTGTGACATTCTTCACTCCAGCAGTGGAATCTATCTTTGCAGGCTAAAGATCTCATTTCAGAAATCAAGCATGTCCCTCCCCGGTTTCCACAGGTATTTTGGCTTTTGGGTTATGTACAGACTGCAATCAGGAAGAGAATAAACTGATCCCTGAAGCCTCCTGAAGTCCAGAGCACGCCACAGATGAGAATGAATAGCTGCCTGAAAATCCCTCCCATTTGACATTCCTTAACGTTCTCAATTTTCTTCTTTTTTAGGTATTTTCTATTAATCATGTAGAGCATTAATCCAGGGTACCACCTTGAATCTTTTCACTATTTAATTAAAAAAAGACCTAGATTGTCCTTCTCTTCAGCTAGCAGCCATCTTGCTCGTATCAGAGGATCCACGCTTCAGTCATGCATAACTAATTTCAAATCTTATTTAGCATCAAGTCTCAGAATTAAGAAGCTAAGTGACAGCTGTTTAATTAACTCCTTAAGCTGATTAGAAAGCATTACAGAAATCCCCCCAAGGAAGAGTTTATAACTGTCAAGAGAGCCTAAGGCCATGTTAATGCTTCTGTTTAAATTTAGTAAGCTTCTAAACCAATAAAGTCTAAATGCTTGACATTCTCATGGATGTGGTCAAACCCAGCTTTTTTCCCATTACCACTGCAAGGGTAGGAAACAAAACCAGCGACAGAGAAGGGATTTGGAAAGTCAGGAAGCAGCAGCTGGACAATAGAGCCCCGAGCTGCCTCTCTCTGCGGGGACTGCTGCGGGTCCGGGCACCACCCCTCGATTATTTGGGATTAGTGCTGAGCGCTGGAGTAAAGCTGAGCTTGCACCTGAAATGCAGAGTCATCTCCCAGCCTGTGGCTGCAAGGGAAAAGGGTTTGTTCATCGGTTCTTAAAACCTAAATCCACCTTTAATGATAAGATTATGGCAGCTGAAGCACAAGTTTCAGCTGGTGGGGCTAGATACAAGGTGCAGAGAAACCAAAATTGCTCCAAAGCAGATTTCCTCGCCTGTAGTGCATTATGGTCAGCTCTGAGCTTGCAAACAGCTTGAAATATATAAAATGTAATTCTGATTTCCTTATTTCCCCTGGTGTTTCCAGATTCCTTAGGATGCACTGGAAAAAATGTTGAAAAATTAGCTGCAATTCTTCCGTGTCCAGAAGAACAAAGGAACAGTGGCCAGAAATAACACAAATCAGTTTGTGAGACCTGTAATAGAAACAGGAAAGTTGAAAGTACAAGTTGAAACACTGCAAGTATGAGAAATGATGGTGAAACCTGAACGCAAAAATGTGAAAAGACTGACATGAACCTCAAGGTTAAATGTTTGGTTTAATGTGGGCACCTTTCATCATGCAGAACGAAACCTGACGTCTCTGGCAATGGGAGAGAGGAGGGGGGATATCAGCAAATTAATCACATTTAATTCAAGCACTTGCTACTTAAGCAGTTTCCTTTTCTCCTCAGTGAGGCAGGAGAGCTCCTCGGTCAGGTGTGCTGCCACAGGGTTAAAAAGGAGCATCCACAGAAACCCAAATGCTCGTTTCTCTGGACAGATCTGCCTGCTGACTCCTACTCTTCCACACAGCTGCTAGAGAGGGGAAAATGGAGTTTTTTAATGGTAAAATGTGATTGCAAAACCGTTGTTTAGAAAGGAGTGGGCGGCAGGATCAATGCTTGAACGTATTTTTCATCCTTTCTTCCTCAGCCTGTGATTCCTGGAATAATTTAGACTCTGTGTGATGGGGGGTGACACCTCCAGCCACGCTCTCACTCCTCCTCACTGGGGCAGGATCAGTGGAGGGAGCAGATGTGGCAAGGACGAGCGGTGAAACAAAACCCCAAATGCACACAAAGCCCAGCAATCACAATTTCCCAGTTAAAAACCAGAGAACAGCCAATGGCTGGATTGGGCTGTAGGGAAAAAGCAACCCGGGATAATCAGAGAGACTCTCTGCCCCGCCTGCTGTCACACACGAGGCATGCAGGAAAAATACCTAATTATATTTAATCTCAGACTTAACTTTTGCAAAGCCTTTAAGCTATTTTATGGTCTCACTAACGAACTTTCATCTCGATATAGACAGAATCTATCTCTAAGGCTGGAGGAGGGGGTGGGGAAGAAAAGCTAAATATGTGAGACAGTGCTGTGCGTAGTAAATAGGGAGAGAAGGAGCAAAACGAGAGGCAGGTGGTACAAAGGAAAAGTGGCATCATTAGAAGATGACCAGCAGCGAGAGGTTTCTCGTTACACAGCCTGTGATGTTCAGTAAAAAGCTCAAGAAGGAAAGAAATGCACCTCAGCAGCCACACGCAGGTGCTGCTGTCCCCGCCCCGGCGGGCCAGGCTGCTGCCCAGGCTGGCAGTGCCCCTGTCTCACAGGGGGTGCTGTAAGGACAGGCAATCCCCACTGTGGACACTGCTGTGACTGCAGGGTGCAATTCCCCATCTCCAAGGGATGAGAATAGCCAGGAAATAAATCATCTCACTCCCAGCGAGAGAAAACCACGTTTGCCTGCTGCGTCCCTTTTCGTTACCCTCGCCCATCCCATGTGGCTCAGCTGGAATGGCTCAGAACAGGGATCTCTGCTTGGCTGTGTGTGTGTGCAGTGCCCAGCCCACAGCCCACAGCCGAGGGCAGGCTGCTGACCCAGCTAACCACGGGGAGCACTTTCCTGGCAGGTAAAACACGCCACACACAGCAAACGTGGGAACAGAGTCACGCTGGGGGCTGCTGCCTCCTTTCTCGGGCTCATTGTTATTTACAGCTCTGCTGCTGGATTAAAGCACCCAGGGGTTTAAGGTCTCCCACAGCGACTTCACAGGGCAGGAGGGTGTCATTTTAAACCTGTGGTTTGCGTGTTTGTGGGAGCAAACAGCACACAGGCAAAGAGAGAGAGAGGCAGTGAGCTGTCTGGAGAGGGCAGTGAGCTGTTCAGCACTGGGACAGGCTGTGACATTACAGCAAAGCCACCAGGCTGCACTGGCTCTCCTTCACACCCTGACAGCCGGGCAGGCAAAGCCTCCTGTGGGGGTTCACTTTCTTCCTAGCTGCAGAGGCAGTGTACATTTAATTTGTCTCAGGTTTGAGATGACAAAGCCCCTTTGATGTGTAACATTTAGGAATTGTGTTAGCATCCTTCTGGGGAGCCGTCCTTTGGTGTTTGGGTGGTTTGCAGTGCTAAGTAGGCTACCACCATCCCAGGGAGCTGTCATGTACCTTCACTGCTTATCAAAGTCAGACCCAGGGAGCCTGAGAGCTGGCAGGCCGTGGTTCTTCAGAGAAATCGCTAATTAATTCACAGACCCCAAACTGTAACTCCACGAAGCTGTGTGTGCATACTTGATTTTGGTCTCCAGACAGGCTGCTTTCGCTGATAACCAACAAGGTTTGCTCTCAAAAGCAAGCAAACAAACAAACAAACAAACATTTGGGGAGGATTTCCTCTTGGCTCTCCCTAAGCAGGCTGCCAGCGCTGTCAGACACCATCACAGGAGGGAAAGGCTCGTCTGGTCCTCACAGGAGACCTTTCAGAGGAGCAGAGCTGCGAATGTGGCCTAAGGTGCAGGCAAACTCTGTGTCTGATGCCACTCAATTGCTGAGGCTGGGGAGGCTGCTCGGGACACGTCATGCAGAATTAGCTGAAGCCAATCACAATTTCACACATGGGTCAGTGTCTCGGGGCCGGAATGATGTGCCAGCGGGAAGGCTCTTTTGATTCTCAGGCCTGCAGTTGGGAAGCCTAATGCAGAGGTTTGGTGCCTGCAGGGGGTTTTGGAGCTCTGCGAGGGGTGGACTATGGGATATGATGTAGGGATTTCCAGCAACAAAATGAAAGCTCTGGGATATCACTTCAAAGAAAAGATGCCAACGAGACTCTGGCAATGCAGTGCAGCAGAATAAACATTTGGTGGGATGTGTAGCAGAGCCAGCATGACGGGGGTCAGACTGACGGAACAGCTCTGCTTCATGGAGGGAAGCATTAAAAATCCCCAAACAAATCACTAGCCTTGTTTAATATGTTTTTTCAAAATTCTGTTTCTTTCACAGCTTGGTGCTGTGATTCCCAGGCTGTATTCCGAGCTGCACGTGAATCCTTCCCCTCTGCCAGCCCGAGCCAACCCCGTGTGCTCCGTGGTCCAAAGGGAATCCTATGGACACAGCTGGGGAACCCTTTCCCATCTGCCATCGGCTGCTTGGGGCCTGGCCAACAAGGAGCACCTCAGAGCCGCCCTTGGGAGGCGGAAATACCCAGCAGAGACATTCGACAGGTTTTGTCATTCTCTGCTTTCCAGAGCCAGACAGCACCGAAATCTGCACAATTCCCTGGCTGCACACTCCCTGCTGCCCCAGGGGTGATGGGCAGGGGCACCCAGGGCTCGGTGCCACCAGGCACCCCTGCCTGCCCTGCTCTGGCCACCAGCGCATTTCTGCACTGCCACAGCCAGCAAGGGACCAGCTGGGAGAGAGCTGAGGCTGGGAAGGATGGGAGAGGTGCAGCGGGAAGGAGGCAGAGAACAGGGGAAGGGGACAGGGAAGAACGGGGACCCACAGTTTCTCCAGGGAAGGGTAGCTGCTGGTGAGAGAATCTGCAGGTCCCGCTTCCCTTTGCTAAAGGATGCAGGACTGGGGAGTGCCTGTGCAGTGTGGGACATGCAGCAAACGCTGGGCACGGCTGGGAACAGAGGCTGCTGTGGTAGCAGAGCCCTCCCTGCCCCCACACTCCACTATTCATCCATTATCCATCCATTATCCATCCATTATCCATCCTCACCTCCCACGGAATCCTCCTGGGACGGAGCCTGTTTGTGCACAGACCAGAACTGTGGATACTACAATCAGGAACACAGGGACGAGTCAGGGATCACAGAGCTGCAGGAAGTGCCTTGGAAAAGCATTGCTCCGTAGCACAGGATGAAGGGGTGGGAATGATGGGCGTTTGTGTTATCGGGGAGCAGAGTTCCTGTCGAAGGCTTCCCCAGACCTGGACTGTGTGGGAACCAGGCCCCATCAGAGCCCCCTGGGAAATGCAGAAGGGCTGGAACAAAAGGAGCTTCAGGGCTTTATTTTCTGAGGAAGTTTAGATTTTCCTGTTGTTGTACCAACAGACACATTCTCACCTGCAAACAGCTTTGGTGTAGTCTCTAACGTGACCACACATCTCAAGGGCTCTGCCTGCAGTGCTTCACAGGGCTTTGTTTGCCCTCGGAAGCCCCGCTGTGAAACACTCAATTAACTTCCATCGCAGTCTATCACCACGAGCCTGCCCTGGTGGCTCCGTTCCGTGAGCCACACGCCTGCGGTGACCCCGGGAGCCGAGGGCTGGCAGAGGCAGCATGCCCTGTGAACGCAGCCCAGGCAGAGGCAGCATTCCCTGTGAACACACCCCAGAGCTCACCGGGAGCCCAGGGCTGGCAGGGGCAGCATTCCCTGTGAAGGCAGCCCCAGAGCTCACCAGGCTCCTCACACGGCACCTGCCCCGGAGCTGTCCCCAGGCGGGCACGCAGTGCCACCTCGCAGCCCGGGACGTTCTGCCCCCTCCTCCCAAGCTGCTCCGTTATCTCCTACAATTTTCCCAGCTTTTGGTGTCTGCCAGGCACCTGTGCCACGGGCACATCGCGCCGCTTCCCGTGACACCGTTCCCAGCAGAGCTGGGAACTTCACAGCCCTCTTTAGCATCTGGCTCTGCCACGGCGACCACAGGACGCTGCAAACCTCCACCACTTACGTGGTGGAACAAACCACAGTTTGTTCCTCTCCTC
Organism: Machaerirhynchus nigripectus; assembly: GCA_013397975.1. Taxonomy (NCBI): domain Eukaryota; kingdom Metazoa; phylum Chordata; class Aves; order Passeriformes; family Dicruridae; genus Machaerirhynchus; species Machaerirhynchus nigripectus. The sequence continues at coordinate 181,749 of VZRQ01000371.1, forward strand.
CCATCTCCCACAGCTTTGGTTTAACTCTGCGAGGTTTAGCAGGACCCGTTAGTAAAGCAGGCAAACCAAGGTGCACGCAGAACCATGAAGGTGGAAAGGGACCTCTAAGATCATGAAATCCGTTTATCAACGTATTTATCAACTCTGATTTGATTTCCCCATCATTTTAGAAGTTCTGCTGTTGCTCTTGCAGTTTTCCAGAGGGGAAAGCTGAGAAGCAGTGAGGTTTTGAGCTGCCCAAGCCTCCCCTGGCAAAGCCAGCAGCCATCCCTGGAGCTCTGCCATCCCATTTCCCTGCTGCATGTGGAAAGTCCTGATAGCAGCATCGATGATGTACCAAATGAGGTGGCGAGACAAGGAGAAAATGATGCAGTGACAATGAGAAAACAGCAGATTTGCAGGGATGAAATCTGCCCAAATGTGGCAATCAATGTAAACTCCCGTGGCAGAGCCGCAGAGCAAGGCCCAAACTAGTTTTTCACCTTTTTTCTAAAGAGAAGAAAAAGGTTTATAAGGAAAAGAGAACTCGTGTTCTCCAGGTCACTGTGCAGAGGAGAGGTGACTCAACTGCCTGTTCCAAAATTCCCTTCCAGACTGGCCTGGCAGTTTGCGTAGCACATTCATTTTTAGGGATGTCAGGCAATAAGCAGCCTGAGCTAAATTGGGACCATCACAGGGGCTCTGGAAAGCTGCCTCCAACCCAACAATTCATTCATGAGCAGACTGAGGGCAGAGCAGCGGGGCAGCCTGCAGCCAGCGGGCTCTGCTGGCTTCGTAATTAGCTCTTCATCTGAGCTTTAAGCAGAAACACAAACATAAACACAGGGGACAGGCAGGAAAAAATATGATGTTCCAGCTCCCATATGGCAAACGGGGCCAAAGCCTGCTCTGAGACATGTGACCGTGACCTTCGTGAGGACACCACCATGGCCAGGACAGAATCTGGGTCACAGCACGTCCTTGGAAAGAATCCACGGCAGTGAGTGGGCAAGGACGGGGTCCCTGCCTGCCCCCTCCTGCCCCTGTGGCTAAACCCATCACCCCTGAGCTGAGAGGGGCACTCACGCCCCATTTCAGGCACGAAGGCAGCCAGGGCCATTTATCCCCACGTACTTTGGCTACAACACTGCCGTCCCTGCAGCTGGGGAGCCAAAAACTTCAGCTCTTTGCATTTGGTCTTGGGAAGAAAATGATGATTTTAATTTTTGTTCCTAGAACACACCAACCAAAGTTTTATTTCTAACGATCTCCCTAGTTACAAATCCCGTGCTCACAGAGGTATTTTTGTGCCCAGACTTCAGTGGCCCTACTTCCTTTGAACTCTTCCTCCGTGATTAGCCAGTGACAGCAACTGCCAGGCTATAAATGGGTGCAGCTTTGCTGATTTCGCAGATGTGCCAAGGAAGTGACCCGTACATTTGACTCCCCTGCCACAGATAAAGGCTATGGTAAAGGGCAGTATCAGACCCTGAATGAAGATAAAATATTTTTAGGTCTAGAAGTAGGCTGAGAAAGGAAGTAGTGAGCCCGCAAGCTCTGCTTTGATCATTTAGCCTTTACAGATTTGTGACAAATTGTTTTTTCTGCATGAATCTGAACTGATACAGATTTACATGAGTAGTTAAAAAGTAATACCAACTGGGAAATAAAATCCCTAACAGCACCACAGAAAAGCAATAAACTTAAGAAGCAGTTAGACAGACAGAAGAATGATCATAAATGCTTTAGAATAGGAAAAAAAAATTATTACCAGAGAAAAGAGTGGTTGGACACTTGTAAAGCTGGTTGTGGCAGGCTGAAAGCAGGGAATCCAAAAAGCCATTAGAAAAAAGACATGAAGAATCTTGTAATAATATCCTGGGGAACACGCTTGCCTCAGACTCAATGCCTTTAAGACCATATTGTGTGTTCCGTGACTGTTGTTTAATGTCTAATCCTCCTGCAACGATTGGTGGAGAACTTGTGCTGCTATCAGCCCGATGTCCTCAAGGAAATAAATCTGGACTCGACATCAAATTACATATTTTGTACCCAGGACATGTGAAGTATTCTCCCAATCTGGTGCATACAGAGATCTGCACCCAATAACTCTTCCGATGTCAGTGCCAGGGTAACAGTTTTGTTTGCTTCCTCCAGCTTCTTCTCATGTTAAATATGAGGGAAACCCCCCTCTGAATAAAGCCCTGTGTTCAGAACTCTTCAGTCCATAATGGTTATGAAGCCGTGAACCTGAACAGTTCCAGGCAGCACCACTCACCCTGACAGATAAATCATTTGTGGTGCTGGGGGAGTGCACGGAGCTGTTCCCAAGGTCAGGCACCCAGCGAGGGCTGGGGCTCATTCTGCATCTGCTGGCTCCAGCTGCAAACCTGCCACTGCTTTAGTGAGAGCACACCTGATGGCCAGGAGCTCACCTGCCTTCCTTCCTGCCATGTGAGAGCCCACGAGCTGAAACAAATCCGACTGGAAGTGATGCCATGATGATTTTTGTCTTCTCTTTTATACCCCTGTTATACCTTTTTGCAACTTCTGTACTCTTGGTGCTTTTTGCCGACATTCTTGGACTTGTTTGTTAAGCTGAGAGACGAAACATTTTAGAGGCTTTGTAGTTAGGGTGCCAGTGTGCCCAGGCCCCAAGGTCCTCTCCAGAACACATTTTCTAAACTAAGATAGAACCATCCAGGGGAAGGTTCCTTGGGGAGGGGGGCTCATTCGAGCCTCTCATTGGGGAATTTTTGATAGATATGCTAATTAGTAAGACCTAGAATGTAAGACCAGAGATAGAGGAGGGGGATTGGGGTGGCCATTGCGGGGGTGCATGGAGGTGTATTCGACCTGGTCGTGGTGCACCTAAGGATCCTTACAATAAACACCAAGGTAATGCCCTTTTCCCCTTCTAACCGTGTTCACCTCTTGATTTTAAGACCAGGAAAAGGCATCAGAAGTACCTCAAGGTCTTTTGGGGGGGGGAGGTTTCGAAAATTCTGAAAGTTAAGAAGTATCTGCCTGAGGAATGAGTTCTTTCCAGGTAAGTTATTCAGGGGTAAGTTTACAGTTCAGAAGGAAGGGGAAGGTAAGGAGCCTTTTATTGATAGCTGATCAAGCACTGGGTCTGACAAACACGTGCCTCAGACCTGGCGTGCCCATCTGTCACCCTGCTCACAGCCCAGCTGCCTCCCCGGGCGCCAGCTCTGGCAGGAGCCCGGCTGAGGAACGGCTGCAGGGGCTCAGCACTGCTGTGTGACAGGCTTTTTACTGGCTGGAAAAGGAAGACAAAACCCTTTAAATGACAATAATAAATGCTGCTTCTTCAAGATACTGCCAGGCCCATTGGGGCCACATCACCTGACTTCTGCTGTTATTTGGTCAGGTTTCCCTGTTTGCTCAGAACTTACGGCGAGCTCGAGGCCCTGCAGCCGAAATCCGAACAGAGCTCCCGACCTGCCTTGGCAAAGGACAGCTCTGCTCAACAAAAGCCTCTTCCCCAGGATCAGCTGCTGTGGTGGCTGGCTCTGCCTGCAGTGGGACCCAGTTTGGGCTGAGTGGGTAACCTCTGAGCAGCTGGATGGTGCTCACAATTTCCCCATCATTCAGAGCCTTTTTTAGGGCTTTCTGCTTTCTGCCTCAGGAATTTGCCCCAGTGCCCCCAGCATTTCAACTCCCTCATCACAAAAAGCAAACCATCCCTTTTGACTTCCTTTTCTAACCTGCTGGAATTGTTTCCTGTGCATGCCCAGGACAGCTGAGAAGGGCCCCACAGGGACCAGAAAGGTGATGCAAGAAAAAAAGATGAGTGAGAGAGGCTACAATAGGAATTCACAAGAGGATCAGTGGCCTGGTGAAGAGCAGCAAGACCAGAGACTCGTGGTCCTCTATCACAAGTGAAAAGGGAAAAGTATCAGATGGCAGGGCTCAAAACAAAGAGAAGACCATGTTTTCCCAAATAATGTATCTGCATCAGGAAGTTCATGGCTACAGAAAACAGGAATGTTTCCATGGACTGACCCCCACTGCAATTTAAAGAGAAATCAAACTAATTAATGGCAGAAAGAACAGGATCACACCTCTGGATCACAAACATGCTGAGCTGCACAGCTGGAAAGCAGCTTCCTTTGCTCTCACATCCTTCCTCTGGCAGCTGCACAACCACTGGCAGAGAAATGGATCAGAACAGTCCCTGGCCTCAGCCAGAGGGATTCTCCCAGCAGAAACACCCCTCTATTTACTGGAACTGTGCTATAAAAGAAGAATTAAAGCTTCTTCCCATTGGATTGTTCCTCTACTGTCCTGCTTTTAGGGACTCAGTTTGCAGATAGACTTGAAGAATTGTGCTGGTTAATGGAATGGATTTTGGCATTAGTGGAAAATATAAGCCCTCAATATCAAATATTAAATTATTCCTGATTAATTCTTTTATGGGCTTGGACTTGCAACTGATTTAATACTCCTGGATAATTACTTCTGTTGTAACTGTGCCTTTGATTTTTAATTAACCATACAAAGTTTCTCATTCAAATCTAATATTACCTTTGTTAACAGTGTCAACTCTCTGTTTAGAGATTCTGCTCACATTAAACTGTATGCTCAGAAATTAAAATCTGCTTTTCCACAACTGTGTGAACAGATCCCATATGAGGCTTATTTATCCTACACAATTATCTACAAAAATATTGTCTCTGGTATCCTGAGCCCTGCTGTCTGCCAAGTAACCCCTTTCTCTCTCCTCCCCTCACCCCAGCTCCCACAGAGCCCTGGCACAGAATCCCACACTGGTTTGGCTCGGAAGGGACCTCAAAGCTCCTCTCATTCCACCCCCTGCCACGGGCAGGGACACCTTCCACTATCCCAGGCTGCCCAAAAGGTCAAAGCAAGACATTGTCAAACTTGTGTGCCTTTGCTCACCTGAATTCTTCTTTACAGATGTAATTAAGTGAATTTACTCCATTAAAATTCAACAGAACTGAGCTGCCTGGGAATTGCCTGCTGAGCAGTTTCAGTGATCAGGCTTCCCCTAATTCAGAGGCTGGGTATGAATTTGGGTGTCACACCTGAACCACTCACATCAGAACCTGGTCCTTGCTTTGGAAATGCCACGATTTCTACTTTAACCTGCTTGTAAGGAGAGAGGTTTGTGACAGTCCTTCACGGTTCTGGCAGGTCCACATACCTGTTTCGACTCAAAAAGAGACACAACCTCCTAGCAGTGCATGGCTTAATGGAAATGATTGGTAAAGCTCCCTATAATCAAATTAAAAGGTTTATTTTTCCCCTATCTAACATTTTTACAAAGGCTATTTTTAGCATATTGGACATTCTCCTGTTTGACCTGCTAGCTAAATGCAACTGTGCAGAGCAAATCACCCAACTGCAACCTCATCTCTTGTGTTTGTCACATCAGTTCTACTTCATTTGGGAGCTTTTCCATCCTAATTGCCCAGCCCTTCAGAGGAGCAGGCTGATACTGAAGGGCTTTTTGCCCTTCTTGCATTAAATAACTTTGACTTTAGGGAGGACGGATTCAGACTTTTGTAATCCATGTCACGTCCTGGCATTTTTCAGTCTATTCTGCTGTTTGTGACCCCTGCCCTCCCAGAGATGAGGTTCAGAACAAGTTTAAGGAATGGGGCAGCAATTACCAAGGGTGGAACCCAAGGACTCACAGAGGAAGGGGAGCTGACCTGGACACCGACTCCTGCTTCAGCCACAAACGCCTGGAAGGGCTGAAGAGCAGTTCTGAGCTCTAACTAAGCTCCTCTGTGTTCAGCAAAAGGATCACCATCCTCCAGCCTGCAGGGCATCAGGCAGCTGTAATGCCATCCACTCACTGCTGCGAATTCACTCACTGATGAGGCACATATTAAATATATATATGTATATATATGTATGAAAAACTAAATATGTGAGTGCTGCTGTCAATTCTCACAGATGCTACAGAATTTCCAGGAACCTACAAAGATCCAGAAGAATTTCTAGATATTTTAAAGCTTTCAGCTATTTCCCATTAGGATTCTCAGAGGAGTTCAACCGAGAATCAGAAGCTTTGCAGAGAAACATAAAAAATGCCAGCACAGGAGTGGTGTGCTGCTGCTCCACCTCCCCTGGCTGGCACCCCCAGGAACTGAGATCAGGAACATCAGGGCTCGAGCTGTGCCCTGATTCTGCCCAGCCACTGAGCTGCACCTGCCTTCATCCCAGGGAAAAGGATGCTACAACTTCTTCCGAGGTTAAAACCAAGAAAACGGAGTCTAAGTAAATAATTACATTGTGCTTGAGGAAATATGGAAATGACCATGAGCTGCTGCATTTAACAGACTTTTTGAAATTAAATTATTTGTATTCAAATATGTGCAAAACCAATGATCATTTTCGGTTTTGATCAGCTCAAGCTGTTCTTTGGGGAAATTAATTTGATGCTCTGGGTATAAACACTTTCAAAATGCTCACCGTGAAGCAATGTTTTCCTCCTGCTCTCCTTGGCACCAAAGCAATTTTCAAAGCATTCCCATTGATAACACACACAAAACAGACAGACCATTTCACAAGGAGGGCCCGAAATTGCAATCAGAGAAGGAATACTTAAAACACAATTTAATCCATGTGCATCATCAGGCCACAGGTGGGTGGTGTGCAGAGACTTTGAGCAGGAACAGGTATTTTTGGCTGCTGAAGGCTGCAGGTAAATACACAGCAGCTCCAGGCCGAAGGGGTTTGCTCAGCCAGCCCCTGAGCGCAGCAAATGCAAAGAGCACTGTCAGAAGCTCATCTGCAATAAACTGATATAATCAATTTCTAATTAAGTCACAGGCAAAAACCACTCAGAGTCTCCTCACACTGGTCAGAGCCTGGCAGAGCTCTGTGTCAGCTCGAGGGGCAGCACACTCCAGGCCCTGTCCGGCAGTGCTGCTCCAAGAGGGGATGCTGACACGGGAGGGACAGCTGTGCCAGCTGGCTGGGATTGATGCTGGGGCCGACCTTTGCTTCCTTCAGGCAGAGTGAGTCCCACAGGACATCCCCCCCCCGTGCTGCAGCATGCACAGGGGACGGCTGTGGGCAGAGCAGCCTCCTGGCACGGGCACTCGGGGCACAGAGGGCACTCTGTCCATGCCCTGTCCCTGCCTGTGACAGGAACAGCCAGCCCAGAGGGTGGAGGGGATGAAACCCTCGTGACCCGTGACTTGGAACAGAATCTGTGGCTCTGCAATCCCTGCAGGGAAAGGGAGAACCATGAGCCAGGGGGGATGCCAGGGGAGCCCTTCTCCTGCAGGAGCTGTGACAGCATCGGCGCTTCGTGCCAGGGCTGGGGAGGAGGAACAGCACAGAGCTTCCCTGAGGAACCAACTCTGGCTGCCACAGCCCTCCCCTCTGCTGCTTCCCAGCTCCCCTGGGACCCTTGGGTGCTGCTGAGCCAGCACAGAGTGAGGAACATTTAGTGGGCTGGTTTGCTGCTGGGCTGAAATGGCTCAGCCCTGGCTCTGGTGAGTGCTGCCCATCAGCCAGGACGGGACGGAGGCCCCTAACTGGGACGGCCACAGGTGCACTAAACCTTCAAATCAAAAGTGGAAAAGACTCCTGAGAACTGAGGTGCTCTCTCAAGTGCTCACCACCAGCCCAGCACATGTCCACCTCCACAGCAGCTTCCAGCCCAAGGGTCTAAGCAGGCTGAAGTAGGGTCCTTGCAGGGAAAAGGGGCCAGGCCATGTCCTGTCCGTCTCTGATCTTCAGAAAAGCAGAGAGTGGAGTTTGAACTTCTGCTTTCCCCATGTATCACAGAACTTAATTTCCTTCCCAGCTGGTCTCTAATGACCAGAATTACCAATATCAATATCCTCATTCATTTTCTTTCAATTCCTTCTGTAATTGCTTGGGGATATTAAGTGCTGCCAATATTGGGGTCATTATTAACCCCAGGCAAAATGTGCATTGGAAGACCACAAACCTTGATTCTTGCCTTGTTACCATAGTTACACCTGAGCAAGAGGTGACACCTGAACCCTGCCTTCAGACTCTAAGTAAGTGATGAAGAACTAAAGAATGCCAGAAAATGAAATGACAGCATTTGAAGAAGAAAAGGTCAAGCACACTCATGGGAAAATCTTAAATTTTTAAGATCACACTATTAATTTCTATAAACAACTTGTTATCACCCTGCCTGCACAGATCTGATGAGATTATTCTTGCCAGCTCTTGATCATGATACTGTGCAATTGCATATTGAAAAGTTCTGCCTTTGATCACAGGGAGCACAGCCATTAGAGATAATGTACACACTGCACGCCTACTAATCTCATTCTGCTTTTTCCTGGGAAATGAGCAGTTCTGAACCATGCATCTCAAATCAGGAAACCTCCACGATCACAGAATAAGCAGCAACCAGGCATTAATTGATTTTAAATCTGACAAAATGATTAATACCAATACTTAGAGCCCCGGATTTCTCCATCTGTCAGAACACGAGCGCAATTCCTACGACACCCACCCGTGTAACTGCTGGGCTGGAGCACAGAGTCACTGCCAGGAGTTAGGGGAGCACTTTGGGGAGCAGTGCTGTGCTAGGGCACGCTAAGGGTGTTTGAATTCACGTGCCCAAGCTTCTTCCTCTGCTGAGGCAAGAGACTGATGTGTACAGCTTGCTTTACAAACCCCGGCGTCCTGAAGAAGACAAACTGTGGTATTCATGCCCTTGATTTTCATTAAAATGACACCAAAGCCCAAGGGATGTGTTTCAGTGGCAAAACACACGACATCTGTGTCGGGAATTTTTACAGCTGCTGGAGAAGGTGCTGAGGTTGGCAAAGGCTTTTCCCTGTCTGTGTTCCACAGCTGAATTAAAGGAGTGTCAAGTAAAGCAGCCAGAAACCCGGACTTGGATCAGTCTGAGCCCAGCCAGTGTCTGTCACGCAGTCCCTGCTCTCCTTGAGGTGTGACATATGTTACCTCACTGCTGTCACAGAGCGTTTCATGCTAGGCTAGACGTGAATTCTTGGAAAAGAAAAGAAACTTGGAAATCAGACACGTCATTTCAGGTTTATTCCCACAACGGAGAAGGTGACCAGCCTCTGAAAGACTGGCCCAGAAAGTCGTTTTTCAGAAGATGGACACACCTGACTTATTCTGTGCTTGAAGGATAGTTTGTTGTTGTTTTGGGGTTTGTTTTAATTAAAGCTAAACGAAGCCAAATGAAGTATCAGAAAAGCATGGAACTTTTCACCCAATGTTACCCTTCCTTCTGATATTCAGAATTTCTTTGTCTTCTTTCTTTCCTCCACACAAACCACGCTCCCGGGTGTCTGAGTGCATCTCAGTCTCTCAGTTAAGAGTTTTAACATTCAAAAAGCTGAGTGGGAGGAACTCACCCCAGTCCCAGATAAATCAGCCTGGCAGCCATGGGACCCCAGTCATTTCAGAGGAGCTCTCCTTGTGCACTGGAGGATGTGAGATCTGCATCCTGGAAAGTTTGTATATCCTAACAAGTTTGCATTCTGCACAGATCCACGTTGCATTATAAAGCAGATCCTTTACAGTACATCTTGCGGGGCAGACGTGGGTGCCATGAATCTGAAAAGCCAACCTGTCAATCCAGAGCCAGTGTGTTCATTTTCCTGAACAGCTTTCAAGGACATTTACTATAAATCTGTGAAAGGAGAGCTACTTACAGGTCTGGGATTTATAGAAAGTGCTGCCTATTTGTGCTCTGTCTTCTGTCAATAGCATTAAGATTTGCAGTTTGCACTGAATTATCCAATGACCTAAATCCTAGCAAGCTATCAAAATCTGTTTCCTAGATAAAGTCACGCTCGAGTTTGATACATTTATCAGTGCCAGACACACAGCAGTGCTTACAAGCACGGCAATTTCTCAAGTCTTCTTCAGCAGCAGACAAAAGGGAGGTACAAATGAATTACAACCTATTCACTCCAATGGTTTAAAATAATTATCACCCATTGGAAACAAAAGAATACAATTCCTGCCTCCTGATTTCACACAAACTCCTGGGTATAATGAGGCACCGTTTATTTACGTAATGTAAAGCATCCAAATCTTGTGCTGACAGCTCCAGAGTGATTTATTGTTCTTCCATTATGCTAAATACTTGGGCTAGATCATGCCTCATTATACAAAATATAATCCACTGCCAGTCAGCTGAATAAGACCTGATCTGGGAGAGGCAGGGGGTTTGCTAAGTGTCAATACAGCTTTGTGGTGACAGGTACTTGCAGCATCAGGGCTCCAGGATGTGACACGGGAAATGTCTCTGTCCTCGCTTCTCCCCAGCATCAGAGGAACCTCAGACCATCACCAGCAAGGCGAGCGGGAGGTGGGAGCAGCACGTGAATTTTTCAATGTCCACAGCTCCTTTCCAACCCGAAGTGTTCTCTGGATTGCAGCCCTGATCTCCCAGGACGTTTTCAGGGAAGGTTCCACCAGCCCGGACCAAGAGTATGATGAAGACAACAAATGGTTGGCTGGACGCAGAATTTTTCCACTCTCTCCAACTGTGATGTACCCTGGGATAAACTTTGCTTTCAGTCATTTCCTAAACTGGCAGAGGAACATGTGTGAGGGTCAGTGCAATGGCAAAGAGCTGCTGCCACCCTGCAGAACATCCTGCACCGAACACCACATCCCTGTCCTCTAACACAGCACCCTCACAGCTCCAGCACACAGGCCAGCCCAGAACATCACTGACCACTGCCAGGACACCGCACAGCTGGGCACAGCACTTGGCTCTCCCTCTAACAGTGGCAAGGGACAATAAGGTCTCCTTCCCTGGACCTCTAGAGGGGAAGCTTTTTCAATTCACCAGGAGCTTGAATCCCATCCCAGACAGCCACATTTACACCAGCATCTCAGCTTCCCCCACGCCCAGTGCAGCGTCTCTGCACACACAGCTGCTCTCCCAGAGCCTGCCCTCAGAACTGAACAGCAGAGACACCTCAGTGCCAAGGGGGACAGACCATGGCTGGGGACAGACCATGGCTGGGGACAGCGAGCGAGGCACTGCTTGCAGCTGTGGGAGCAGAGAAGCACAAACGGCTCCAGCTCGCGTGAAAAAGGGGAAACCAAAATGGCAAAGGCACATCCCTGCAGTGGTATCAACAGGCTTCTCACACAGTTTTCTCTTCCTGGCCAAATGCAGTCTGGATTAGAAGAGGCTCCCACCATCTGAGGCCCTGGCAATGTCCATCTGGTGGCAATGCAGGCACTGCTGAGCCCACACAGCTCCGTGAGAGCCTTCGGCAGGCACAGCCCGGGAGCCAAGGCAGCGAGACACTCACAGGGTCTGAGACACCGTGCTGAGGGCTGTGGGTACTCCGGGAGTCCTGGGTGGGACCTAAGGCTTTCAGACACATCAAACAGCAAAGCTTCAAGGCAAAACCTCTCTCTCTCACCCACCTCAGGGAAAGACTGTCCACCAGGAGGAAAAGGAAGAGTTTTCACTGAACGCTTCCTGCGCCGAGAATTTAAGTTTTTTAAGAGCCTGCGAGAGATTGTGAACAGCTTTTGGAGCTTTCTAAACTCTGAAGTCTGCCTTAAGCTAGGTTTATGTTGCATAAACACTTGCTCTCAAATTTATTATTATTACGAAAGATACAACATGAGCATAATAAATGATTGTGGTATTAAAGCACATTTTACAGCATCATCTTGAGTGCTGTTTCCTTTAATGCTCTGCTTACATGACATAGAGGGATTTGCTCTGAAACTGTATTAGGATGGATGGATAGAATTCAATAGTAGAGCCCAGAACATTTTTTTTCTCTTATCTCTGAACAATTCTTAATAGCCCCAACCCTGTGAAGAATACACCCTCAGTTCTGAAATACAGAGGTGTCAGTGCTGGCTTGCTGCTCGGTGGAAAGGTGTTTTGAATTTGAGGGAATCTGGTAATAAAGCTCCTGGCTCTGCTTTCATTCCTGTGGCCTTTGGCTCGAACTTGAAATAGTGCACTCACAGAGCCAGGGCAGAAGCAGGGGTTAAGAGTGGGTAAAGAGGTTCTGAACAAAAGAAGGTGTCCATATAGTGGGAAAGAGATTAATAAACTGGAGCTTGGCCTTTGGATACAAGACCTCATCACCCCTCTGCTTTGTGCACTGAGAGCAGCAGGAGCTGGGGTGGCTGAATTCCCTGCTGAGGGATGAACTGCCCTTCCTGGGCTGGGAGGTGATGCTGAGGGATGAACTGCCCTTCCTGGGCTGGGAGGTGATGCTGAGGGATGAACTGCCCTTCCTGGGCCATCCCAGGGATGCAGCTGCTGGGAGGTGATGCTCAGGGATGAACTGCCCTTCCTGGGCCATGCCAGGGATGGAGCTGCTGGGAGGTGATGCTGAGGGATGAAGTGCCCTTCCTGGGCTGGGAGGTGATGCTCAGGGATGAACTGCCCTTCCTGGGCCATCCCAGGGATGCAGCTGCTGGGAGGTGCTGGATCCATGAGGACCCTTTGGCCGTGAGCCCCGATCAGCACAGAGCTGGGTGGGCTCATCCTGCCCCGTTGGCTCAGCAGCGCTGCCCCAAAGCAGCAGCAGCAGAACCCATAGTGCCCCTGGGACGCAGAATCTGTGGGATCTCCCCTGCCAGCACTGCTCACATCTGCCCCTGGCCCAAGAGAAAACCTTTACTGATGGGATCACAGCTGGAGCTCAGGTGGCAGCACACCTAGAACTGCACTGGCATGGATCCCTCCCAGCTCTGGCTGCCAGGTAATGCAGGAATGATGCTTTGTATTCAAGCTGCAGATTAAATGAGCTGTCTAAAACCACTGTGACCCTGCATGTTTACTGGGGGAAAAAAAAAAACTTAAACTTCAGCTTGAAGGACTGCTTCAAAATAATTAATCTTCTTGAAAGTACGAGGTGGAATTTTGGTGTCCAAAGGTAACACATTTCCTTTGATTCTTATTGTCTCCTGGCTTTTTTTTTTCCTAATAGGAAAATAAAAGGCAATTTTCTAGGAATACCATAGTGAAATGATGCAGGATACCCACAATGTACACTAATAATTTACACCATCAGATAACAGAAAGACCGAGGCCATACAGCTTTTGTACCAAATGAGTTTTGGCTCCTAGTTAGTAAATGCTGCTACAGACTCCCTGTTTCCCTCTGTTCCTCCCCATAGTTCATCTACCTCTGATTGCTGTAATGCTCCCTATGGACAGACAAATTGTTTGGGTTAACTTACAGCATTTACATTTTTTTTTCATTTGTGACTGTTTCAATTAGCAATGTCATCTATTTCTGAAGGCTTTTTACTTTTAAATAATTAGGGTTTGCCCAAGAGGTTAGCAGAAAAAATGTATTTGAAATGCTAATCCACCACCTCAGACAAAACTGTTCCAGCAAATTTAAAATCCTGTTGCTTCTTAAATATATTGTAAAATACAATAATGTCCACAGCATACTGATAACCTCTGAGCAACACAAAGGGAGAGGCCAGTGTATTACACGAGCTGGGTCTGAAATGGAAATGCTGACAGACCCTGGAATGAGCTGAGATTGGGCACGGGGATTTAATGAGCACAATAATGGGCAGGTGGGCTGAGCGCTCCTGCCGAGATCAGATCCTGGGCAGGAAAACGTGCCTTTGAAACTGCTCCCTGACATAAGCTGTACACAGCCCCAGGCTGGGAATTACAGACAAAAAGTGTCTTTTCATGTTCCCTTTGTCAGCCAGGCCTTTTACAGCCTTGTTACCAACACACACACACACATACATACACATAGATATATATATTTAATGCCAGAGCAATTGGATTTCTTTTGGAACGTATTTCTTTTTCTAATTACATTCAAATCCAGAAAAGAGGAAGAAATCTGTTGCTTTGGTGCAAACCGTGCCTTATCTCTGGATTTAGTGCTTTTGCTCTTTTTCTTCATGTATTTGATGCACTCACACCTAAACCATGCAAACAACATGCTCAGCCTCAAGAGCTGGAAACACTGAGAATGTGCTGAAATGAGGCAGCTGTGTTGAAGCTGCATTCTGTGCCACACACCCAGTGGCTGCTGTGCCTTTTGCCAAACTGTAATTAAGAAGTTACACTTTCTGGCTCGCTGACTGGGATGGCAGAGTGTCAGTGGGTTACTCCTCCACAGCTCCCAGAAAGGCCCCACGACGTGCAGGTGCCCCTTGGAAAGGCTGGAGTGGGAACCAGATGGAGACACAGCAGTGCCTGTGGAGTTTCCCTGCTCCTGAACCTACAGAAAGTTCTCCTTCCACACAGTGAAAGCAGCCAGGGAGATTTCATCTCCTCCACTGTGCTGCTCTTGCAGAGCACAGGCTTTGGTACCCATGTCGCATCTGGGAACGGACTTCAAAAGAGGTAGAGAAGGAAAAGTTCATCAAGAATAGCTATTTTTGGCCTGCAGGGTATATTTGTGATTGTTATTGGTTTTCTCACCCTAGAGGCAGGTGATGGATGGAGAACTGCTCCTAAATTCAAAGACATGATGGAAGTTCACTCTGAATACTGCTACCACCCATATTCTGCAGAATTGAGTTGCAAACTCTGCTCTTGGGTACCTAGAAAATGGGTACCTAAAACCCCCAAATGCCTTTTCTTCCATGGGGCAAGAGTCATTCCTGTGTGGGGTGCTCTGTGCAGACCCAGATGAGGGGAAGGTGACCAGTGAGGAATTCAGGACACTGCCTTGCCTCCTCTGGGGTAAAACTGCTGAGCTTTTCTCTGTGGGAATATCCAGTCTCTTTTAAAGGACATTTGGCTGGAAGAACCAGTTTATTCTGCTGTCACAATACAGAACTATTTGAGTTTATCTCCCTCTGCACACCTGGCACGCCTTCATCACATCCCACTTATTTTTACAGCGTTACACACAGAGGTTACTGCTATAAAAAGGTGCTCCCAATAGGGAGCAAAGCAAACCTACAACCACACCACAGTCTCTCTTCATCACTGGCCTTACTGCTGTTTCAATTTTGCAGGTGCTGAGCACCTGTCCATGGGGGACACAGAAGAACTGAAAAACAAGAGCAGAACACTTGACTTCCACACGTTTAAGAGTCAGGTTGCTCCTTCTGCAACCAGAACACAAACAGGCACCAAGGAGCCGCTTTGGAAAAGGGGGAGATTCCAGAGGTCTGGTGGGAGCTCTCGGGGTGGGTTCACTGAGGGTAAGGAGAGGCTCATGGTGTCCCTGCAGCACCACTGATGCTGAGCAGCCCAGCAGCTGGCTCAGGCTGTGCTGAGCCACGGGCAGCAGCGCTCAGTTACTGCTCCAAAGGATCCCTACCAGTGACTCAGAGAGACCAACTCTGTATTTACACGGCAGCATTTCCCAGAGCAGGGCATCAGCCTTACCCAAACCAAAGGGAGGAAAGGAGGTGGTGTTGAGGGGCCCGGAGAGGACCAGAAGCAGGAGCTTTAGATTAAAAGTGGGCAAAGGGAAGTCCCAACTGAATGTGGGGAAATGTTTCCTAGCAAACACCTGGCTGTAAAATCCCAGTGACAGCACAAACCTCGCAGCTGCCTCACTCCTGCCAGCACGGACCAGGCAGTTTAAAACATGCAGAAGACGAAAAATCACTTAAGGCTCTGACCCACTGCCTGTATTTCTGAAGTGGTTTTCCTTACAGGCTTCCGAGACACCCAAAAATGCCCCAAAATGTATTGATACCATCCTGCAATGGTGCTGCAGGGAGGCAACAGGTACTGCCAGGACTTCCCAGGCCTCAGAACTTGACCACAAGTGCACGGCTGTAGCCCTTGAAGACAAGCTGATGGGAAGGAAGTGCACCCAACAAAGGTTTTCTGGCTGTTCACGTGTGGAAGGATGCAAGCCTTGGCAAGCTCAGGAGCAGCAGCTGGCTGGGAACTGCTGTGCCCACCGTGCCCTTTTCAAAGTGCACACACCTAAATAGGAGCCCATTTACCAAGCACCCCCCACCAAGCTGCACGACTTCACAAGGGGCACACTGCAGTTATCTTCTGTCCTCAGATTGTATTTGAAGTTAAGGGCTTTAATGTATCTTGAATTAATTTTCTTGGTGTTAAAGTGCAAACTGGGCTAATAAAAGTGACACATTGACTTTTTCCAGAGAATGATGTTCAGCGTACGCAGAATGGCAGCGTAAATGAAAATTAGCCTCAAGACAATGTTAATTACATTTTATCCATTAGTAGGAGGGTAATTGAACCACTCATTTTCACTGCAAAGAAAACCCTTCTGGCTTCATAAAGGGAAACTATGTGTTTAATGTGCAAATTAAAGTCTAACAATGGAAAAATTTGCAATAGAAAGAAAACCAAAATGCAGGTAATGCATATCTATATTATACTGCAATGACCATCTTGGACATAATCCGTGTTATTGCCCTCTTGCTGAGCTGAGAGAGACTTCAAAATGTGTGACAGAACCCAGCTGTCTGAAGGAGCAGCTGGGAATTAACATGAAATATCCTGGAAGACTTGATTTAACCAAGAAAACACGATACATACTGCTGGTAGTGCTGTTTTAACTCATGCTCTCAATACTCACAAACTGCAGCTGCAGAAAATGGTCCTTGCCCATTTTAACATCTTCCCCCTCATTCCTGTTAGGTCTGTGCGTGGCTGGAAAATGGCATTTGCTTATTCTTGGACAGAAAACCCCCCCAGACGACTGCAGGCATCTGGGTGGCTCTGAGCACTCCCTGGAAATGAGCAGGGAGCACATTCCCTTTCAGGACCTGTATCAACAAGTGTCTGATACCTGCCCACAGCTGCGTTGATAATTTGAGTTTTGAGAAGCACAGGATGCATGAATAAAAGTAAGTTCTGTTCTCTGGACTGCTGGAAATACCTTGCTGTTTATCTATATTCCATGATATCCCTTCCATGGCTGAACAGCAAGATTTTCAGTTCTGAATGTTAAGCTGTTGCAGAAAATTCTTCTTCCTCTTATCTACAGGCTCTAACTTCTTTTCTGCAGTGCATATTATCCACCCCAGACCTCGCTCCACTGAGACACTGGAACGTTTCTGTGTGGGATTTCCTTAAAGAAGAGCCTGGAAGCTGCTGAGAGTTTGGGAAGATGCAGTAAGGTTGGAGTAACGTGTCTTGAGGAGAGCTGGCAGATAAAGGCACGGAAAGCTCGCTCTAACAGGGAAGGCACTGCAGTTGATCAGGCTGTGGTCACTGCCTGCCAGGGGACCCAGGAGCACACGAGAGACAGGATTTTAGTGTCAGCAGCATTTGGACACCCTTAGTCCAGTCTGGGCCAGGAGCTGTGAGATGCTGAGGGAAAACACGCGCTGAACATTGTTCCAGGGGCTCCTGATCAGCCCCTTGTCATCTCCTCTCCTGCCACTCAGGTCAATAAATTGGGAAAGTGCAGCCAGACCTGGGCTGCTGAAAGCTGCTGAAAGCTGCTTGTGCACAAAGGCCACAAGGAAATCCCACCAGTGCCATGCCATCATTCCCAGCAGCCAAACAGAGTGTGGGTGGAACAAGATTTAGCTGCAGATAATATTATGGATTATCTGCCCACTGGGCTCAATGGAATCCAGATTGAACCCCTGAACTTTCTGACCCCAGGAGCAGCATCTGGGCAGAGTTACAGTGAAGTCAGAATTCCTCCTTCTACAAAAGCCAAAAATACATTCCCTTATTCAAAAAAATAATAATTTTAAAATCAACCTTTATCATAATATTACCAGGAGCATTGAAAAGGATTATCTTATTACAAAAATGAAATGACTTAAATTTACCCTCATTATTGTTTCCCAGGGAAAAAAAGAGGCTTTTTTTATTTCATTGTGGATGAAGCTGCTATTTGCATTTAAATGAAGACATCTGAAGAAGAGGAGCTAGAAAGTTAGGGGCTTTTTTCTTTTGAGAATGAGATTTCATTTCAGTATTCTATAATGCAAACCCAACTCCACTTTCTGCTTCATTAAATAGCTTGTCACAAGCTGCTTTCCAAAAAATTGTCATGGAGGGTAAGATACTCTGATTATTCCCAGCTGAGGCTTTGTAATGATGGCAACAATGCAGTGTTGGTGTCCCCTGAATACCTGACTTCAGCAAATAAATGAGATATTTCCATACTCGCTGCACAGCATGGATTAGTTTGGGATTGACTTATCATAATTGACATACTTAAACAATCTTTTTCCTTAATGCTCTGATAGAAACAGGCTTGAGTCAAGGAACCTTAGCTAGCTTACAAGCTATCCCAGCAGGAACACTCTGAAAAGCAGGTGGACACATAAATATTAACTCCATGCCAAAGATACTCTTAAGGAAAACAGGAACACCCAACCCTGCCCCACTGACATCTGTAGGAAATCCCCATTTCCCTAAATGGGCCATGGAATGGGACTTCCCTCCTGCATTAAATCCCACACCAAGTGACATTTGGGTTCTAAGCTGGCTTCAGATGTGGGGGGAAAGCAGACCCCAGATCTGCCACCTGCCCCAGGCTACAGGAAGAACTCCTGCTACCCACTAACAGGGACTGGAAAAGGCAGGGGCTGGGCAGTGCCACCTGAATTTCCATCGCTGCCCAGGCTGAGAGCAGAGGGCAGTTGTAGCAAGGAAGGACACGGAGAGAAGCAGTAAAAGCTGAGGTTAAAAGGAAAGTTTACCAGTGAGCAGAGAAGAAGAAAGCAAAGCAAAGGCTGCTTTTATGAGTCAGCCTGGATGGGCAAAGACAGAAATTCAAATGAAGTATTAAAATATTAGCCAATACTGGGATGGAAAACATCTCCTTTCTTCCTCTCCTCACGTTAAAATGAGAGCCAGGACTGATGACAGAATGTTCCTTGTATTGAAGGCCCTGGGATTTTCTGAGTTTAAATGCTGCACTTAGAGACTGGTAAAGAGAAATTTCCATCTTTACAAAGTGAGGGTGGTTTACCCCAGCCAGGAGGACCAACACTGAGGCAAGGCACCTCCTTCACAAGCGAATCTGTCCCAGGGAAGGCCTCTGCTCACCCCAGGACGCCCTGACCAGAGGAGAGGAAGGGGCCAGCTCGCTCAGCTGGCCACCCCACGGAGCGGGAGCTGGTCTGAGGTGGGCACGGGGACTGGCAGCGGGAGGGCAGCAGGTCCTGACTGAAATGGTCACTGACCCAGCCTGGCGAGCTCCCACGCCTTGCTGGAGGTGGGGTAGCCTCAAGTCCCTACAGTGGGAGTCAGTGGCTTTTAAAAAAATAAAAAATCCATCTCTTTCAGTCTACCCAGGCTCCAGCTGATGGGTTTTGCTCAAACACCAGGCTACTTCTCCTTCCTGACTGGTATTTCATTTACAGATCCTCTGCTCAACAAAGACAAAAGGCTGATGCCCAAACTAACACATGGAACCCCTACTCACTGGTAAAGATTTCAGGCAGATGAGCTGTGCTCCACGGCTGTGCTCTGTGAAGTCCCCTTCACTTGTAGCTACAGGCAGCACAGTTTCTAAAGCCATTATATCAGCTACCTGCCAAATCCACGGTGCATAAAGGAAAGAGTTTTATTTTTTTATGGTAGACACCTCATTTAATTGATTTTCAAGAATAATAATTTTAAACTAAGCAGTAAATTGTCTCAAGGAAATTCCTGTTAATGCAGCGACGCAGGAGTGCTTTGATTAGTTAAACCAAGAGACAACAAAATCCTGCAGGAAGCTGCAGAAAAGAAAGGGAAATCTAGGGATGAAATTCTTCTATCCAATGAACGCATGCACAGCCTACCAACGGCAGTGGAAACTCAGTGTGCATATTCAAGGACAGAATTTGGTCCAAAGGGATAAATTTTCAAAGGATGCTGGCTTTTCCCTTGCACCCAGCATCTGCACAGGCTCATTAGTATTTGTGCAGGGGGTACCTGTGCCCTCAGCCAGGCACTGCAGGGCGGAATTGCCCATTCTGCCTGAGCAAACAGAGGCTTTGGGTGGTGCAGTCCTTCACTCTGGGGCACTGGAGAACAGCGAGGCAGAACTGGGCATTTATTGACACTCTCTGGAAATGGATTTCTCCTGCTCCGGCTGCTCCAATCCATTCCCGAGCAACGCCCAGGAGAAACACTGCCCACCTTCACTCCTGCTTTATAAAATAAAGGTCCAGACAGGTCTGTATGTAAGCAACCAGGATGTTTTCAGGTCACAGTTCATGCCCTCTGGAGGCTTCAGCGTGTGCACTCACTTTTGTGTGTGCCAAACCGCCCTGACTGCCTGCACTGCTCTGCTCCTCGAACCCTCTCAGCCAAACTGGGACCCTGCAGTGACATCCCACAGGAATTGTCAGAGGATCATCCCTGAAACACGGATCCCAGACCATCTGCACCTACCTGACAAGGTACCTAAGGCTGGTTACAGAAATCACACACGCAGTAGGATTTGCTTTTTAACTGAAAACACACGGCCATCCACATTTTTATGAAAATGAGAAGAAACAGTCTACAAATCAATAATAATATCCACAAGCTGGGATATTTAGCAGGCAAAAGCAGTAGAACTCAAGCTCATCCGAGGCTGTATCAAACCCTGCTCTGGTGAGCAGAGTATCTGCATTTAACTAACAATGGACCAGCACCAGCCCTGCCTCTGCTGAGCACTTACAGAGCTACCAACACATCACTCATAGATAGAGAGATGGAGGAGTTTCTTTTCATTCCCTTTTCTCTAGCACTCTCTAAATAAACCTGGATTAAACTAATGGGTGACAAATGCCTTTCTTTCCTTGGCTGTCCCTCTCCCCTCCTCACGCTCCCTTTCCCCTTTAGATGTGACTCAGGAGCGAATCTTTCACAAGCCAAGGTTGCATTAAAGGTTTTGTGCTTTGCAGGAAAACATTAAATCCTACTGGTTTTGTCCTAGAAACAGTAAATAAAACACAGCAAGCACACAGACACCTCCCAAGCTCAGTTCATGTTTTCCTGTGGAAGGCCTCAAGCAAGAAACAACAGAAATGACATTTCCACATAAATAACCAACTTCAATCCTTTAAAATGACTGTGAAGATCACCTGATGATCTTTTCATACACTTTTACACTGATACCCAGGGCAAATGTAGGGCATCAATCTCTTCACATGGACACTTCTGAAATGGGAATGATTCTGTCTCGAGTGGATCCAAAAGCAAGCTGATGGTCTGCCTGTGAGTCTGTTCAGGAAGAACAAGTCAACAGGCCTGTGACTCACAGCTCTTGTAGTGATACCTTTATTAATAAGCTTATTTTCATTTCTTTCCAGTGAATTCTGAAAATCAGTTCTTTTGTCAAATGCCTTGTGAACAGCTCACACAAGGGCAGCTGCCAGTGATTTCTGCAGTCATACAGAATTGCAGTCACACAGTCCTGTGTTCCTCTTCTGCCATAAATAATTCCATTTGCTCCATGGTGAGGGCTTCTCCAACAAATATGAACCATTTATGCAAGCAAGGTGGGACAGGTTCACTTTGCCTTTCTCTCCCGAGTTTCAACCAAAAGCCAGAGAGGGGATGTGGGAAGAGAACCAGACATAAAAAGAAGCAACAAATCAAAAGCTGCTCTTTGGCCACGGAGAGATCAGTCTTTCTTCAAATAAAACCAATCAGAGCCCATTACCAGGGTTTTCCTTCACTGCCTTCAGGGACACAGTGACAGGTAAAGTGCTCACTTCAGGTGCAGCTGGACTGACACTTGTTTTCCACCTTGGGCTTTTCACAGGTTGACATTTGAAGGTATTTGTCAAATGCCCGAACATCAAACTGCAGCCCACACCAAAGCTGTGGGTCCCACACCTTCCGTGGGTTTGGGTGTCCTCAGCCTGTGCTAACCACGCCCAGATGTTCCCCAGAGACCACAGACAGCTGCTTCTACCAACACCCAGCAACACAACAGGGACAGCTTTCAGAAGGGATTTTTGGTCTCGCTAGGAAAGAGGAATGGGGAGCTCACTGCAGGCCCTCCCCGGGAGGGTGGGGATTTGGGGGGAGGGGGTGGCCAGTCCCAGGCTGGGGCTCTATTCCATAGCTCAGAAGTGAATTTAGCATTAGGCTGTAATGTAAGTTCCTCTAAGCACTTATGCAATTGTTCTTCAACGCTTCTTAGCATTAAGACTTTTAAAAACAGGAAATAAGTTAAATGCTTTCTTCAAGCTATTTGTTTGTGAAGCAACTCTTGATTGAATCAATTTAAGATTAAAAAAAAAAAAAACAACACAGGAGAGGAGATAAGAGCCCAGTGGCAGCTATTCCTGAATGTCACTGCTAACAGAACACACTTGAGCTGCTGTTGTGTTCCCAGCCCTCCTTTTCCTTGCTACCACCCCACGCCCCTTCTGTGCAGCAATTATCATTACTAAAGGAATTCTGCAGATACACGTTTTCTAGTGGAAGTAGTGACTTTTGCCAGGGCATGACTGGGCATCCTTTCCTCTGTCAGGGATGCTGCAAACCAGACAGAAGTTACCAGGAAGATGTTCCCAGGTGTAGGGCAAACACTGAGGTGGGATGAAATTCCATCCACGGGAAGGCTGGATAAGCTTCCCAGCAGAGGGCAGTGGGAAGACAGGTATGAAGTTAAGACAATTAGTGTGTTCAGTTTATCAGAGCATCCAAATTCTTCTCCTATTTTAGGCCTTTGTGGAATTTCTGCTGGAGGGATTCACACTGTTTGGCAAATGTTACTTGAGTAAAACCTGTGCTGCTTCAGAAGGGAGGAACCAGCCCCCCACGGTGTCCTGACACACGTGAGGAGGGGGAGGTACAGAAGAGTGAGGTGGGTTTAGAAATCACTTTGTTGTGCCAGAATTCCTCAGGCACATGAAGAAAGCCAGTGTCAGAGGAGAAATTACAAGTCCCTTCTCCTGGCTCTGTACCTGATGTTCCCAAGATGTGTTTCCGTATCAGTGCTCTCCTCTGCCATGTTTTAGTTCTGTAATTGGTCTTGTCTGGAACCTGGGACCACCAAAGTGTCAGGTGGTTTCTCAGAGACAACAAACTGCTTCTTTCACACCATTAAATCCCCACTTGCAAACTGGGTTTTAAACATCACAGCACTGTTGTGACTACATACAAATACCCTGGGTATTTTAAGAATAAATTTGTTGTTACTTGCTCTGAGACTGTCCAGTGCTGGGATTAGGATGTACAGACCCACACAGCACCCTTCAGCCACACAGGCTGCTC
The DNA here is from genome assembly GCA_013397975.1 of Machaerirhynchus nigripectus. NCBI lineage: Eukaryota > Metazoa > Chordata > Aves > Passeriformes > Dicruridae > Machaerirhynchus > Machaerirhynchus nigripectus. The sequence goes on from VZRQ01000371.1 coordinate 204,838, forward strand.
AGCAGCACGAAAAGCAACACCAGATCCCAGAGCAGCTCTCCCAGCAGAGCTCTGCCTGTGACCGCCCAGCCGAGCTGCTTTTTAGGGACCAAGCTGCCTCCTCCCCCGGGGGAACAGCACAAGGAGCCTTTCCCTGGGTAATCCACGAGCACCCAGGGACACAGACGAGCAGCCCCAGCCACCTCACCACAATGTGCTACTGCTTTACTGATAGCTCAGCTCCTGGCTGAGTCTTTGTTTGCCCAGAAGGTTCACGCTTGCTCACTGCTCTCAGGCAGCAGCAGCAACAGTTCTTGCAATGAAGATCTGCTCAACAAAGTTCTTCCAGGAAGGAGAACTAAACATTATTCAAAAGTCATTGAAATTTAAAGTGCCTCCACGGTGGCTGCTCCAGAAAGGAACAAGGAATTCTATAAATCTGGAAAGGATATAAATAGAAACCAAACACACGCCCAGAGCAGCACCACCTGCTCTGCCCCGGAGAGGGCCAAGTGGGTGATCTGGTTCTTGAGGGCACTGGCTCCCAGCCAGCCCACCAAGGACGAGGCAGGGCACTCCACGGCCAGATGTGGCAGAGGTGGCAGCTGCCCAGCTGTTTGGGAGGTCACACAGGACCCCTGGGTGCAGCAAACACCCACAGGGGTTGCTGGCAGTGCAGAGGCAGACCCAGCCTGGCTATCAGGCTGTGCAATGGCCTGAGGGAATTCACTCCAGTGATGAAATCAGGTCAGCTCTCAAGGTCTCTGAGAGTGCTGGCTTCTGCTTCATTCAGCCTCTGCTTGTGACAGGGCAGGGAAAGGTGAGAGAGCCCCAGAGAGGAACCTCGGTGCCCCTGAGAAATGGCAAATGCAAGAAAACCAATTGCAGTTCTTCCTTTACTCGAGAATTTTCCGAGTTTCTCCACAGATTGTGTTCTTCACTGATATCCCTGGGCGACGTTATCAGGAGAAAGAGAAAAGCATTTCCTCTTACCTCAATTTTTGTGGTCTTTATGGAAAACAGGAACCATTAGAGACATGGACAAGGCACTAAAACCTGCCTCCTCAATCTCCTAAGAGATCCCTGATGATCCTTCCTCCTGGACTGTTAATCTGGATTACTGGGATGTATGGAAATCAAAGGAAAATACTGTGTGCAGGGATTTCCCAATCTCTTCCAGTCATTAGCCCAGTTCTTTATGACTTCCAGTCCCAAATATGAACAAAACTTCACTTTCCCTAAGGCTGAACCTCATTCTCAGCTGTTGGGATGCCTGAAATGGGCACTTGGAGCTGCACTGCAGAACCACAGCCTTCCTCTGCCTCGGGTCACTGGGCTGAGTTTATCCTGGAAGAAGAATCACTTCTTCCACCTGGAAACCCTTTCTCCTTCCATATCTTACTTTTAAATAAAATGGCATGAGAAGAGGCTAACCTGGCAGGCCTTCCTCCTGGAATGAGAAAGGTGAGATTCCTGCCCCTGACTGCCCCTGGGATGTTTTCCTCTCAGAGCAAGGGCAGCAGCAGAGAGCACAGAGCAGCCGTGCTGGGCCAGGATGGGGCCAGCAGCATCCTCTGAGCACGGGCATTTCTTAAAAGCAAACCACGAACACCTGCCAGGATGGACATCACCACATTTCCACGTCAGGCAGTGAGAAAAAGCCGAACTATTGTGAAATACTCAAGGTTTTGGCTTTTTCCCCCGCCCCCCAGCAGAATCCTCTTCAGCTGGTCTCAGAACTGCAGTGTCCTGAATTGCTTCTTCAAGCCCCCTTGCAGCCCTGAGCAGGCAGCTGAGCTCCCCTCCTGGAGCCTGCTCATCCCTAATTCTGAGCTTTGTGCTGCAGCCCAGCACGTGCAGCTGCCACCAGAGCTGAGCTGTACGACACTTACATCAACTCTCTATTTACAGCAGCCTCTCCCCAGAAGGAGCATCATTTCATTAGGCTGTGGAGACAGAATGGAAAACAGGAGCAAGGAAAGGATCCACCCTCAAACTCACGGAGCAGCCTGTTTGTGGTCTGGCTAAACACCACCACCACACTCTCTCCCTCTTTATGTTCTTCTCACTTTACTACAGAAAAGGGAAATTAAAGATGAACATAACTGGAGCTGGACTTTTTCTTCCTCCTTAAGACTTTCCACTCATGCTGTAGAAGCTGAGGGACAGAGACAAAAAGCTGACAGAAAGCCAAGTCTAAAAAATTGAAGTTTTTTACAATAAGAAATTAATAAATCATTTGACAGACCACAGAACAAAATCCACATATAGAATTTGACACTGGCTTTTACTGCATCTGCTCAACCAAGTCCTCAGAGAAGGAGAGCTTTGGTTTCTTGGATGCCAGCTGCAGTTCTTTTCTGCTCCTGTTTATGACAAAATTAGATGTATACTTTTACATATTTTTACATATGTTCAGCTTTTTTCCTCTCTGTTTTAAATGTTGAAATGCTTTGTTTTCCCCCTCATGCCTAAGCTTTTCACTTCTTCTAGTGGTTCCTGTTATCACCTTACCAGCAAAGAGCTCTATACATACATTAGATTGTACCCAGTTCTGACAAGGAAACTTAACTCCATTTTCTGACATCTTTTCAGGATCAAAGAGAAAATACACATGTGAGAACAACACAACTTGATTCCACTGGAACAGGGAGAATTATTTTTAAATTCAAAGCTGGTTTGCCTCACAAATGTTACGACCAGAATTTGGAATTTTTACCACGAATTACAATGGAAAGTCTCATCCCTGCAGTGTATTGCCTTTCTTTATGAAACTGTACTACTTTCCCATATAAGTTAACAATTACTGGGTTTTACTGCCAGTTGGAACATCTGAAAGTCCAGCAAGTTATTTTCAAATTGTCAGGAGTGATGTTCAGGCAAGGTACAGAGTGGTTTAAATATTGACATTCCCTCTGTTTGGAGCTGATGTGTTTAGGAAATAGAAGTTCAGCATGGCAGAAAAAAAGTCACTTTGAACTGTGACTGCTGTATCTCCAGGGGAGTAATTTTGCAGAATCCCACTCCAGGGTAGTGACTCTGTTATTTCATGATAGAACTACTAGTAAGTGGTATGAAAAAGAACCAGACTTTTTTTATTTCACATTTACATTTCTTATATGCCTATAATTTAGTCCCTTTAAATGTCAAGCTTTTTTAAATTAACACTTTCCACATTTTGATGTTGTTGGGTTTTCTGTATTCTCCTCACAATTAGAAATGACATCAGCCAGCATAAAACAACATTAGGTATTCCAAAATCTCAGCTGCACAGATTTCCTGCTTTACTTTTTCCTCATCCCTTCCCTGAAGGTCACAATAAAAGTGAAACAAATGTCCTCTTACAAAACCTATTTTCTCTGCATTCAGGAAACATTAAATTCAGAGATCTTTATTCTGGGTGATTTGGGTTCATGGCATCTCCCTTTAGGCAAGTCTCTACTGCCCTTCTGCCAAGGTGAGCAGGACCCTGCCCTGGAGGCCCTGTGCTGGTGCTGCTCCTCCTGACAGCGCTTGGTAGCACCTAAAAATACATCTCTGCACAGTCCACAGGCTGAACTCCTCCCCAGGCACAGGGCAAGGTGCTGATAGCAGAGGGAGCCTCAGGAGGTCCAAGCATGACTCCAAAATCTGCGTGAACCCCTCTGGCTGCTCTGCCTGTCCCTGCCTGTCCAAACCCCACCGTCCCCCTCCGAGCCCTCCCGTGCTGCCCCACACAAGCAAGGCCAGGCTGGGCGAGGGGAGAAGCAGGAGGCACAGGCTCAAGGCTCTCCTCGTGCACTGGCTTTCAGCTCCTGGCACGTCCTGCACAGAAATCCAGATGGCCCTGAGCACAGGGCAAGGCAGCACGAGGTGACCCCTGCTCTGCTGTGCCCAGGCCCTGCTCCGGGGGCACTGGCCAGAGCAGCTGCTTCCCACATTCCCACGCTCCCACCCTGTTTTCCACGCTCTCCATGCCCTGTCCGGGCACTTCAGGCTCCCTACAGATGTTTCAGGCTGCTGCCAGTGTGTGCCCCCCAAGCTGTCACTGCCAGAGCCAAGTGGCTTCTGCCTCCAGGCTTTTCACCCCTTCCGTGGTGGTGCCACTGCTCCTCGTGCCAGGCAGGCGATGAACGGAACCAGGGAAGCGAGCTGGGTTCGGAATGGCCCAGCAGAAAAGGAATTATTATTGTTATTGTTGTTTTCAGCCCAGCTCTGCAGCAGCTCCATGGCACTGGCACCAACCCAGCTGGGAGTGGGCTGGGGAGGAACAGCTGTGCTTGAGTCAGCTGGAAAACATCGCCAGGAGCCCGGCCCCGTGTGGCTGCTCGCCCTCTGGGACCCAGCAGCTCCCCAGGCCCGTGGCTGTCAGCCCCTCAGAAGGTGGGTGAGTCAAAGCTGCACACAACCCATGTTTCCTCTGAGTCCTGGTCACTGTTCAATCCACTGCCCCTCGTCCTCTTACGGGCACCCTGCCTCTGAGGACACCTCACACAGGAAAAGGAGTTCTTAATACCACTGGCTGGAAGAAGGATGGAAAAGTCAGAGAATAATTCTCTTAATTGACTACTCTTCTTACTACTTGTAATCTAGAGGAAATCTAATTAATTCTACATGAAGAACGACTATTCTGTGGTGAAGTGTAATTCCTGATCTCTGGGGCTTCAGCTTACCAGTTGTCAAATTATCCAATTACACACTTGTTAAAATCCATTTTGGGGAGATTTTCATGGCTCGTAAATAAATAATTTCAAAATCTCAAATCCCCAGAAGAAAAAAAAAAAAAGGAAAGGAAGAAAGAAAAAAGGAAGCCCCCAGCCCCCAAATGGTACCTCAAAATCATGAAACATACCAAAAAATAATGCTAAGAAGCTGAAAAGAGAGATCCCAGCCTGCTCTGCTCCAGCAGCACCACAGCGGTGATGATCTATTCCAGCAGGGAGAAATACTCTGCTTCTCTTCCAGCAATGTTTTATTCAAATCGCTAATCTGAAGGGAACCAATTAAGGGTGCATCCCCTTCATCTGCCAAAAGGGAAGGATCTCTCCATAAGCACGTCAGTTCGGAGAGGGGCAGCCAAGGGAGACCACGGCCCCAGGCAGGGATAAGGATGCTGTGGGGCGAGGCCAGGGCAGGGCCACCGAGCCGAGCTGCAGGGAGCCGAGGGAGCCGGGGCTGCCCAGCCTCTGGGAGGGCTGGAGGTGGGAGCCCCTTCTGCTCCCCACTGCTGCCCACTGCCCACTGTCCGCACAGGGAGCCAGGCCGTGCCCGCACAGGGAGCCAGCCCGTGCCCGCACAGGGAGCCAGGCCGTGCCCGCACAGGGAGCCAGGCTGTGCCCGCACAGGGAGCCAGGCTGTGCCCGCACAGGGAGCCAGGCTGTGCCCGCACAGGGAGCCAGGCCGTGCCCGCACACGGAGCCAGGCTGTGCCCGCACAGGGAGCCAGGCCGTGCCCGCACAGGGAGCCAGCCTGTGCCCGCACAGGGAGCCGGGCCGTGCCCGCACAGGGAGCCGGGCCGTGCCCGCACAGGGAGCCAGGCCGTGCCAGCACAGGGAGCCGGGCCGTGCCAGCACAGGGAGCCAGGCTGTGCCCACAGAGGGAGCCAGGCCGTGCCCGCACAGGGAGCCAGGCTGTGCCAGCACAGGGAGGCAGGCCGTGCCCGCAGAGGGAGCCAGGCTGTGCCCGCACAGGGAGCCAGGCCGTGCCCGCACGGGGAGCCAGGCCGTGCCAGGCCTGCTTGGCAGGAGGCTCGGAACACACTGAATTCCCTTTACACCCGGGAAAGCACTGCCTGCAGATGGCCGGACACTGCGAGCTCCCCAGGGCCGTGGCTCCCCATCTCTGGAGGTGCCCCAGCCCCAGGGCACCGGCCCAGAGTCTGCTGGAGCTGCTCTGGGGCTCTCCCAGCACCTCAGGAACACGGGGCAGCAGCGAGGGGGCACAGTGACCCCTCAGTGAGCATCTGCAGGAAGGAATGCTCCTAAATCAATGTGAGTTCTGCATCCTCACGTGCCAAATCTGAGCCAGGAAGAAAACCTTCTGTGATCTTCTGTATTTCAGTGAAAACGATGCAGCAGCTTTATGGACTATTTTGCAGTATTTGCTGCTGCACTGTATGGCTGTGCTGTGTTAGGAAATCCTGTGAGTGAAACCAGACATGGAACAAAAGAGGAACAGAAGGCAGTAATCCCCTTTTTATAAACCCAATCTGACTGTGTTTCAATAAAAGTAAGTAAACACCATCCCTGGTTTGGCTTTTTTTCAACAACAACAAAAAACCTTTTGAAATGTCTTTAATATTGAGCCTGATTATCGTAAAGATGTTGGAAGAACAATCCAAATTAGGTGGCACAATATTTCCAGTGAATACTGATCATTCTGGGCACTATGTGTGAGACACCTGAAGACATCCTGACTTAAGAAAAATCATTCGGAGCACCTGTCTGCAGAAAATGAGTCCCTTTTAGCTGGCTGAAACTGTCTCCACAAAAATTATCAAATTATAAAGTAATTATGAGACCATTGTTCTGAAAGCTTGATTCACCACCGAACTGTTTCTGTTTTAAGCTCAGAACATTTGTACCACCCGTGGTTTTACAGCAGTGTGAAAAAAGGCCAGGACTTCTAAATTTGGGGCCATTGACATAATGGAGGGACAAGGTCTGGGGAAACCTGCTCTAAATTCAGATCTGCTGTGTTTTCCTGGGCCTTCTACATTTTGTAGCTTCAGAGCAACACAAAGATTGTCAGGCTGAAGGATTGGGCTTGTTTCAAACCCAGTTCAGCTGCACGTGTCTAATCAAGGAAAACACATGTAACTCACACTTAAGAAAGAACAGCAGCTCTTGTGCAAAGCCATTTTTCTTCGGCTTTAATTCGTAAGAAAAATACCCTTGTGCTTGTTCCTGCTCCTCTGGGGATGCCAGTTTTCAATGTTCCACATCAAACGCCGTGGCTGTCAGCAGCTCAGCCGGCAGCCAGCCCCAGCCCTCATCGCTCACTGCCCCTCTCAGGCAGAGCCGGGCTGGCTGCTGCTTGCTGCTGTTCCAGCTGATTACAGCATTAGTCAGCCCCAACTGCAGCTCCAGAGACAAACCTGGCATTTCCAACCTCTTGTCTTCTGCAACATCACCGAGATCTCCCTCCATCAGCCCGTGTAACGGTGGCAGAGAAGGAACTGGAGAGATCTGCCTGGTGGTTTCACTGCTGGGGAGCTGGAGTAGCCAAATGTGGGTGAGATGCTGCAATGAACACAGCTTCTCTTTCACTGCATGCTCCACACATCAACAGAACGTCTAATTGTGCAGGGAAGGAGCTACTGCCTGTTATTCCAAATGTTAAGGACCCCAGGGTCGTCATTAATTCTGGAAGGGAAAATCCCAAGGATGTGGCATTTGCTGGATTCTGCAGGCAGGGCGTGCTCGACTGCCGAGTGCCTGTGTTGTTCTCTCACTTCACTCTCCGTACACAAGCCCAGATGCCACTGCTGGTGGTCACACAGCTGCCAGGGGGCACAGCAGGGGCACAGCAGCAGCCAGCCACAGCACGGCTGCTGTTTGGTGAACAGCAGTAGGAGCAGGAAGCTGAAGACCAAACCAAGCTGTATTTCCAGACAATTCCATGGAAATGACCCCTGAAGGTAACCCCACTGCAGCTGAGGATGTTCGCTGCTTGAACACGGACTCGTGGGGACACCAGAGCTGTCACACCCCTGGGCACCACCCACTGCCTGGTCCTTTATCCGGGCACAGAGAGGTGCCAACGCCACAAGCTCTGAAAAAGCCTAAATAATTAACATCTACATATGGGGAAAATGTCTTGTAGCTTCAGATACCTGGGATTCAATTAATTCCTGAAGCACCACAGACTCTTCCATGTTAATGAAAGACTTTCTTCTGTTAGCTGCACAGGCTGACTGCAGTTACCAGGATGTGAAACAGAATCTAATCCGACTCCCACACTGCACAAAGATTGATTCACAAGCTCTGGAATACGAAGTCCTTCCAGTGGAAGTTGCCTGAGCACCGAGAACCAACCCATAAGGCAGGTTTCTGGATCCAGGGAAAGCTGGGAGCCCCGCAGTCAGTGAGAGAATCTGTTCCCCTGGACTGACACAGCAATAGTCCAGAATTAGACTGATACAACAGCCCAGAAATCACCCAGGGAAAATCTGTGGTTTTACTGCTGTCAATAATGACCCTGGAACAGACTACTGCTAAAATTTGCTAACGATACCAGTTGGGAAGGCATCGTCACTACAGAGGTTTGAACTATGAAACAGAAGCAATGGATCAACCCAAGGAGTCAGAGAAAAGAAATGGAATGAAATGAAGTGAAATGAAATGAAATGAAATGAAATGAAATGAAATGAAATGAAATGACATGAAATGAAATGCAGTCTCACACAGTGAGAAGTTTAATCATGGGGTGGGGACTGACAGAATTTCAGCCACCAGGTAAGAGGTGTTCAGTCTGAAACAACAGAGCAGCAGAAAGGTCTGGATATAACATTGAGTCATGGGACAAATTTATGCCATTGTAGAGAAGAAACCCTGACCAACCAAACAAAACCCCCACAAACAGAACCAAACCCTTGCATGCATCTTTGGAGATGGAGAACAAAACATTTCCAGGGCATGAACACTCGGACAGCAATGGCATTATCTGGCATCCTGACATCATCTGGGATGTCTATTTTCAAGAAAGGTGACTCAAAATCAGGACTGGTGGGTGCTGAGACGTTTTACTGGGAGAATGGCAAGTCTCTTTTACGGTGAGAAATTGTGAGTCCTTGACCTGTCTCATTTCAGGCAGCAATAGGATGCATTTCTGAAAAGAAAATGGTTGCTGGCAATATCACAATGATCCAAAGGTTTCTCCCTTTCTTAGAAGTAGATTTCGTCAGTGATTCACTAATCATTTTGATTTAAAATGCTCCTTTTCAGAGCTGGGTAACATTTTAATTAAATATTTGAAAACTTGCCGAACACTGTAATTGCGATTTAAAAGCTATGAATTAGGAAGGTAAAAGCTTTTATCTACTCTCTAGACATCTTTTTCTTTTTCATAAAGCTGTCAGTGGAGGTCTTTAGAAATATTGCCTCATTGAATTGGAGTAGGACAGAGGTTCTGGCTGATGGGATCCTGCACCTCTCAGCTGCCAGGCAGAACCCAGCCCAGTCCCAGGCAAAAGCAGATCCCCCTGAAATCCATTTGTCCCTCTGCATCAGTCACAAAGGGGGGAGAGTCACCTTCCAGGAAATCCCTGATTTCATCCAGAAGCAGCCTGATTGCCAGCTCAGGTGGTGGATGGGGAGAGGAGGCTGGAGCAGCCCCCAGCACTCCATCCCAGCAGCGCACTGAGAGCTCTGGGAGCTACCCTGAGCTGCATACCCAGTCTCTACCAGAAAAACTGCAGTGTTTGGCACTGAAATGTTTCACATACCTGTATTTCCAAGGCCATTAATACCCTAGCTGTTTATAAAATCCGTCTGTGACAGCCATTGCCGTGACAGCTGAGCCCTGTGATTATTAGCAATCTAAAACAATTTATCAAAAACTGAAGGTCAGGAACCTGCAACCTTTCCAAGAAATTTCTGAAGGGACACCGAGCATCCTGCAAACACTTCTTCCTGTACTGTAGGAGACAGTAAAGCTAACTCACTAACCTAATGAACTTATCAACCCTGGCACCAGCATCTCCTCCTGTGCTGCCATTATCACAGGGGCATCCCCCATGGAATGCTGGCATGCCACAGGAATAAAAAAAGCACTGGAGAAAAGCAAGGTGAGTACAGCAGTGCCCCAGTAAGGGCAGCAGCAGGTGGGCATTGCCGCTGTGCCCCGATGCCAACGTTCTGGAACTGGAGAAACCAGGAACACCTGGGCTGGCCAATCCTCTGCTTTACAATTTACAGACCAAGGGAGCGAGCAGGAGGGACTACGGGGTGCAAAGGTGGCGCAGAGGTGGCACGTGAGGGTCTTTTAGAAAACCAAAGCTCTGCCTAAAGCAGAGGAAAGCAGGAAAATTGCTCTTTGGAAAGATTACCTGTAACTGAAATATTCAAGAGCATTTCTGTTTGGTGCTTCTGTACATGAAATTACATTTCTGCTAAGAAGACCAGTACAAAGCTAACCCAAATTACCCCGTCTCCAAAACCAGAGAAATAACAACACATTATTTCCATTGTGCTTCTTTCTAAATGGAAGAGGAGAATTTTTTTTTCAATTATATTTTAAATTTGCAAATTACAAGCCAGCTTTGCAAAGACCACAGGGAGAACTGAAGTATCAAACTAATCAAAGTTAGCCTTGAAAGGGCTGCACCTGAATCATCATTTCCTCAGCACAAAGCGAAGCACGACAAAGATCTGGAGGTTTGTAATACCCTGGAGTTTCTTCCCTGACGCTCCAGTTAATGCAAAGAAGGTTAAAACTATTCCCAGTCTGTCAGTGATCCAGGGACTGCTGCCATTTATCTTTGCCTCCTCTCTTCCCCATTATCCCCACACCTGTTGCCTTGCAAAATGCCATCTCCTGATGACTTTATAGACTGCATGTGACCTTTGAGCACACGATTCTGTGCTGCTGGAAAATGGGCTTTTCTTCATCTTTAATGGAAATTAAGAGAGTGAGCTGATTTGTAGCAACTGCCAGCAGAATCTATTTTTGTCCTTATGAGCTATATTTTGCCACTCTATCACTTGATAATGAAGCAATCACAGATCGTGAGCACACACGAGGGGAACTGTGGTTTTCTGCCACCACTGGAACCACTGGGGAAGGAACCTTTTCTCTTTTCAATTATGTATGGAGAGAATAGAAACCCCAACATCTCCCATTACGTAAAGCAGCTCATCCTACAGCCTTACCCCTCAACAGCCCCGAGCTGGTGGGGCTGCACTGCAGGGCCCAGCTGAGGGAACAGCTGGATCAATGCCCCTTGTGGGTCCCCCCAGCCCAGAACATTCTGGGGTTCTGTGAAAGCCTCTCCTCTTACCAACCACCAGCAGAGACCTCCCGCTGCTCAGCAGGAGGGAGCAGCCCATGGACAGCCACGCAAAGGGGTGGCACAACTCCCGTTGGTGAGATGGCCACCACTGCAGCAGGCACGAGCCACCACCAGAGAAAAACGTGGTTTGGGTAAAATAAAGCATCACAGCACCTGAGGAGTTCTGAAGTTGGTAAATACAAGTAACAAGAATAGCCAGTTCTGTGAGTCTGGAGGGGCAGAAAACACCTTTAGTCTTCAATAATGGCATAATTACCTTGCTATCACCAGGCAAACGTCCAGGTTACATTTTTTTTAAATGCTCTGAGATTGATTTTTGTTTTCCTTTCAGCACTAAATAATAATGTGTGAATATTTTCTAACAGATTGCCTAAGAACAGACACGAGGCACAGCCAGACCTCACACATGCTTCACCTCCAACAATGAAGGAACGTGAAGGGGAGAGAGGAGGAAATGCACATTTCTGTTTGTACTTGAAATTTGGGTATCTAACATGTTTTTTTTAGATAAGAACAAGGCTAAAGCTCAGGTAATTTTCAAGCCCTGTAGTTTTCACTGTGACCATGGGGCAAGCTGTTTGAATGCATTTCTGTGGAACAGACAGTTGGCTACACACTGCATTTTGTGCTCCCCAGGTAACTGAGAATGGCTCAGAATTTGTGCCATTCCTTTTATTTCTCTTCCTGCTCTCAAATGGATATGGAGTCAGAAAAAATCTGACAAAAATCTGGACAGACTGTCATTCAGGAAGTCTAGGCCAGTACAAGAGCACTCATGATTCAGGTCAGACACGTACCACGATGAACTGAGTGTCCAGGTACAGCTCTTGCTGCATCCAGAGGGAGTTCTGAGCCATGGAAATGCTGTGAGCTCAGCTTCTGCCCCCGAAAAATCAGTGTATCAGTGAAAGAGCAGGACTTGGCCTCCCACGGGAAGCTGTGCTCTCCCCTCACAAGTCAGGATCTGATCCTCAAGGTGTTTCTTTCTGTCCCTCCCTCCCCTATCAGCTGAACGTTTGCACCCGTCAGACACTGCAGCTGTAAAGCAGAACTAAAACCCTGCAGAATGCCAAACAGCTCCTTACCATAGCCAAAGGGAGAACTCCTACCAGATCCTTCTGGCTCACGTGGATCTTGGTGATTCCCAGGTCAGATGTGGTGTCTCCAGGATATTCCACCTGCCAGGTGATGAGCTGGGTCTCAGGTAGGTCAGGTAGGTCTTCAATTTCAAAATCAATCTGCATGATTTCGGAGGAAGGACCATCCCCACTGCAGCAAGGAAAGGAAAAGAAATGTTCCATTCACGTGACTGATAAGCCAGGAATATAATTGCTTTTATATTAATAAAACCTTGGATTATGGCCCCTTCAAAGAGAGGATTTGGTGGGATGATGGATTCAATAATGAATTAATCATCTGCACTTGTCTTAAGATTTCCGGGTATTTCCCACCAATTCAAGTGGCTTAGTAACACTTTGTGCCTTGGATCTCTGTGCACTGCTCCATTTCATGGGTGGAGGAACACAACCAGATCAAAGGCAAAACAGAGGCTAAACCTACAGCCTGAACTGACAGCCAGGCTCTCCCTGTAGGGAGCACCTGCATTTCCTCCTGGTAAAGCAGCACATGAACAAACCTAAAGGGAATCACTCCTTGAAATGGGAAAGCACTGCAGCAAAAGTATTTTCTGTTTGTTAAAAAGAGAGGCATGGAAGAAAGGTCAAAGCTTGGGATGGGGTCCATGAACAAGGGCAGCAGGGAGCAGAGGACTGGAAAACCTGGAATTAATTTTTGGCTACACTGCTACCTTGCTGTGAATGTCAGTGTGAAGCTCCTTTTGTCCTTTGCTAAACTAGGAATTACAGATAATCGAGCTTGTTGTGAGAGAGCTACACAACTGGGTTGTTCAGTATCAGCCAGTCCTGCCAGGATCCTCGAGTGAGAAACACCAGGGAAGAGCAAAGCCTGACTGGGTGCGATCCCAGGGCAGCACTGGGGGCACTGGGGGCACTGGGGGCACCTTGCCAAAGCCACGCTGGCTTTATGAGCTGTCCTTCCTCGGGTTCCACGGGTCGTGTCAGAGGATACCACACAGCAGAAATGTACAGAGGGAAGGCTGGAAAGGGAATTGATGCAATTCCTGCAAAGTTTGTTAGAAAACCAGCTACTGCACGGAAGTGTAGTGAAGGTTCCATCGTGTGTCTTGGCAAGGTGAGCTCCTTAGGCCAGTGGCATTGAGAGAGACAAGGAAATACTCAATTTCCCATGAAGCTGTAGAGGAATGTGGAATTCCTTAGCAGTGCACAGGTCCTGGGGACACCGAGAATGACAGCTACTCCTGGGGCACTGAGTGCTGAACCACCCTCAGGGTTTGAGTGGAGGGGAAGGGAAAGAGCAGAATTTCTGTCTGTGGGATAACCCTCAGGGAGAGCAGGCCTGGCACAGCACTGAAGTGGCACAAGCCATTTCTGCTGGGGAGTGCAAAGAGAAAAATAGGGAACATTTCAGCAACTGATTAGAGAATCCCAAAATGCATCCAAACCCCAGGAGGTTTCCCAGCTGATGTAGAAAAAGAGCTAAAACTGAGGATATGCTTTTATGAAGACCAGTTATGACAACAGCCCCAGTTTGGGACTCTGCTCAAGATACTCCGAGATTTCCATTGTGCTGACTAAATCCAGAGCTTTATCCAATGCTGCTTCTCCAAGAGCTTAATCTGCTCATCCTCGAGGTTTGTATTTTAGTGGATGCACTGTGTTCTTTCTCTCCTGGATGGAATTTAAAGCCAGCCTCTCTTTTCCAAAATGGAACACATTGTGTTCAATTTCTCATTTCTTCACGTCATGGGAAAAAAGAGCACGATTTCTGAACCAGCCCTGAATGCAGTCTTACTTCATGCTGACCAAGGTAGGATCAGAAGCTGCTTTCTGCAGCTGTGACTATTGAACCTCAGTTACCTTAATTGTGTGAGCAGGAACGGGCAGTGCACTGCCTCTGAGTCCCTGGCAGCGAGCCTGCTCTGTGCAGTGTGTCCTGTCCCAGTTCCTGTGTTTGAAGAGCTAATTGAACCTCCATACAATGAACCTTGGGGCTGGGATTCTGTTCAGGGTGCCTCTCTGCATTGCTGCTCCCTGCCCCGGCTCTGCAGGACTGGTGCTGCCACTGGATGTGCCCTGGAACAACAGCGAGGGGCAGGGGCACTGAGGGCGCAGTGCCAGGCTCTGCAGCCACCAAAACACTGCCCAAAAAAGCCACACCTCTTCATCTTCTCCAGCTATGTTGGGGATCAGGGGAAAAGAAGTGATTAGGACAGAGTGAAACAAAGGAGGGAGTGCAAGGCAGTGGAGAAGATGGGGAGGGAGAAGTGGAGCACATCCATGAACTGCAGCTCCCACTGGCACAGCTACGGGAACCCAAGGCACAGAAATAGTTCTTTTAGGTTCTCCTTCAAAGCAGGTATTTTAATGAAGCATTTTTTGCAGCAAAACCCCCCACCTTGCTACCAGCTACCAAATGTGATTTTGATAGAAATTATTTGAACTAGTTCCTCTTAAAAACACTAAACACCTCCAAAAGAGAAGATTACAAAGCACCAAAAAAAACAGTAAGAATCTCATTACTGCTACTAAAGATGTATTTAAAATGTGGAAGTATTGCATGACCTATGATCAGATCCAGGTTGTCAGCACCAGGTCAGGAACTTCGTTCAATTCCTTTACTCATCACTAACTATGTCAGCCCTCCCATGTGCAAATCCCACGGATCAGTTTCCCAATCTACACCTTCCCAAGCTGTACTCAGCAACTCAGATTTTTCACAACAGAAACAAGGCAAAAAGTTACCTTTCAGAACATACAGTTAAAAAACATAAATGGAGAAATGTGGACCGTAATGTTTGTCCAAGGAATTCAGTCACATAAAAATATCTGTGTTTTTTCTGTTCAAGTCAAGGCTGCTTGTAACAACAAGGATGTTTCTGCTGGGTATTCAGGCACTGCTCTTTGAAATGATGCAGTGCCCAATCTTCCTCAAGGTGGACATCCACTTTATGGTCACCACAAAGCAACAGCTTGTTGGCAGCTTGTCTTTGCTAACACGAAAGCCATTACTGCTGTCCGGGGTGCAGCAGCACCGTTAGGTGCAGCAGGGGAGGCTACACGGTTAGGAAGTTTAGGATGAACAAACCCAAAGGTTCACAGCAGCAATTCAGGCTGAGTTGAAGAATGGTTCCTGGTGCTAATTTAAAGTCAAATCCCTCACCTGGGTGCTGCTGTTTATAGCTGAGAGTTAAACTGCAATGGAGTTCACTGCGGTGCCGATAAACTCTGGTGAGCAGGGCCCTGCTGAGCTCTGTGTCTGGCAGACACATCTTTAAAGGGTCTCAGCCCAAACTGAAGGCAAGGATGATTAAAAAAACCCCAAACTTCATTGGAATGGAGTAGTCAGAAGTCTTTCCTTCTGCCAGTCAGGAAGGCACAGACAGGTTTGCTCTGTATTTCTTGATCTGCCTTTTATTTCCTAACAAGAGATCAAGCAGCTCTCACAAATGAAGAACAATGGGAAACTCTGTCCTGTCTCTAGGGGACTATTTCCTACCCCCACAGGGCCATCCTACACCTGCTGCTTCTGACACATCTCTGACACAGGCAAAATATTTTTAAGAGTCTCTCTTCTGCCCTTTCAGCCCGGGAGTGCCTCTGACTGAGAGGGGCCGTGCCCGAGGCCCCCGGCCAAGTGCCGACACCTCTGCCGGGACATCCCATTTCTTCAGGGGCAGAACCTGCCACTCCTCCCCAGGGATGTCACCCCCTGCGAGCCACGGCTTTCAAGGAGAGACCCTGCAAATCCAGGAACAGCTCCTGGCTGCTGCCAGTGGTGCCCAGATCAAGGATCCCTCCCCTGACCTGCCCAGCCGTGCCACCAGCTTTGATCTCTGCCTAATGCCCACAACGCGAGACTCGTTCCAGACCTCCCCAAATGCCCCCTGGATGTCCTCATAATGAAATGTATAAAGTTTCATCACTCTGCAGAAGGCTGTAATGGACACGAGCAGCCTGAAGCCATGAATATGCAAAATAAGCTGTATCATAGGAAAGTTAATGAAAGAGCCTTCGGGAGGGAGAGAAAAGGTAATTTTATTCTCCTCTACCCCCACACACGTGCCCAGCACATCTCCTGCAGGGTATCACAGAGGCTGTGGCCTGAAACGCTGCACGGGCCAGGGCAACAGGTGGAACAGCAGAGCTCAGAAAAGGAGGAAATGCTTCCAGGGATAACTGGGAAAACTTTCCAGCTTGAGAGAAGGGTGGCAGCAGCACAGCTGGCCCCAGGAGGCCTGCGGGAGTTTGTGGAAACCATTACTCCCGTTTCACGGGAGAGAAAATTAAACTGAAAATTACTTTCCCATAAAAAGAAGGGATGAGATGATTTACGCACCACAAAGTGGAGCAAGGTGGCATTTCAGAAAGAAGGTAACTTTTTGGGTAAAGGTAAGGCCAGGTGCTGTGCTGTCACACAGCCACACCCCCAGCACTGGCACCGTGACAAACAGCCCCTCCTCTGTGGGAAGGACATCAGCCACCAGGAGATGGAGGATAAATGCATAAAAACACAAAGCATTACCATGTTGTAGCAAAGCTCTGTATTTTTTTTAAACACTTCATTTCTCATCTAGATTCTGTTTAAAATGGAAAAAGAAATCTTTTCCTATGGTATTTTCTCCAGAATGTAAACAATTTCACTAAAAGGATTTTACAGACCTTCTCTGCTCCTCTCCTCTGGAATTGCAAGCCATTACTCCTGGTATGATCACTGAACAGTACTTGTTTCCTAAGCAAAAATGAGGAGGTGGAAAGGAAATCAAAGGATCACTGGAGAATCAACCCTTCCTTCAGAACAGTTCCTGTTTGGTACCTCCTTCCCTTCTCTCCCCAGTCCTCGAGCTCCCCTACAGCACATGGGCATTTCACTCACACTCCCCTAGAGCAGCACATCCCCAGCAATGCCAGAAATCTTTAAATAAAGTGGATTTTATCCACTTTTTTTCAGTGCTCCTGGGAACATGCAGCCCAGTAACAAACTGTCTTCACACTTAAACAGATTTTGGGTGGGGAAAAAAGGAGGAGGAAACTAGAAGATATTAAGAGAAAAGAAATTACTGAGTGAAAAATCTCCTGTACCAGAAGGAATATATTTTTATAGATATATATATCCATCTATATTTAAAGTAGTCAGGAGAGAATCCTGGTAATCTTTTAGTTTATCTTCACCAAGAAAAGACTGTCTGTCTAGTCTTTGCTGAATTCTTAAAAAATATCCACAACTCTGGTCTCAGGAGAGAGAACACTTTTATTTGTGAGGGGTTTTTTGTTTGTTTTAAGAAGCCTCTATATCCGAGTCAAACTGTTGTGGCAGGAGGGACATTTGCATTCCTCTCCACATTTGCGGGGGAGACAGAGATCACATCTCTGAAAAAACAGCTCCTTGCAATGCAATGAACTCCTCGTGCTTGGCACGTCTGCCAGCACCCTCGGAACCAGTTCCGTGTACGGGATGTGCCAGGAAGGGACTGGGACTGGGCAGGGATGGCACGGGGCGAGGGAGGGCACCCGGTGTCCTGCAGGGCCCACCCAGCTGGGCTTCTCCCTGGTGCTCATCGCCCCCCCGGCAGCCAGGGCTGGCCTGAAACCTCCCCCGGGCTGGGCTGAAACCTCCCCCGGGCTGGCCTGAAACCTCCCCAGGGCTGGGCTGAAACCTCCCCTGGGCTGGGCAGCGGGGATGTAACACCCCCCATGAAAGGGGATTTAAACCCCCCATGAAAGGTGATTTAAACCCCCACTATGAAAGGGGATTTAAACCCCCCTATGAAAGATGATTTAAACCCCCCTATGAAAGGGGATTTAACCCCCCTGTGAGAGGTGATTTTAACACCCCTATGAAAGGGGATTTTAAACCCCCGANACCCCCCCTGTGAAAGGTGATTTAAACCCCCTATGAAAGATGATTTAAACCCCCCTACGAAAGGGGATTTAACCCCCCCTGTGAGAGGTGATTTAAACCCCCCTGTGAGAGGTGATTTTAACCCCCCTGTGAGAGGTGTGATGCTGCAAACGCCACCTGCACACTTCAGCTCTTTCCCAGGGTTTCCGTGCGTTTCCCCCATACCTGCAGCTATGGGAACGTGGCCCCTGGGTCCCGGGCAGCCCAGCTCTGACACACAGCTCACAGCTCCCCTGCGGCCATGGGGAGCCTTCGGGGCTGTTGGGTCCGGCCTGGGAACGCGGGGCTGAGGGAAGGGTCCCACTGGGCACGGGAACCCCTTGGAAGCTTCTCTGGGCCACACTCTTTTCCCACTCTCACCAGCTAAAAGCCCGCCAGATATTCTTCCAGACACATTTTTTATTTTAATGAATCCAACTGACTTTTCCTTCTGGTTTCCGAGCTAGGGCGCAATCCACGAATATTTTCCAGCTTTTTTTGCAGGAAGCTTTTACAATGAATAACAATTGCAGGTTTTCCGTGGACTATTTTATTCTTAGAACTGGTACTTAAGGTAAAAAAAAATGAAATCTTGCCAGAATTGACCTCAAAGATGAGTTTAAGTAGGCGTACCAGCGGGACAGCGCCCGTCAGCAGCCGGGGGCTGGCTGAGCTCCAGCAGGTGAGCTCCCCCAGCCAGGGCTGCGCTCCCAGATCCCATAACAGCACGTGGGAATGCGGCTGGCACGGCGAGCAGGACTCCCAGCCCTCCCCGGCAGTTAAAAATAACACATCTGAGGTTACCCAGAAAGCTGGGATTTAGGGAACCAAACCCAGCAATGAGCACAGGCAGGTGCAATACCTGCCCCGTGCGCTGTCATCGTCCCCTGCACAGCACCCAGGCCACACAAATAATGACAGCTGAACTGCTGTAGGCAAGGAGGTGAGACTTGGGGCTCAGACCACCCCAAGGTCAGAGAGGGCATTCCAAAACCCACTATCTGTAGGACCTGCAGCACTGTGCTACAGCACAGATCATTATTCACCATTGATGTATCAAGAGAAGGTGATACATACAGCACTACATTAAAATTTCATTTTACTCACTGTCATCTTACTATTAAAAATTCAGGGTAGGTAGGCTGAAAAGTCATTTTTCTTTGGGAGTG
Source organism: Machaerirhynchus nigripectus (assembly GCA_013397975.1). Classification (NCBI taxonomy): domain Eukaryota; kingdom Metazoa; phylum Chordata; class Aves; order Passeriformes; family Dicruridae; genus Machaerirhynchus; species Machaerirhynchus nigripectus. The sequence continues at coordinate 223,954 of VZRQ01000371.1, forward strand.
ACCATATGAAGTGAATCAACTAGCAAGAAAAATCACCAAGAAATGAGTCTGCTAATCATGTAATAAAGTTATTTTAAAAAATTGATCCATCTCTCTGGAGCTTGACATCAGTAGTGCTGGTTGAGAAATATTTGCTGAATTATTTATTTGACTTTTTTTTTTGCTATTGTCAAATAAATTATTCACGATACGATTTTCCAGCTGTTGATAGCACTTCTCCCAAGTAACTCAATTCGAAAGTGAGCAAAAATTAGCAAACCTCTTGACATAATATAAATTTAAAACATAATTACCCACCGAGTCAGCACTTCAGTTCAGAACCAGGATTCTGAGCCTCTCCTGACGTGGTAAACGCAGGCACATTTACCACCCTGTGCCAAGGGAAGGGTAAATCAACGCCGACTTTATTCCATTCAGTAAATTATTCCCTGCAGCAGCCAGTGCACAGCAGGAACCTCTGGAGCAGCCCAGGCACGAGGCACGAGCGGAGCAGCCCCAGATCCTGCACGGGCAGAGTGGAAGGGCTACAAAAATGGTTTTACTGACAGCACAAAGTCCAATAAAACCCTGCAGGTACCCTGACAATCCGACTTTCTCCACCTGCTCCTTTTATTGTCCACAGCACGGAAACAACAATGAATGTGAGGTAACTCCCTTGTAAGTGTGCTAAAACTGGAGGAGGAAAGCAGGCACACAGCCACGAGTGTTCACTGTTAATGGGTGAGGTTCCTGCAGGACCCAGCCACAGCTCAGACCACATCGTGCAAGACAACCACGGAGTGTGGTGATGGCTGTCTTCACAAGGGGAATAAACAGCAAAAACAGAACACAATTGTCATTTTATCAGCAGGAAAACCAGGCACAAAGGCTTCAGTCCAACAGCAGTTCAGCACTCGTGGAGGTGAGGGGTTTGCCCAGCACTGGGGATTTACACCTTAACCCCAGACCTGAGCCTGTACATTGATAGCAGTCTCGAGCATCCTAAAACAAGCTTTAGGTATTTCATTCACATTACAAGCTGGCAGGCTGTTAGCACTGTCACAGTCTCCTGGAAATGAAAGAACCCTTTTTCTGAATGGCAGGAGTTGCACAAACATTGCTCTGATCTGAGGGAACGAGATCCCGAATTTTCATGCTAAAAAACTCCAGAGCCAGCGCTGCAAATATTTACTGTTGAGTAATCCCAGCACACAAAATCATGAGATCAAGCACTGTGCTCAGCACACAACCCCGCAGCAAAATTCATTCCTCATCCTACAAATATTTATCCACCTAAAAACCCCTCTTATACATGACCAGCAAATTCACACTTGTGCATAAATGCATGTGGGATTAGACTCAGTGAATTCAGGTTGATGCCCATCTTGGGCATTTAACTTTGGAATTCTGAATGATTTTGAAATTGTACCTCCTACTCATTTTTTTAAAAATTTAATTGTGCTATTAAATCCAGAGTGGGAGATCTGATACCTTAGCATTTAGTTCCAGCCACGTCTCTGTAACCCTTTTTTTTTTATGCCTTGCTTATTAGTGTCCACCCTGGTTCAACAAATGCAATTATATATAAAAGCTGCATTACATTCCACAAGACTCAAGCTCTTAATATATTTCAAAATCAGTGACCTATTTGGAGATACCTGCCAAGGCACATCCAATATATGAGATTAGTCCCCTCAGCCACAGGAATTTCCTCTGCTGTGAACTATTCAGCAAGTATTTCTGCTGAACTCATGCATCTTGCAAAACTGCAAAGTTCTTTTCAATTAAAACAAAAAAAAATTTTTAAAGTTTTCTTTACACAATTGTTCAGTGTTTGCGAAGTCTAGAATTAACAAGGAAACACCTTCCAGCTTTCTTAATATTAAAACAGAAGAAGCTTCCAGAATCCCATTTGTTTCTTATTTTTAAGCAATAATATGAAAAATAAACTGAAGAGAGAAGACACACCTTGCCTCCCTCCAAACACAGCTTTTTGAAAGAGCTTTAGGCTGAGATGCATTTTAAATCACAGAATTGCAGGGCAGTCTTGGTTAGGAGAGACCTTTGAAAGCCATCTGGGCCAACACCTTTGTCAAGGTGAATTATTTCCCAGTGAACTGTTCTGTCTGTAACAAGCAGGATAAGATCCCTGCCCTGCTCCAGCTGTGGCACGTTTTTATTGGAGCAGATGTTTCCCCTCCATACACCTTGGGATAACCTGACAGCCATGAGGAAATCAGACGGACAGGATGGTGGTACAGGTCTGCAGCTGAGTCCTAGGTCCTGTCAAATCAAATCACAGTTTTTGATGTATTTGTGACATTAGAGATTGTGTGAGTTCAAAAGCTCACGGGACTCGTGTTCTTACCAGAAGAACTGCTGGACTCAAGCATTTTGGGTGCCACCGCACCCGCTGCTGGTGCACCTGCCCTGCCCCTCTGAGGCTGAGCAGCAGCCCAGCTCAGCACTGCTCAGTATCTGTCAGGGGCACCCAGGCTGGCAATCCCTGGATACCCTCCCAGCAGTGAAGCAAAAAGATCACAGCAGGCTGTGAGTGTGGCTGTCCCCCTGCAGGGGATCACCCCGAGGGAGGTGCCCTGAGACAGCAGAGCCCCCCGGGGCAGGGGCAGCGCAGGCATCAGCAGCAGTGTGCTCTGAGCCCTGCGAGCTCTCAGTGCCAGCCTTCGGCAGCTCTGCCTTTGCTCCCTGGCCAGCAGCAGCCCGGCCTGGCTCCCGCCAGTGCTGCAGGAGCTGCTGCAGCAAACAGCGAGCCCAGAGACCCCGGAGGCAGCCGGGACCCTCCAGGCCAGGGGAACCAGCCCAGCCCAGGCAGGGAGCAGAGCTGCATCCTGGGCTGGGCAGGATCAGACCCGGGTCCAGAAGGGCAGCTCCCTGCCAGTACAACCAGCACACCACATCATCTCTGCATAAACTTATCAAGCTCTGCTTTAAAGGCACTTAGGGATTTTAAATGCCTGTTCCCTGAAAGACTTCTCCAGAAGCTGATTATTCTAATGGCTGAAGCAGCCAGAGGAGCCACCCTGGCTGGCGCTGAAGTCTTGGAAGAGCCACGGCTCAGAGCGCCCAGACCCCATCCCAGCCCAGCCATGGCAAGGGACAGTGGCCGAGAGCAGCTCCTCCTCCTGCCAGCACTCACAGGAAAGCACTGACCAGCTGCAGACCTGCTGGAAACACGGAATGGCTGATAGCTCCCTCACCCAGAATTACTGTCCTCAAATCACCTCCAGCCAAACAGCTTCGTCCCTATCCCAGCCCAGCTGTAACCAGCACCGCTGCTGCAGATACACCGAAATGGACTTTACACACTCCCCGATCTAAGGAGGCAGGCTGAGAAATGCTGGCTTCTCACTACCTGAGCGCCATACGCTGTCCCAGCGTGGCTGCACTTGTTTGCCACGCCCAAAGGGAAATTACTCTTTCAGTAAAAATAATAACGTTATCAGCCTAATAAGTAGGAAAGTGGAGGAGAGAGAAGAACAGACATGGCATGAAATGCTTCATGAAATACTAAGAAACGTGCCAGTGGGAATAGGAAATACCACCTAGGCAGAGTGAGGAGCTCGTGCTGTCAGCTTGGGGGAGGGACAGAACACACCACACAACCTTCCCTGCATGGCCAACTTCCAGCTGATGTGATCTGGGCTTTAAAGCCACTTTCAGAGCTAACTTTGCAGGTGCTAATCGTGGACCTCCAAAGTAGATTCTGTGGGCAACAACTGCCACTTCTGGGGCCTGAGCTTCAGCGCAGCACTGGCCCTGCCTGGAGGAGCACCAGGACTGAGCTCCAGAATCTCCACAACTGACAGTGGGAAGGTGCACATCCAGCCCTTGGAAAAGACACATTGATTTTATTGAGCTGGAGGCAGGGGAAGAGACACCCTAATTGTTATAATTATGAATTCAGTAATGTAAGTAATCATTAATAGTTTCAACAGGTTCATTAATCATTCACGTAACAGGGAGAAGCAATAAGTGAAGATCAATTTCCACTCCAGCAACGTTTCATAGCACACACCCAAACACTGGCCTGCTTGAACTACTCACTCTTATTTAGTTTATACTCTTCCTGCTACTGCCCCAGAGTTTCTCAGTCTAATTATGAGTCTTTAATACTTAACTGAATATAAACTCTCTTTCTTTGCAAGGCTAACATGCAACCTTTGCAAATATAGACACTGCTCTTCTTTGACTGCAATGAAAATCCTTGAGGGTATACGAACTGGGTCACAAACCCACCAAAAATGTGGCTTAAAATATCTCCTCCAAGCAAGCAAAGTGGAAAATTTGGATGGGGAACTTACTCCAAACCTCCATGGTTCTTGGATTGTGTGGAGAAATCCAACGGGCAGCTGCTACGGGTATTAAAAGCAACCAAACGATGTGAAGAAATTAAACAGCACTGCCAAAATTATCACTACAGTCTGTGAACATAAACGGGCTTTTAGGCACGGTTTTCCTTTTGCTTTGCTCAAGCTGCTTGGCTTTAGTTATGCTGTCATTGCACAGCAGGATAAGGCACAAACAACAGCCACAAGGACTGCAGGAAATGGACAGGGTTTTTAGAAAAACGGTAGAAGAAATAATCTGCCAGATTTCCAGAGGGCCTGAATGTGCAATACTTGAAGGAACATCAAGTAGAGCAGAAGGTAGGTTGGTGATTTTCTGGAAAAAAATCAGTAGGTGAGGCTTAAAAGGCAGAAGAACCAGAAAGTGCTAAGTTTCCACAAATATTTGAAGGATTTAAGCGTCAAGGAGAGAAAATTGCCAGAGCAGGTAGGCAGGAGAGTATAATTAGAAACAACAGGAAATATAGAGCAAATTCAAAGCAAAAGGACAGTGGAAGAGTCTCAGAAAGAAATGGCAACCACAATCTCTGGGAAGGTTTAAAATTAGACAGGATAAAATGCTTAGAAAGAAATCACCTCTGCAGTGGCACGTATGGCTGTAACAAGCTCGTTGGGGCTTTGTTTTCCTTTTTTCCAAGCTCCTTAATAAAGAAAGGATTATGCAATCAGTACATCTGATTCTCTGTCATCCCCCTCCAGTACTTTAAACCAATTTCAACAAAATGAGAGAGAAGGGTCGAGGTTAAGGGTTACGAAATTTTGGAAGCAGAAGGGAAGGAGTGAGCGACGCCTGCGTGAGCAGAGATGCAGAGCACTCTCATTCCTCGGCAGCAAACACAGAGGAACCTCACATTTACATTTTATGGCCTCCTGATGTGCCTTCGAGTTCCAGTTCCACAGCTGACCCCTGCTCAGCCACCACTGAAGCAAGCTCTGCCAGTCCTCAGGGACCCAATCTCCTCAGTGAGGCAGTGTGTGAGTGCTCTGCCAGAGAGGAAGGGATCTCAACACTCTGCTGAGCTGGGCTCTCATTTATCAGAAATCTGCAGTTCAACTCAGTAAATTCACCAAATTATACGTGGAGAGAATGATTCCTGACCCTGGCTCAGTGCTGCATGGAAATGACCCCTGCAGGGACACAGAGCCTGCAATCAGGTCTCCCACATAATTAAGAGCCTGACCCAACTTTTGCTCCCAGACGTTCTGACTGCACGAGGAAGGCAGCAAAGCCAAGTTCATGATGTTACCAGGAACAAATGAGGCTTTCTCTCACTGCTAAGCTTCCCAGCACAGAGTACATCTGGAATCTGGTGGGCTGCTCTGACTGTTAGCACAGCTAATGGCAATTTCAAATGCAATACGATTATTTTCTGTACCACAGCACCCTAGGACACACAGTGAACAGCAGTAACTCCAAAACTGAAGGAAGGTAAAGGAATCAACTCTTTTCATGGTAAAAACATGCAATAACATGAATGAATCAAACTTGTCTTTGACAATTCCAAAAGAAAAGCACTACAAAATATGTCTCTCTTATTTCCATGTTTAATAATTTAGAACTCTTTGTTCATAAAAGAAACATTGTGTTCTGCAGAGTTTGTGGAGATGTAAAACAAGAAGCTACAAAATCATATCTGAATTACTGACCAGACTTTTCCAATGCTTAGGAGCAAAATAATCTGAAATACGAAACAGTCAAGGGCTGGTGCCACAGTTTTTACATAAATGTGAGAAGTGGGCAGATGAATTGTGTGGAGAAAAGATGAAGGAGAAACAACTTGGAAGGCATTTGTGTAAGAAAGAGAGATGAGGAGGATTGGAGCAGGGAGTGGCTCCAGAGCAGGTATTTCTCCCATAGGTACAAAACCAGTGACATCTCCATCAGTATTGATGAGTGTAAATTAAAGTGTGCTCCTTCTTTCACAAGGTGCCACGTTGAAAACACGATGATCCTTTTTTCTTCTCATCTACCTCATAAAATACAATCACAGGTGACAGAAAGAGAAACTTCCACTAATCCTGCACCAGTGCTGAGGTTCCAGGTGAAACTCAGAGTCAGGCCTGAACTCAGTGGTACCACAGCACTGGGTCCATTTCCAAGCAGGAACACAGCCACGGCAAATTGCTGCAGACATGGGACGCTGAGCTGGGAGCACGGGGGACGCCTGGCCCCGGCCCTGCTCTGCTGAGTGACCCCGTGCAAGCCGCTCCCCGCTCCCCCCTGCGCCCTCCTGGCACCCTGAGCGTGGCTCGGGGCTCCCCGCTGCTCAGCGAAGGCCAGAGGGAAGAGAGCAGGGCTAAATGAAGCTTTTTCAGAGGAACAAATCCTGATCATCTGTTGGAGTCCAAGGCATGCCTCTGACAGCCCTGGCAGGTCAGGGAGCCCCAGAGCCCCTGCGAGGGGGTCCCAGACCCTGGCCAGAAGCCAAGAATAAAGGAGTTTTCGATCTTAGTCCATGGGAAAAATTACCAACACTGCGAGAAACATTGCAGAGCACGAGAGTGTAAAAACAAGCAGTGTTTTAGTGTGTTGCAAGGTAAAAAGGGTGATTTTAGGATTTTTAGAGTAAAGATAAAGCACTTAAGATGAAGGATTTTGGGCGTTACCCTGTTCTTCTTCTTCTTCTTCTTCTCCTCCATCTTCTCTGGTGATGGTGGCACAAAATGATTGGTAGAATGAAAAAGAGGTAGAAATTATGTGTCTAGAATAGGTGCAAATTAATTGGTATAAAATGGTAAATAATAAATACGTTGTGAAGAATGGTTGGATCATGGAAAGGGTACAAAAGGGACGGGACAGCCCAGGACTGGGCAGTTCCCGCTCNTCACAACTCCCACAATCATCGAGATCCTACAGAAGCAGAGCCTCATCCTTGCCCACGGAATACCCTGAAGAAGGGTCAGGTTTTCTGCATCACACCGTCCTGGTCTCCGTGAGCTGCAAAGCTCCTGGCAGTCCATAATAGAGGAGTTGGATTTCAGAAGCTGAGTTCCTTTCTAGCTGGATTATTCCACTCCACTGCATTTAAATCTGTACTAGGCCACTGCAACATCTGCCTTCTTGACAGTCTTTAAAATAAAGATATTAAGTCCTCCATCAGTTTGTTTTGAAGCCTGTCAAATCTGGGGACTGTTTGGGTGGTAATTCTGGTCTGCACCAGGGCACTGGCATTCCACAACGTTCAGGAGGAAAGAGAAGTGATTATAAATAAAAGCAGCAGCTGATAATGCAGGTTTTTGTATGCGCAGAGATCCAAGTTCTGTTTAAAGAAGAAAGCTCAGTGGTGCATCATCCTGCAACTAGGTTAGGTTAGAAGCACAAACTCAGAGCCTCAGCTCCACCAGCTCCCCCTAAAACTACAACAGAGTGAATTTTTAGCTGTGCTTTGTACTCCTGGACAACACAAAGCCCCCAGCGCCGTGAATGCTGCTAGTCTTATTAAAAAAAAAAATAAATATATATATATATATAATTTTGATCTGACTGGAGCAAGCCCAGCGAGGAGTCTGTGCCAATTTGATGTCCTTGCCCTCATTCAGCAAACATCCATCACTCAGGGAGGCTGCTGGTAATGCACAGTGACAGTCACAGAGCAGCAGAAAGCTTTCAAAGCATCGCAGCTCTTCTCCACGAGGCACCAGCACAGGACACTGCATTCAGCCACAGCACAGCTTTCAGTGTCTGACAACACAACCCGCTCTTTGCAGCTGAAATATTTATTCAGGAACGATTACCATAAAAGATTAATATTTAAATAAAGGGTAATTTGTTTTTGTTATTACTCTTATTTCTTTTTAAACAACAGTTAGGATTATAAACTGAATGAGATTATTTATTCCTGAAGTGGCTCTTTAACATTCTGCATTTATTAATACCAGACTGAAACGCTCAGCCATTGATCAAACTCTTTTCCAGAGGGATGGCTTGGGAGGAAAGGAAAAAACCCCATCCCCTGAGCTCTGGGTTTTACAGCCATTGCTGTCAGTTACACACCCGCTGGGGAGCACAGGAGATCCTCACACGTGCCAGCTGCAGCCTCATCCCGGAATTCTGCACAGGCAATTCTTGTTTCAAACACTGGAAGGGGGAGAGAGAAAGAGGGAGAAAAACCAAGGCAGCCATAAAGCAGCCAGTGGAGATTGCACCCATGTGCCTGGAGACCTCGGCACGGCAGTGAGAATGCTTTTTGTGAGGGTACATTTTGATCGCTGTAATGACAACCTAACCCTGAAGTCTCCCTGTCTCTTTCCTGCAGAAACCCTAAACCCTTTGTGGAGGTGCAGGTCCAGCTCCAGGCGGGCATTCCACCCATCAGAGACTGGCACCAGAAATGCAGAGGTGGAACAGGATGGTTGGAGAGAGCCCTGCACGGGGCTGCTGCTGCCCCTGAGCCCAGCTGGGCTCCTGCTCTGGGACTGCACCCCAGTTCTTCCCACCCTCACCCAGCACTCCTGGGTCACTCCCACACACAAAACACACAGCAGCAGTTTCACATATCTCCTCTCTTTGTCCTCTCTCCTTACACTCCCGTGCTAATTACCGATGAATTTTCAAAAAGCACCCAGCACTTCAAAAGGCAAATACATCTGTGCCACCTGCCTGGCTGGCTGAGGTCGGGAAGGGCCCACTGGAGGTGAGCAGAGATGCTCTGGCAGAAAGCTGAGGTGACTTACACCCAGCATTGTCCCTTCCCTGCCACTAACTCCTCTCTCCTTTCCAGACACCTTTTCTACCAGAAAGCTTTCCTAAGATTATGCAGCAAGTTTTTCTCCAAGAGGAAGAATGGATAACCAGAAACCTCCTCGGAGATCCCAGCCTCTGGTAAATCCAGTCAGCACTTCCAGTGCTCAGGGCTCACTGCAGGTGCTGGGAAACAATGGGAAGGACAAAAACACCACCAGGACTCTTCGTTCTGGAGCCCTGGATGAGCGAAGTACCTCAGTGATGGGTTAACATGACAATCTGTGACACGACATCTGCTCAAAGTGGAACAGATACAGCTTGAAAGGCCAGGGGAAAACAAGAAGAAAAGCAAGTTAATACTACAGGCTGGCTGTTGAGCTGTTCTCTCGTGTCTCCTGGTCTCCTGGTTCATGTACTGACATCGTGATGTTTCTTTCCAGTTCCACACCAAAAAAATGTCAAAAAATGCCCTTCATGCCACCTGAACGTAGAATGGGACGTGTCTCTAGCTCCAAGGTTTTCTGCAGACTGCAGAAACCCCTCACGTGCTTCACTCCTGCTTTGAAGAGCTGACATAAGAGCTGGACTGAAAACAAAATTAAACTCAAGTTTCACTCCACTTCTACGAACAGCTCAGGTGGCCCAGAGAGCCTGCTGACTCCTCCCTGCTTTTGGCTGCATCTCTCACTACCGAGATGCAAGGCTCCTTCATTTCCACTGCGAGCTGCAATTCAAGTGTGCTCAGCAGGGCAGAGAAGCCCTCTCTTCCAAAGTGGCACTGGGAGCAGCTCCTGCCAGGGCTCTGACACCACGGCGCTGGAAGCTGTGTGTGTGTGAGCTGCACCCATTCACGGGGCAGCTGCTGGGGGAGCTGCTGACAGCCCGCAAAATGAGCAAAAACCAAGTGTCTCCAAACGAGGGTGGGAAATCTGCTGTGCCCACTGTGCTCAGCTCCAACCACCACAGCCAGCGCTGAGCCAGGAGCGAGCCTGAGCTGCTGAGGTGCCTCTGCTGCTCGGGGGATTAAACTCCTTCTCAGAGAGAATGTGAGACCCTGCTGCTCAGGGGGTTAAACTCCTTCTCAGAGAGAATGTGAGACCCTACTGCTCGGGGGATTAAACTCCTTCTCAGAGAGAATGTGAGACCCTGCACGGGACAGGCGGGTGGGAAGCTGACTTCCTTCACTGCTGAAGGTATCAGGAGCCCTGCTGGGGAACCTCCCCAAGCTGCAAGTGTATGGCACAGAGAAGCTAGTGACAACACACACCATAACCCTGATTTTAAATCAACATAAATAAATTACACTGGGTAACCAAACGTTGCTTTGATACGTTGACAAAGTGGATTATTGAAAGAAGGAACAAGAAGCATGGGGAAGGTGGAAAGCCCACAGTGCAGCAGAAGGTGTTTGTTTTGGTCACAGATTTTAGCCGAGGATGACACCAGCTCCAGCAGGGTTCAGCTGCCGCTCTGTTCAGCACCAGGAACACAGAGAAAGGAGGTTAAGATGTAGACCCTGAGCTGAGTGCCTGCCTGACCTACAGACAGCAAATTTACAACCTCTCTCACTTCCAATCTTAAAGAGCAACTGGCTTCAATTTTGAGTCTAGTGCAGTGAGAGATGAAATTGTTAAACAAGTGTCAGGCAGCTCTCGCTTATCTGTGTGTGAAAAAAGGAAATAAAACAGCATGAGGGACCCAAACATTCAGAACAAGATACTGTTTTTAAATGTTTGGATGAAATAGTGTAAGCTCAGCATAATTACTGCAGTGTTTTCAATTTGCATCTGTCTTTTTAATTTTGAGCACGAACCCTGGAGTTGTCCTTCCTTTATGAGAGAAACTTCACCTCGTGGGTGAAACTCCATCTTCCTCAAGCCCCCTGAGAGCTGACCCCACCACACGAGGCACGTTCCCTGCTGTGCCACCCTTTTCTGTCCCGGGTCCCTGCAGGGATGGGGATGCTCCCACCCACGCCGAGAGCCCCCGGAGGGAACAGAGCTGGGCTGGGCAGGAAAATCCCCCCAGAGAGACGATGCTGTCCATCAGCCACAGAATGAAAATCACAGAGCCACCAGCAGGACCCTGAACGGGCTGCAGAAACCCAGGGGGGCAGCAGCTAACACAGCCCCTCTCTCCGAACCCCCAGTGAATCCTGTCCCACAGCTGGGCTCTCCCAGCTCACACACAGCCAGGTCACAGCCAGAACTGCAGCTCGCAGCAGCCTCTGCTGAAGGAGCCCAGACTGCACTCATTAAGCAAGAAATCAGTAAATGACACAGCCCTGTAAATTACATTCTCATTTCTGTGTCCAAAATGTGATTACACTTTAATACCTACTACCAGGTGGAATATTAAGACAGATAATTGCAAGATTCCTTCTTTCTCAAGAGCTACAAATAAGGTTAACGGCTGCCAGCCATGAGCCTCACAGTTGCAGAAGTATTTTTAATTTATATTACTCCCCTCGATGAAGTGCACTGGGGTTTTGGGTTTGTTTATGGAGGGTGTTTTTGTTGGTTTTTGGTTTTTCTGTACACAGGAACAACAGCCAAGAAATGCCAAATCTACAAGAGAAACCTCTGTTTTCTCAGCACAGCAATGTGATGCTGAGGAAAGACTTGATTTTTATGGCATTTACACAAGTGAAGTCTTCACGTGAGCACAGTTAAGCTTTCAAAAAAACCGCTTTTTTCAATACAGCGACTTCACTGTGGGAACAGTTTTCAGCCACGTGGGACAAAGCTGTCTGCCCAACCTCCACCCACCTCACCACACAAACCTTTGCAGAGCAAAGTGGGCCTCGGGTGCTCACGTCCAGGAGCAGCTCGGGTCAGGAACTGAAGGGAAGAGACCAAGAAAAGAAAGCAGCAAATAGAGGAGGTTTTGCTGCCTCCCAGCAAGACTTCACCACCTCCCTGGGCAAAGTGATGCCCAAGCAAAGTGATGCCCAAGAGCCTCCAAGCCAATTGCTGCTGCTGCTGTAGAAGAAAGGCTTTATTACCAACACTCTCTGGGAGAAGGTGGGGTGCTCACTGGTTGGACTGGTTTGTGTGCCAGTGAGGGAGAAGCAGAAGCGCTCTGCTGTGACGAGGTGCCAGGCTGGCTTTTGCCTCCATAAGAAGGGGAAATCCTGCCCAAGCAGAGGAAGGTGAGTCAGCAGGCACGGGTCCTGCTCCAGGCCCTGCCATGGAGCTCCTGTGCCACCTCCAGCACATCCCCTGGTGCCAGATTCCCTCCCACGTGCTGCACTGCAAAGCCCTGAGACAGAGATTTGAAGCAAGCATTTCAGCCGTATGAAGAGTTCCAGCTGAGGGTGGTGTTAATGTGCAAAGCAGCTTGAAATGACAATGCTAACCCTGCCTCCAGCTGCGAGGGCACAGGCCTCTGGTTAAGTTAAGCACATTTCCTCAGAGCTGTGTGTAAGCAGCCCGAGAGTGCGACTGCACTGAGGTTGGGCTGAGCCTGCTGAAGCCAAGCCAGACTTCCATGGTCAGAGGCAGCAATTGCTGAGCTGTCTGCACCTCAGGGCCTCTCTGTGCAAACAGAAGGGGTGGCTGAGCTCCCCCAGAGCGGCAGAGGAGGCACCGGCTGATGCTTGGGTTGTGGGCTGGCAAAACCCAAAGGCAGTTCCCTGCCCCATCTCAGGGTGACATCCTGAGGCACCCGGTGCTGGGGCTGCCTTGCAGCTCAGGTCACTGAAATTATCACACTCAGGGCCCCTTCCTGAGAGCTCCTGTGATGCTTCAGAGTTGTGCCAGGCACCCTGAGAGGAGCAGGGTGGGAACAAACACTGGTGAGAGGGAACACACCAAGAACTTCTAGAAATGGTCTCAACTAGAGGAGATTCGTATTTGGTCACTAAAAGCCAAATAATACCTTTCTTCGTTCATTAAATATTTCCATTTACAGAAAAAACCTCATCGATAACTGCAAGTATTTAAAAGAAAGAGATTGTTTTTCTTGAACCAGTTGAAAACATATTCTTAAAACAATCTGCATAAATACTCCAGCACAGCAGCTAGAAATGAACATGTCTGCAGGATGCCATGGAGTAAAAATGCACAGGTGAGGCTGCAAAAATAGCAAATAACCATGAAATGCATGAATCAGTGATGACTTGGTGCAATTCCACTGTCTGAGGTGACCATTTTGCTCTGCAGAACAAGACTGCAAACTGCTGCAGAAAGTCTACAAAACGACTGCAATATACATGTCAAAAAATAAATTACTCTGAAGTTTGCTGCCCTGCCCTCTTTTAAAGAATTACACAAATCAGCAAATTCCTCCCTTCCACTGAAATACTAATTAAAGGAAGGAGAACATGATCATTTTCTGTGGAAAACTTGCCCTGGCCTCAGAGAGTTGCAGTGTTTCAGAGAGCGCCGTGGTGATGCACACTGGAATTCAGCACGGCAATAAAATGGGGTGAGAGCTGTTCTTCCACAGGAAGGTTCTCCAGCCCTCAGCGTTCTCCTCACCAGGGACCTCTCTGTGCCCTGGGGTAGAATTTAGCTTCACCACTGAAGAGACTCTGCCTGCCTTTCCCCTCATTTCCCAGCCAATCTCCCAGGTCAGTTCTCACGGAGCATCACTGTAGGATCATTCCCTGTAGGATCACTCCCTGTAGGATCATTCCCTGTAGGATCACTCCCTGTAGGATCACTCCCTGTAGGATCATTCCCTGCCACTCCCCTCCCAGGAACTCCTGCCCAGCTCAGCTGGCACAGACAGACACGGAGCTGTGTGTGAGGAGCATCCCAGCCCCCCCAGGGCCCCCAGCTGCCCCGAGGAGTGGGGACAGCCCTCCCTGCATGGCAGCTCTGTTCCTCTGGCACTGCTGGGCTGGGAGCTGTTTGCCAGCTGCAGCGTATCCCAGGTTTGAGCCAAACCCCCGGGTTTAAGGAAGGACACCACTGGACTTTGCTTACGGCTGTGAAGGTTAAGGAGCAATAGAGAAAGGGATGGAAATGCCTCATGATTCCTCTGCAGGACTGAAACCTTTCCCTGTGTGATCTGGCAGAGATGTCCCTTATGCCACTGCCAGAGTGCTCCCATCACCTTTTCCTTTCCTGACCTGCTTTGCATTCCTCTCCGGCTCCTCTTTGACTCTCACAATTAAGTTTATTCCTGTCTATCATCACATTCATTTGCAAAAATCTGCAAAATGTCAGAAGTCAAAGAAATTTAAAAACATGAACTCACAGGAGAGGGAGGAAATCGATGCTTCCGTGTCAAAAGTCAACCTGCCTGTTTCAAAAAGCACTCTGCTGGGTTTCATCCTCTGAAAGAAGCCATGGCTCTTGCTCAGAGAGGTACTCAGATCTCCTGGTGCCTGCACTGCTGAAACAGCACAAAATCACCAAGGTGGAGCACTCAGCCACAGCACTTGTGCTGCGGGGCTCAGGAACCTGGCGGGACCACGGCAGAGACTCCCAGCCCGCAGAGCTCTCAGTATCTGACACAGAAAAGCTGCTCCTCTGAAATCCCTCTCGAGAGCACGGCTGAGTGCTACACATGAAAGGGTAGGAACAAATCAGCCCAGACAGACATAGGTGTATTTTCAAGGCTCTATTTGCACAGAATCCTTGCAGCCACAGCAGCTCCACGGGCTGTGTTTGCTCCCACAGCACCCACTGGCTGACCAGAGGGGTATTTTACATTTCTCATACCACTAACAGTTTGCAAATCACAGGTGTGCTGCAGCATGTGCTGTGTGGTTTCATCCCCAGCAGGAAGATGGTTGATCAAACAGAAAGGCAATGCATAAAGCCTAAATTCAGTTTGAAGATGTGCCAGAAGAACTGTTGGAAAAGCAGAATGGGGTATCGTGGCAAACTAGGAACACACAACTGCTCCACACCATCAACTCAACACCGTGGGCATTTCTTAGGAGATTTAGGCCCAGCTGGCTAAAAAGCAGTTTTGCTTCTACCAAGACTTCTTTTATTTGTACTGTACCCACTTAATGAAGCACGAATTTTAATTTAGTCTGACACTTGGATATATTTTTAGATTTGATTTTTGCATCTTCTGTACACACCCAATTTCCAGGCTAGGAACGTGCCACAGGGTGCTGAACCCTGCACATTAACAATGCCTTTTCCATGTGAACTGTCACAGCACGTGTGCAAAAGTTCATCTGAAGGAAGACGACGTTAGCACAGAAAATGCTCTCCCTGGGGATGCAAAGATAATTTAAATAAAAGATCTGCCAGTTCTCTGAGCTTTACCTGTACAGGTATTTGCCAAAAGGGGCATATTTGAATGGTAGGAGTTTCAAGTTACTTCTGGCTGGCTGCTGCACACACGTGAGGCAGAGAAATCTGCGTGCAGCACAGAGTGCTGGGACAATCCAGGGGTCTTGTGAAGTTATCCAGAAATGACTGAAGCACTCTTTCATCATATATAAATATATATCATAT
>VZRQ01000371.1:239451-346612 GCA_013397975.1 Machaerirhynchus nigripectus
ATATATAAAATATATATCATATATATATCAAATATATAAAAATATATATCATATTTCATCGAATATACAGCAGCAGTGGCAGCCAAGGGCTTGCCTGGCAAGTAGTAAGTATCATGTGGGAGACAGACTTTTGGAGACTTCACAGCTGTTTTCCACATTTCCTTGGTTCCTTCAGAGGAAAGGGAAGATGGACACGTGGGATGGAAAGCACTGCTATGGTTTACAAACCTCCTTTGTCCTTTTTTCCGTGTTATTTATTTTAAAGTGAGTCAGAGCCTGGCACTGATGGATAAATATGATGAAGTGAGAGATAGAGATGATAAAACCAAAGCTAAATTTAACAGCAAATGCTGTCATTCACTGCAGAAAGATGAGAGGCGGCGCAAAGCAGCCGATGAACACAGCTCACAGCGTTCTCCTCATCAACCCTCGCTCCCAGAAGAACGTCCAAGTGGCAGAGGTAACTCCGCTCTGCAGACACACGCAATTCATTATTCATGTTCTCAGCACAGGTCAGGCAGAACAGGGTACAGGCACCTGAGGGCGGCGAGCGTGGTGCAAACACAGCACAGCAGACGGCTCCTGCCCCCGGCGTGGGCAGTGGGGTCCCAAACCCCCGAGCAGCACTTCACACACATGTTCAGGGAGGCCCAGGGCTGACACAGGGCAAGGAGACACCGCCCTGGGCCCACCCTCCAGTGACATAAGCTGCTGGTGAGCCTGGAGAGTTCAAAATGAGGCTTTAAGGATGATAAAGGTATGACTTTGTGGTATTCCCTGGAATTCGTTTAAAAGCTGAAGAATAATCTAAGAGAAAACCAAAATAAGCAGCTCCTAAATATTTAAATGCTCACACTGAGACGGCCTCATTAACCAAACAGGCACAGCAATGGTTATCCCAAAGTACACAGGGGTAAACAAAGGTGTGGGAATATCTTTTAAAACTCTCATTTAGCTCTTACCATTATTACCCCGTTAATACTGTTGTGTAATTAATAACCCAGTTTGCACTGTACCATGGTGAGGATTAACTAAACGATCCCCAGTGCCTAATTTGCCTGAAGGTACGGACATAAAGCATCCTTTAATTTGTGGACTGTAAAAAGCAGCTCCAGCGTTCACATCTTGCCTTTCCCTTTCCCCCGAAGGCCTCGGGTGGTTCCCAGCTCCTGCAAGCTGCGAGGGCAGGGGCTGATTCCGGGGAGGCAGCGTGGGCAGGCTGGGCTCAGGCAGGGCTTAGGCTGGGCTCAGGCAGGGCTTAGGCTGGGCTCAGGCCGGGCTCAGGCTGGGGAGGCTTTGCAGAGGAGGTTACACACCCCGGACCCACCCCATGAGGCTCTCCCTGGGAAATCTGCCACCTCAATGAAAGCGGCAGATCCAAGTCAATGAGCTCATGAGCAGCTCTGGAACAAATTGCCACAGGATTATTTTATTGTGACCATGGCATGGCCCCTCCACAGCCTCTCCCTGCTCTTCTTACCCCACTGAGAGTCAGCCCCTGCATACTCCTAATTCCCAGGCACTCCAGAGGATGACGAGTAATGAATATATCAGAGTATTACTGTTTTATATGTTCTAGTGGTGGCAAAAGCTGAGCCCTTGTGATTAAGTGGAGGGAGTTAAAAGGCGCTGTCAACAGCGTCTGTCTCTCTAAAGGTTTTATTTCTTCACCATTCTTGCTCTTGTTGCTTTAAGTAGAGAAAAACGCTGTGGTAGTGATTTCTTTATTAGAAATGTCAACAGGGTCTGCCAAACCTTAATCAGCTCACTCTGCTGTTAGACCAGACTGGCATAAACTCCATGAAATAAATGCCTACTCTATTGAGCTTACTATTGAAATACTGCAAATACCTCCAAAACGTTGAATACAGCATTATCTAGCTATCAGTTTGAATGGAAAATATGTTAATCCCCAGAGATGGAGAACCACAGCTGACAAAGACTTCAGCCAGTGCTGGTGACCGTCACCATTCAAACTCTCTTTCTGCCCAAGTTTTAAATAATAGTGGGCAAGGGTTTTTTTTCTCCCCCTTCTATGCTGGCACACTGAAAGCTCCTGTGTCCCCTAACCCAAGCCCAGCTGTGGGTAACCTGCCAAGCTGCCAGCTCCGAGCACAGCTGAGGGAGCTGTCACTGCACAACTTTGAAGTTGACTGATCCTCTTTCCTACTCTGATCCCAGAGGTGTTAATTCCTCAGTGAGAAAGTCTGCCACAATAGCCTGGCCTGAGCCTTGACAGCTTTCTCTCCTCCTGGTCACTCTGGAACCAGGTAAGAAACGGTGAGAACTTTCTTCTCTTGTTCTGTGCCACCAGTGCTGCGCAGCAGAGACAGGAGAGACTGAAGGAAACGTGGGAAAAGGGAGGAAGATTTCAGTTCCACCTGGTCAGGGTTGCTACTGAAACCAGTAATGCACCTGTCTGACTGGGGACACTGGGCTGAGCTTTGCACTCCTCCCCTCACCACCACCCCGACACTGTCCAAGCATTTTTGACAATCAGATCTCAGCTCCGTTTTTAATTTGAAAAATTCAAATTTGATGCATCCAAAATCCTCTACTCACCCTAGAATACCTTTGTCACGTTTCTAAGAGCCCACATTATTCCATGCCCCAAGGCTGCCCATCCAATGAATTCATTTTCAAGAAAATATCGTTGCTGAATTTCAAGCAAGTGCCCAGATCCTACTGATGCCAGCAAGATTTCAGGTTAAACTGGAATACTTCAGGGACTCAGGAGCTAGGGAGGGGACAGAACTCGTGCTCTGGGGCAGCCTTACAGAGGTAGCTTGCCAGGATGCCAACCTTGCAGGATAGTTGTTATGCAAAACCCACACTTCCAAAACCCACACTTCCAAAACCCACACTTCCAAAACCCACCTAGGAGTTGTCTCGTAATGAGGCCTCCCTCCTTGGCTAACCACACCAGTTTGGGATGCTCTGTGAAGAGCAACCATCCCTCTCTTTTTAGCTCTACCACAGCTTTATCTACTGCCAAAAGATGGATTTTGGTTCCACTCACTGATCCCCCCTCTCCGGTGTGGCAGCAAGAGCAATCAAGAGCAGACTATAAGTATGTGCATGCTAATGAAGTGCAACGAAACAAATGCTGCCAGTGCTTACTGGAGGGGTAAGTTTTTCCAGCCAAAGATCCATAAAACATTTCAAAAAAGGAACATAAACCTTGACAGCTTGTGAGGCTTTCAATTTCTTCAAAACAAAACAACAGGGGCAGGGAGAAATAAGTGGAGAATTTCATATAAACTCCATTGTTTGAGGCCGGGTTCCTTGAGGTCGAGCTAAAAGAAGGAAATGCCATCCTTCAGCCTCGGTATATTCTTCCCTGCTTCTCATTTCCTGCAAGACACTAAGGAGGAATCATGACAGATGACTCCTCTGCACTATCCGTTTACCCCAATTTTACAGCAGAGATCAGAAAATTTATTGGATTTTGCCTGAGAAAGAGACAGTGTGTAATAACCCTTGTCTAGGAAGGATAAATAACATGCTGAGTGGAGGTAGAAAAGCACCTTATCTGTTAATTGTAAGGAAAACTGTAAAATCAATAGGAATATAACAAACCAGTCAAAGCAAGTTTCCAATTTCCCTTCAGGTGTGAGCAATGAGCGAGTGCCCATTTCCAAGGAAGAGGTCACTGCTGGTCACTCTTCCCCCCCATCTTCACTTGTGGCTGTTTAATTTGTGCAATGACAGCTTTTCCCTGGTGTCAGCTGAAGCATCTGCCAGCCCCAGCGGGGGGATTCCTGGTGCCCAGCCTGGCCCAGAGCACGGGTCCGTGTGGGCACCCGGGTTCTGCACAGAACCCCTCCTGCTCCCANGGGGTCCGTGTCTGCACCCGGGTTCTGCACCTGGGGTTTGCACAGAACCCCTCCTGCTCCCAGGAGCGAGCTGCAGGCAGCACTGGGGGAGAGGGAATAAAAAAGCACCATCTCAGCTCTTACAAAGTCTTACTCTTTGTTCCAAGCGACCAGCACAGGGACAGCCCCACTGCTCCTCCCCTGGCTCCGTCCCCAAAGACCCCCGAATCCGCTGCAGCTGGGTACACGTGTCACCAGCCCCTCACACTGAAAGCACTGCTGGCCCGTGCTGCTGGGATGCCTTTTGGCCATTTTCCACGGCAGAGCAGCGGTTCAGTTCCTTCCACGGAGCTGTGCCAGCCCTCGGGCACGGAGCTGCTGCTGGCAGCCTCCGGGAGAGGGCTGGGCTGGGAGGGAACCCACTGCCCCAGGGCCGGAGCATCACCTCCAGGCACAACATCCTTCCCATACCCGCCTGCAAAAACGGCATTTTCCTGGGGCTCCCTCGGTGCTGAGCTCTCTAAACCAGGCAGTGAGGGGGAAATGTGGAGAATTTACCATCAGAGTCCCTGAGGAGCTTCCAGCACGTCGGGGGACGTGCCCACTCAAGTGCCCACTTCAGCAGCACGTTTCCATTAAGACCTTGCAGAAGCTCCTGCAATTTTGGACAGGCAGGAAAAGAGCACAAAGCTCCCACTGAGAACACAGGATTAAGTCATTAAATGTTGTTTCTCTGACCAAAAAATGTTCACGTTTTCGTCTAATATCGTTAATGACCTGACAAGGAATTCAGATCCTGCCCCAAGAGAAAAGGAAATGGGATGGTCTAAATAAAACATGACTTTAAATGGGGTGGAAATCACAACTTTCTTTACATATAAAAGATGTTTCCTTCCCTAGGATTTATCGAAGGGAAGTGGGAAATTGTATAAATTCTAAATTACGCACCAGAGGCTATTCCCACTGTCCTTTACATAAAACACCCACTCAGAGCCTCGGTAAACGAATAAATGTCACAAGTGAACAGAGTGAAGTAGTTTTTAAGAGCTTTGTGTCTGAACTACACAGACAAGAGGGGTTTAGTTGGGTCTTGGGGGGAGAGGAACAACATTGTCCTATTCTGAAACCAGAACTTTAAAAGAAGAGTGGAACTAGCAGAGGTTTTCAGCTGTAGGAGTGCACTGCACCTGAACGTGCCCCACACGCCCCAAGAGCTAACATTTAAATTAAGTTGGTAAGAATTGGCTGTGTGATGAGAGCCACCCCACCAGCTGGGCACACACATTTTTCCAGGTGCACGCCAGAAGCAGTTTCCATTTCCAAGTCAGGCTAAGCACAAAAATCAAAGTGACTGCATTAGCACTGAGCCAGGGACTTTCTGTGTGCCATGCCAGAACTGAACAGCAGAGAAAACATTTATTCTGTTTCCTCAGTCATTCTGGAATGTAAAGCTGACCAAAGATAAACCCAGTTAATTTAACAATACTGCTAATTACTCTTTTGGAAATAGGAAAGCTTCTGCATACACAATAGTCTTCAGAATGAAATATCTTAATTCCTAATAACTGAGAGGTGCCATGAAATAATTCCTTTGACCCAGGTGCGATTATTAAATTAATTACATGTCTAATTTCTATTAAATTGAGTTAGGGAAGAATAAACAGATTCAATATAAATATGCTAAAAAATCAAAAGCTGTGAAGAAATAGGTGTAACTTTTCAGCCTCTGAGAAATAAAGACTTACTGTCCAAAGTGCTGCTTGCCAAACATGGTGCCTAAATTTGAGCCATAACTTCATGTCAGTCTATTACAGGGTCAAAGAAATGCAGGATAGGATCCATGACAGACAAAATTACTCCTGCAAATGAAGGAACTCAGGGAATCATTTGTTGGTTTGACTCCAGGGAACAAAAGCACCAAGCAGGGCCAGGCAGGGCAGCAGCTGAGTTTCCACACAGAGCAGTACGAGAACAACGCTGCGCTGGCTGCTGAGACACACTCACAGCCACCAGAACCATTCCTATTTTTGGTGGGGCCAGCACCTAGAGCACAAAATGCCCTCTCAATTCAGGGTTGCCACATTTCCTACAACAAAGCTCAACCGCCAGAATTTGTTGAAATTTTGTATTTCCTTATGTTGCAAGCCAACCTCTCATCTATTTGCCTAAATTAAGATTGCCTTCACTCCAACACTCTCTCCGGGTAACAAGCACCAACCATTTTTGTTAGGTAATGTTTTCCCTTTGTTTCAGACCTTTTCCATCTGTTCAGTTGTTTATTGACAGAGGAAACCAGTTTCAAGGCAGACGGTACAGAACTGAATATATTTTTGCATTTCATGTGTGGTTTTCCCTTTGTGTCTTCCCCAAATGATGTATTTGTTCAGCTGTGATCTGAAGTGAGAAAGAGGGCAGTGCCTTTTTTTTTAAAATTTTTCTTTAAATAATACTCAGAAAATACTTTAATAAAGAAATCTTGTTATGGTTACACCGCTGGCAAAACGCCATTCCAAAATAATACGATTTAAGCTCATAACCCTTGTTCAAGCAAATTCACATTCAGCCCCAGGAAGCACAAGCCAAGAGACCTCCAGCCTTCACATCCAACTGCCCCCGTGTTTGCTCAGTAAATGAGGACTCCAAAGGCAGCAAGGGACACCCAAAACGGGAGGAATTGGCTGCACAAACCTCTCACCCACCTTCCTCTCTCAATTCTGCTGCTCTTTTTCCCCCCCTCTCAGTCTGCTAGATCTGTAGACATCTTTGGCTTTTAGCAACAGATCCATACATGTAAAAAACTAAAATAAACAAATATTTTCCACTGTCACCCACTGAGGACTCAATAAACTTTCCTCAGCAAAAGCACCGAGAAGAGCCAGATTTGCACCCTGTCCAAACAGCCAGAACTGCCAGTTCTGCTTTTTTTAACTGTCTTCCCCCTGGAAATCACCTTACAGAGGCAAACTGTCTCTCCATTTACCTGTCAGTCCCTCTCTGAACACGATTATTTAAGATAGAAACCACCAAATCAGTGATTTTTCAATCACAGAACTCACAAAGCCTGGGGTTTGGATGCCAGCAGTGCTGTTTCTACAGCCACCTGGGAACAAAAGGCACAAAATGCATCCTTTCCTGCTGTCCCTTTGGCGTTTCACCAGTAAGGTGATTTTCCCCCAGGAACACCTTCCCAGCAATGCTGTCCTGTTCTCCAGAGGACTGAAGAGCAGCACTGCACCACAGGCACCAGCTACCAACCAACACAGGCTTGGTCGTTCATTTTGCTGAGTACTTTTCGTGCAGCGTTCTTACTCTTTCCTCCCCAAAAGCTTGGGCAAGCTTTTTTTATTGGCTTCTATGACAGACAGACATCTTAATCACACGGAATGTCTCCCTTTCTGCTGGGTCTTCTTTCTTTTAGTCTTTATGATCCTCTAAAAGAATTTGAATGTTGACTTGCAAAACGAGGATTCCTTGTTGCCAGGATGGGTATTTTACTTCCTGGCCGATGCGCTCTGGTAGGAATTTGACAAAGGCACAGACAGTGCACATCCAGATCTATTCCAGACACCCACTAAAAAATACCACAGGAAACCTGCTTTAAATCTCATCTGCAAAACATTTTGCAAAGCGTTTGTGCAAAATACCTTATCATTCAACTGGGCATGTTGACACCCACGAGCATTTTAACCAGAACAACTTTTGATCTCTGCCTTTCAACCTGAAATTGAAAATATTTTATACTCCCACCTCTTTCAGCATGCTCAGTCTCCATGGAGACTACAGGACCATCACTTTTTTTTTTTTAATTAACACCATGGGCATGTGTCACTTGAGTGCAAATGCAGTGAAATTTTCATGGGCTTTCCACTCCATTTCAGGGGGATTATAGGGCAGTGGACCTTGAACAGGGACAGCTAAACACAGGGCCCCCTGATAAGACTGCAAAGTTACACACCTAAGGGGAAGATGCAGTGGCACCCAGCACTCAGTTTAAGTGCAGGACTGCCAGACTTGCCACACAATGATGCCCACTGATCTGTTTTCATAAGCCTTCTAGCCAAGATTTTCAAGAGCTTCTATGGACACTAAGCATGTAATGCTTAATATTATCCCCCAGGATCCAGACATTGCTACTGTCCCCACTCTCCATGTGAAAACCCAAACCAGGAACGTGTCATCCCTTGGCTGAGGTCACACCCGTGTGCTGCTGCTGCTGCTGCTGCTGCTGCTGCTGGCCCCACGGATCCACAGAGATCCCGGTGCCCTCTCCTCCTCCTGCAGCTGCTTCCCTGCTCTGGCACTCACCTGGGATTGTCACGAGCCATTTTGGGGACCCCACACGATATTTTGGCAGCGTTGTTTTCTGGCGCTTGGAAGCCAAAACCAGCTCCCTGCCAGGCAAAGCAGAGGCAGGAAGGGAAGGAAGGTGCTCCCCTCTCAGCAGGCACAGCTGTTAATTCAGCTGAGGGCAGGCATGGAACAGGGAAAGCCTCATTGCTGCTTACAAATCTGCAGCTGAGGAATGGAATTCCTGACTTACTCAGGGTCTAACTGAGGTCCAGGTTGTGGACGCTGCACCGTGCACGAGTCTGTTCAGTCACCTGTGCTGTAAACACAGCAACACTTGTTTTGGTAAGTGAATACAGACATGAAAATACCTCAGCCACTGGAAATAATTACATTCAGCAAACTCTGACACCAGCATGCAGAAGACTTCATTTCCCTTTGGAGCAGTGCAGGACAGTGCAGTCCCTCAGTGCCCCCAGATTCAGCAGCTGCTGAGGCCAGCAGCCCACTGCTCTCACCTTGCACTCTTCTCTTCTCCTCCCTGCCCCCATTCAAAAAACAGTAACAGAAAAAATGAAAGAGCAAAAGCAAACAGTCTTGGCTCAGTACCCTTTGTGAAATGAACCAGGAAAAGTTTGGAATTAAAATCCCATTTTCCTATGAGGGAAAGACCCCCCAACACCAGAACGTGTTCCTCCTCTCTGCCCTTCGAAAGGTGTTAATTGGGGTTGTACTTTCAAGTGCTTGCAGAGGAGCACAGAGGAAAAACTATCGACTATGTGATTTTGCAGAGGGACGAGGGGATGGTGCTGGCCTTTGTACACTCTGTGTGACTCAGCCCAGGATCTATACAGGAGCAGCAACAGGGCTGATCAATCTTTATTCCTACACAATCAAGCAAAGCTGCATCTTCAAGTCCCTTTCCTGACAGCTCATAAAACGATGGTATTGATCACGATGCCCAAATTTGTAGTTTTGACAATAAAAGCAATTTGTTTGGGGAGGGAAATAGCCCTATGAGGTGAATGCACGTGGTTTATTAACTTTAAAAAATAATTCTTCTGAGCAATAGTACGAAAGGTTAGACAGAACTTTTTAACCTTGAAGATTTTGACTTCCATTTTCCCTGCTAAGCCACTTCCCTCTGGAGAGAGCTGATCCTTTAGCCTCGGGAGCCCAACAGAGGCAGCAGGGCGTGCCTCCCTGCCCGGCTGATGTTTGTGTGCAGCTCGGGGTTCACGCAGAATTCACCTCTGCAGGGCTCCTGCTGCCTCACCCAGTCCCTGGTGCTGCTGTAAGGCAGAGCCCAGCCCAGCTGCCAGACCCAACCAGCACTTCCCCACCGCCAGGCCTGAGCCAGCTGTGCTGCCCATCCTGGGAAATGGATGCATGGAGAGCCTGGCAATCCCACTGCTGTCAGACCCAACCAGCACCTCCCCACCGCCAGGCCTGAGCCAGCCGTGCTCCATCCTCCTGGGAAACGGATGGATGGAGAGCCTGGCAATCCCACTGCTGTCAGACCCAACCAGCACTTCCCCACTGCCAGGCCCGAGCCAGCCGTGCTCCATCCTCCTGGGAAACGGATGGATGGAGAGCCTGGCAATCCCACTGCTGTCAGACCCAACCAGCACTTCCCCACTGCCAGGCCCGAGCCAGCCGTGCTCCATCCTCCTGGGAAACGGATGGATGGAGAGCCTGGCAATCCCACTGCTGTCAGACCCAACCAGCACTTCCCCACTGCCAGGCCCGAGCCAGCCGTGCTCCATCCTCCTGGGAAACGGATGGATGGAGAGCCTGGCAATCCCACTGCTGTCAGACCCAACCAGCACTTCCCCACTGCCAGGCCCGAGCCAGCCGTGCTCCATCCTCCTGGGAAACGGATGGATGGAGAGCCTGGCAATCCCACTGCTGTCAGACCCAACCAGCACTTCCCCACTGCCAGGCCCGAGCCAGCCGTGCTCCATCCTCCTGGGAAACGGATGGATGGAGAGCCTGGCAATCCCACTGCTGTCAGACCCAACCAGCACTTCCCCACTGCCAGGCCCGAGCCAGCCGTGCTGCCCATCCTGGGAAATGGATGGATGGAGAGCCTGGCAATCCCACTGCTGTCAGACCCAACCAGCACCTCCCCACCGCCAGGCCTGAGCCAGCCGTGCTCCATCCTCCTGGGAAATGGATGGAGAGCCTGGCAATCCCACTGCTTGTCCCAGCCCTGCATGACTGCTCTGCCTGAACCCTTCATCCAGGGGGCTCTGGAGGGGCTTGGCCCATTCCCACTCAGCCCAGTGCCTGTAGAAGGGACCTTATCACTGCTCAGCACCTTCAGCCCGGAGCAAGGTTTGCCAGCTCCCAGTGCCGAGCGTGCTCCAGGAGATAAATCCATGGATCCATCAGCCCAGCTCATGGAAAAGAGAGGAGAGGACACAGAGGGCCACTGCCCAGGGCAGCCAGGGGTGGGCAGGGCAGGGTGCAGCTCCTGGCTCAGCACAGCAGCCCGAGCCCCCAGGAGCAGCCCTCGTGCCCCCTCCAGGGCACACAGCCCCCAAAGGCACCTGCCCGGGCCCCGAGCAGGACAGGAGAGCCCTGCGGATGCCTCTGCATTCCCAGGAAAGGGAACCTTCCCACCGGGCTTCCAGAACACGCCTTTCTGCTGTTCCCAGCTCCATGGGTTGGTAATTATGCACCCAAGCCAGGTCTGCACTAACGAGCCAAGATTTTCTGGCAACTGCTTAAGCATGGAAAAGAAGTGGCTCCATGAGGATGGAGCAAGAAAAAGCCACTTTCCTACAGAACTCTGTCTCATGCCTGATTGGCTCTTGTGTCCAAGAAACAACAAGCTCTTATTTAAGATTTCTCCATAATTGCCTATTGATAGGAATTCAGCTGCCTGGAGACTCTCTATTATGTTTTTCCTCTACTCTGTGTATTTTCATGACACGTTTAAGAAATAACCATCTCTGAGTCAGCTGTGCTGCTGTCAAATCCAAGGCACACATGCACAGGCAGCATGAGACTCATTTTCTCACAAAACCTGGCTAAAATCCCCTTTTTTCTCCGAAGAAAAAACCCATCGAAATCCGTGAAAAATTGACCCAGCTATAGTTACTTGCTTTATTTCCTTCATTAAAAATGACACATGCATTCTTGAGTTAGCACATGTGCAGTATTTATGACAGAAATAAGCCTAAGTTCTTCCCTTTGAAATAAACCACCCTGCACCTGTTATTAGCGAGAGATCTGCACAACACACTACAGCACTTGAACAAATCCACTTGCCTGTTGACACCTCCCTGAAATAGGGGAAATATTATAATGTTAAAAATAGAAAGCATGAATATTGTTGACGTATAAACAAAAAAGAAAGTAATATCCACAGAGCACAGAGACAATATGTAAATTAAGACCTAATGTAGCTACAGGAAAAAAACAAATCTCGTATTTTGGGAGAAAAAAGCTTGAGAAATTGACTTGACACCTTTATGCACATTCTTTGAGATGTGGCTCGCACGGCACAAGTTTCAGGTGGATTTAATCTACAATATATTGAAATTGCTATCACCTAATAATGCATACACGTGTGTAACTTAATTTGAATTATTAGTCATGGAAATCATTCTTAAGGCCTGATACGCTGCTGCACTGATTTCATTCCTATTTGTACCCAGGCCTTTGGGGGGGTGGGGGAAAGCAGCAAAAGCTGTGTGCACTTCTTTGCAGCCAGATCACATTTTATCCTTGAAGGTTCTGGAGTTTTCCAAACCCTTGAGGCTCTGTAGGCTCAAGTTCTGTCGAAGGCTGTGGGGATTCAAGCTGCTTCTGGTCAGTGCCTCCCACCTGCCTCAACCCCTCTCGGAGCACCCTCTGCAGTGACACCCACCTCCCTGTACCAGACACAGATCCTTGCATACCTGCAATAACGTGTTGTTATGGAAAATTAAAAGGCTCAGAAAATCAAATGCATTCAAATCAGTGCTTTATTTCTTTTTTTCCCTAAGTCTATACCACATGGAAGGCCTCCCTCTGCATTTCTCTTCTCCAGTAACACCTTTCTCTAAAGGAACAGCACCTTTTACCAGAGCACATGACTCTGTTAACTTTAATGTCTTAGTTTTGTGACAATTAAGGACAAGATATTCAGCAGAATAATTGACACACCAGACTGTTTGAAGTGTCCTTTAATCTTCTGGGTGATTTTAGAAGTGCAGCTGGTTATTTCATTTAGAGATCAGGCTAAAGCAGCTCTCTGCTCCCCCTCCTCCTTTTCTTGTAGAATAACTGTGACAGCCTGGAGAAATACTGTCTGTCTTGGTTGCAGCCACTGCCCTGAAGGTGTAAAGCTATAGATGATTCAATACAGCTTGTTTCACTGCTAATTTCAGAGGGCATGTAGAGCTGCTTCTTCCCCTGGCTTAACAGACAAATTGACTTTCTAATTTTAGAACAGAAGACTTCTGCACAGGCACAGACCAAAAATGCTCCTTTTCTGATGGATCTAAATACAGATTTATACTCTGAAAAGCCATAGCCCCTGAGGGACCTCGAGCTTGCCATGAAAAATGGTATTTAGGAATGTTGTCCCAGAGCCAGATGTTTAAACACCAGTGCTGAAACTGCGTGTTCCTTGGGCGGTGCCAGATCAGAACAGCCCTGGGTGCCCCTCCCTGGGGCCCGATCTCAGAGGGGCAGCAGGCAGGTGCTGCCAGCCTCTGTGGCTTCAGGGGAGGAGCAGAGCCCACAGATGGCCAGGAGCCCTGTCTGGGCTGGCCCTGGTGGCACTGGTGGCCCTGGTGGCACTGGCCCTGGCACCCGCCCAGCATCACCAGCTCCCTGCTGTGCCATGGGGAGCACAACTCCCTAATTCCCCTCCTTCTGGGCAGCCCCTGGCACACACCCCCCAAACCCGACCCCACAAAGCTCAGGCACGCCCAGACAGCCCCGTCCCATCCCAGGAACTCAGCTCAGCCAAAAGGGAACCAGAGGGGAGGAGAGGCAAATGCTGCCCAGCCCCACGGACAGCCCTGGCACCCTGAGCCAGCCAGGCAGCCTTAACTGAGGGGGAGCAGCTCAGCTGTGCCACCAGCCCTGCCAGCAGCATTCCCAGATAACCCCACAAATGCATTTATTAAAACAACCTTCAAACAAGGTTGGGGGTACAAATGAAGAGCTGTAATTTACTCCTTCTTAGGATCTTCATAAATACACATCCTGCTTTTCCTTGCAGACTTCATCTACATATTTGCTTTCTCTACTCTGCCCCTGGCACAACTCTTCCACGTTAAAAAGTTCCATTTATTGCAGTTTTTTTTTGTTATGGAAAATTAAATATTCCGTTTCTCAGGTGAAAGGGGGACGGGAGCATCATCTTCACCCCAGGTGGCCAGCAGAGCTGTACACACAGGACTGTGCTTGACAGTCATTCTCCTCCCTAAGAGTTGTTTTCACCTGTCTGATAATTGTGCATTTCCATACAATTAAACTCTGCAGTTCGTGTTTCTGATGGAAGCACCTGGATTATCATTAGCAGTTCATTAGGACTTCTGGGCGTGTTCACAAGTCATGATTACAACTGAAGAGTAAAATCTTGATTTGTGGTTTATCCAAGAAGCAGAAGCAGCATTTCTTTTCATAAACAAGATTAATCCCTTAAACCACTGAACAAGAGATATTTTCCTAGAGAATTACATAAGAATGATGAGAGTGCCAAAACCAGAAACCTAAAGTAAAGAGCAAAAATACAGCTTTTACAAAACAACTGCTGATTCCCACCATCCCAGAGATTTGATCGTAAGGCTGCATTTCTAAAACTGTCATTTATCCCAAAACTCTGGAGACAGATAAATTCCTGATCATTTGCTGCTGAGAGCCACTGCAAACAAGATTTATTTTCATGTCGCTTATGAGAACAAAGTCTTGATTTTTGAACAAATAGTAATTTTTCATCAAGACATTGTAATTCTCTTTGAGACTCTTAAGGACTTAGTCAGAGGTTTATCTTACTAAAATATAGAAAACAAATGCAGAATACACCCCCAGCCCCCCTCTCTTCCTCAGCGTTCTTGGTATTGGATGTGCATAAAATCAAACCTGATTCATTCGATCAGAACTTAAAAAGAATTGCAGCACAGACAACAGGTGTGCACTGAATGTGAAAATGCACCTCTACCACAAAACCCAGACACTGGTGAGAGCATGGCAATGGAAACGTGGGGGTTTGAGAGCTACAAGAATAATTAAGACCATTCAAAATTATTTGTTGCTCCGTCCTCTGTTCAGTAGTTGACAACTTGGCAAAAAAATGAAGCTATAAAATAAAAATACACATTTTCATGTCAGAGGTGTACCTGGCTTTTGGGACAACCAAGTTCAGTTGCAGCCATTTTGCCATGTGCAGTAGAATTCAGGAGAACAGCATTGTCTGTCTCTGTTAAAAGATGTTTAGAATTGGAAATCAGCATTCCAAAATAGAAGAACATGATGAAGTTTCTTACGCTTCCAAGCAAGGACTCCAAGACTGGCAAGTGACACAGTTTGGATGAATTTTGGATTTTGCGTCCAAAATGCAAAACAGAACTTAGTTTTCCGTATAAAAATCTACCCAAATTTTCCACAAGTGTGGATCTCAGGACAGGAGGGAGATGCTCTTTTGAAACGTGTCAGAAAATTAATTGCTTCAACAATTAACAGGAAAATGCATCTCAGAGGAAACGCTTCGTAATCGATCTGTTTCCAGGTACAATATTTGCCACTCAGGAATAGATTAATTGGATTGAAAATTATTCAAGCTAATTATTTTCTCTCTGAGATCAAATGGAAGAGTCTAATAAACTGAAAATGAAGAAGTTCCACTCAGCACTTCACGAGCTCACAGTGAAAGGTCCTGTACCAGTGCTAGTTTCAAGGATCCTGCTCATCCTGTGACCAAGGGCTTGCTGAAGGAGCGTGTGGCTCAGTGGCACGGGTCAGGTGGCCCATTTATCTCCACCTGGCACCACTCTGTGCCACCCAGGCTGTTCTTGGTGTAGCAGCCTTTAGGAAGGGGTAAGAGCACTCCTTGCCAACGCTGCTACAAACCAGCCTGTGGAGGTGCTGGTGCATTAAGGTGGAGCTGAAACAGGAGCTACAGAAGTGTCAGAAACAGGTGCCTTGGGGTGATTTTACAGTTGGTTTCAGCAGCAGGCATTGCAGAGCCATCCTGTTCCACAGACTGCATGCTGGAGCTCACAGAACTGGGATTTAAGAAAGCTTCCAGTAAACAAAGACCTCTAGAAAAGAGAGTATCTTGTCAACATTGATGGTATTTTCAAGTATTTCAGCTGAAGCTGAGAAAAAGGCAGGCAGGCACTCCTGCAATGTGCCAGGGAAAATCCATCTCAAGAGTGGCTGGAGACAGCAGCCATCCATTCAGCTAACTGCACATTTGAATATTAGCTTCAGGTAATCCCTGGAACTAAGAATAACATTAGCACATTTGCATAAGTGCAGGTGATCCCTCAGCTCCCCCCCAGAGTGAATTCCAGCCACAGGGACACCACAGCCACGGGCTCCGGTTTGGATCCTACGGAGCCAGCGGATGCGTCCCGTGCCGGGGCCACGTTCCCAAGGCCTGTGACCACATCCTGGCCAGCCCAGGCCAGCCTCACGTGGCAGGCACAGCACAGGGCTGGCTGATGCTCAGCTCTCCAGGTATCCCTAAGACAAACCCGTGCTTATACCCAGATCTGACACGGAGAACTCTGAGGGTTCCCGAGCAGCAGAAGGGAGCACAGGCTGCCGTGGCTCCTGTGCTGTCCCAGAGAATCATGCAACGAGCCACTCTTCCCTTCCTGGCTCTGTCTATCCATGGATGATACAGCCTGGATCCCCACTCCCACACACTCCAAAATGTACTTTTGTCCAAGTTCTTATGTAACATTTCTTCTGTGCATTCCTCTGCTCAGACTGGGTGTCACACCATCGTACACAGCACGCATGATTCATAATTTACACACTGAGGATGGATTTCACACTGAGAGCTCCAAACGCTAACAGAGATGCAAATGCAAAGTCTATTGCACATTACAGCAGCTCCAGATAACACCACAGATTTATACTCCAGACTACACCTTGGGCTGGAAGGCACTGCCAAGCTGGAGTGTGCTGGCAGAGGTGGAGGCACTGCTTGGTGCTGCAGACGCCCCCCAGGGGGAGGAATGAATCACATTACACACTCCTTTCATGGAACCCAAAATATCCAGGGAACACACAGACAGCTCTGCACGGAATCCTACAGCTCAGATCTCCGTCCTGTTCCCAGCTTTTACATACAGACGTGTCTGTGGCAGAATCAATGACACCCACAAAGTTAAGGCATCCCATTATCCCAATACCCAAATCTTTTATTGGCACGGAAGCCAACAGAAACTTCAAAAAGAGATCTAAGACACGCTAGCAATTGCAGGGAACTGTGCCACTGATGTATCCATACAATAAGAGTTGAAGCTGGAAAATAATGCAAATTCCCAGTGAACTTCAGCCTCGTACTTGCAGCTGGGATTTATTTAGGATTGGTTTTACGATTTACACGGATGCCAGACTGTTACATAATTCCATTAACCTTCTGGCCCACACTTTGTGGTGTGTTGATTTAGATGTGACATTTAATGATTTTTTTCATCCCAAACATGGGAATTCCCATGTCTCAATGGCAACAGGCATATTTTTAGCCTCAGCTCATATTTTAAGTCATCCACTCAACTTTCCAACTCTCTCAGTAATTAGTATTACTTCTTACAAGATTTCCTCCAAGGGGGAGAAAAAAAATCAACAGCACCATTAGAGATATTTTCACAAGACACACTTTTGCATTTAATATTAGATTTTTAATAGACAGGAGATTACTCTCTTGCTTTCTCTTTTGTAATAGAAAGAAAACTGGTTTTGTCCCACTGGAATTGTTATTTCGAGCCTCTGGGCTACTAAAGGTTTAAGAACTACAGTGCTAAGTACCACAAACACAGAGCAAGCATAACGATGATGAATCCCGAAGGTTCTTAAGGGAAATCATTCCTTCTCACGTCTAAAATTATATTTATTACACTGGGTAACACCAGGGTAAAAATACAGACACTAAATGAGGTTATCCAGACTGCTGGAAATATCCTTTAGCTGCTTCAACACCAAACAGAAAGAAGGGCCTCTGCTGTACAAGGGAGGCGACAGAAATACCCACAGAACACCTGCCCATCACCCAAGGAGAGAGGACAAAATTCCCAGCACATCCATGAATATATCCCAGCATATCTGCCTTTTCTGTAACTGACTTCTGTCAGCAGACTCCTTCGCCTTCGACTGCTTCCCACAAATTATTTGATTCCCAGTTCTTCATGCCAAGAACTCTCAGTGAAAGGGGATTAAGCCCCTAACATTATTTGCTGTTTGCAGATCCATTAATTGAAGAGCTGCAGCACCTTCAGAAGGCTCCCTCGACAGCTCCTTTTAGCAAAGTCATGCTGCACGTGGTGCTGCAGAACCTCATTTTACCCACGGTGCTGCGTGCCTGACTCAAAGAGAACTGGCCTCGTTACCAGCACGTCTTAGGCAGTTTTGTGTCTTGAGAACCTCTTGAAATGCCAGAAATGAAACTCTGATGACTCCCATGTGAGCATTAGGAAATGCTCCCTCGTTATGTGAGCACAGGAATCATCAGAATTCCTCCCAGCACTTCTCAGGTTCCTCCGCAGCCCCAGCTCTGGGCTACCACAGTAACTGCTGGGGAAGCCAGCACACTTTTCCTTGAATTCCGAGCTGAGCTCACAAACTAGGGAATATTGAGTCCCTGTTACATGTTCAATTTCTGTATCATTTGGGAACCCCACAGATGAAGTCACCCTTGGATCCCTGCTCTCCATGGTTATGTTTCTATGTCAAATAAAAGCCAGTGAGATTTAATGCAGAAATACAAAGGGGATAACATGCTTTCAGATGAACTAAGCCAGGAAATGCAATCCATCCCTCCTTACAAGCACACTTCCTGCAGCCAGAATTCCTTCTGTTCAAAGCTGTGCCCTGGGGCCACAGCTGGCTGGCTGGGAGAGGTTACCCTGATGCTGCCATACGGGAGCATGGAACGCCTCCAGCTCACATTAAGACTCATTTTCCCAGGTTGTCTTCAGCTGTGGCATTGCACAAAATACAGCATTTCCTCCAGGGTTCCTGGATAGACAGAGGAGGACTCCAGAGCTGTGCTGGAGATGGTGGACAGCCAGGGAATGGCCACTGGCCTGAGGACACCAGTCTGCAGTGACCACTGTTGTTGCTCCCTGGGCTTACTGTCCACCTGAACACGCTGTCACAAAAGCACAGCCAAGCATAACAACCACCAAGATACACCAGAGGTACTGCAAACCCCTCAGAAATGAGCAGGACATCTTTATCAGTGTACTGTGTTTGCTCCTAAATGATCTCATCATCCCACACAGGCAATGAGAGCTGACAGCTGGGAGCTGCAGCTGTCCCTGGGGTGTGTGGTGAGCCAGCACAACTCCGACAGCGATCCCAACTCTGCTCCAAGAACTCCAGTCCTGGGAAATCTGCAGACTTCGGGGCACCACTGAAAGGATCCATTCGTATTTTGAAAGGATAATCCCTGAGTGATGGAGTTTGTTTTTTCAACTGCTTCAAAAGACAGTGCTAATTGTCACCTCTCCCACTTTCAGCAGCATCTTGCTCAAAACCAAAGGAACAGGAACAGCCTTGCTCCCTAAGGAGAGCCCAAAATTCAGCTGAGATTAAAGGGAATCATCTTTGCAGTGACAGCTGAAATTCCCTGTGTTGCCTCCTTCATATGAATGTCAGAGGGACAGGAGGAGGCCCCCTCTCAGATGCCAAAGGCCACCTCCATGCCTTTGAAGTGCTTTCTGCAATTTTTGTTTTTAAACGAATGAGTCTTAAACAGAAAGGTGAAAAAGTTGGCTAATAATGCCTTTATCTAATAATTAGTCATTATCTCTTTCCTTTTGATTTGATTCAGGATGATAACCATTAATATTTTTTCAGCACTGAGTAGAATGATTTCAAGAAAGATTCTGCATTCCCTGCTAAATAAAATAGTTTTCTTTTTATGAAAATGGAGAAAGTGGGTCAGTGTGTAAAATAATAATGCACTGAGGCTTGGTTCATACAAATTTGTTTTGCCTCAACATCTCAAGGGGTTCTCTCTCTGAGGGCACACTTAAGCTTTAAAATGAGAAACAGAAGTTTGTGACTAATTGCCTTCAAACAGAGGAATGGAAACATGACTTCTGAGATGTTCACAACACATAAATTCTTGGAAGCCTGGAGCTTTCAAATAGCACGGGAAGGAAACAGAAAAACCCAAACTGTACACAGTAGGAAACTCTGAAAGTACCCAGGGAAATACGTTCACAGCTGATCATTACCCACATGTCTCAGAAGCACAAATGGAGTTAAACTCTGCTAATTCAGAATTAAATTAACATCCTTTATCTGCCCTACAACAGATATCTTAACAAATTACATCAGCACCAACAATGCTGAATGAACAGACGGTTTTTTAGGGCTGAATAATTATTCTCAGAAAGCAATTTTGGAGCAACAGAAAAGTGCCCCCTTTCTCCCTTCCCCCCAGTTTCCCTCAATAATAAAACCAGGATTAAAGAATGAACAGGAGAAATCTTTTTTGCTCAGAATTCACATGAACAAATAATGGATCAGGTTGCCACCAAAATCCCCAGACATGCAGCCTAGCCCAGCCCTTCAGCCACGGGGCCTGCCCAGCTCTGAGAACATCCCTCTCGAGTATATTCCATTCTGAAAGTCTGATTTCTGCAACCTCTTTCTTGCTTTTATTTCATCATGACAAGGTGAAGTTCACGTGATTCCCACAGGATCTGATCTGACAAAATACACGGGAATTCTTTTGCTACATCATGCATTCTTTTGTCTAATTGAGTAGAATTTTTTCTTTCCAAGCAATAATACTTTCCTAGGTGATAAAGTCATGTGAGCACGTGGGAGCAAGGAAAAAAAAAATCAATGGTGATCTAAACATTAAACTGCTTTTCTGAAGCATTTTGATGAACACCAGCAAGAGACAGAGTGTAATTATCGTGGCCATTAGGCTGTTATTTATGTTAAATCTGTTGCTCTTGTTGGCTTCAGAAGTGTTTTAGGACTGCAGCACTCTTGAGAGCCCATCGAATGTGCTGGCACGTGCAACAAGTGAGAGCATGAGGCAACAGCTCCCTGCATTTACAACACGAAAACGTTAAATAACTGCATTTGAAAATGAGAGAAAGGGCACTAAGGACAAGGGCATAAATGCATTAGAAAGAAAATACTGTGTGGGAAAATCAAAGGCAATGTTGCCACACATTTTCCTATCCCCTGTTATTTTTTAATATCGAGAGGATTTCTTCAATTATAAGCGTTAAGAAAATTAAGCACTGAAATACAGTACCATGAACAAATGAGACTTGCTGGAATAAATGAAGGATATAGCCTAGAAAATCCTGTTACTCTCTCTGTGTCCACACTCACAGACTGATTTGGTCACTTGTAGTTCAGACTGAAAATCAGTTTCTCTGATAGCAGCATCTGGTTTCAGGCAGCACAAACCAGCAACTCCTCCAGTGCTACAGAACTGAAGAGGAAAAGTATCAAAACAAATGTATGCCTTGTTGCATTCCCAGACAAGGGGAAAGGGAATTGCTGAGCAAACCTTATCCACTGTATAATTGAAATAGGTCATTAAGGTTCTACTCAAAGATGGCCAAGCTTTGTCTCTAATTATTTTGTGTTTGGTTGAATCCATGGCTTCATTCCTGCCACAAGCACAGAGAACAGTAATGGAGTGGGAACAACAAACATTTATACCCGAAAACACAAACCCAAATAAAATACTGTAAGAGGATCATGACACCCATTGGTGCCACATCAGAGCATCTTGCCTAATGTCTCCACAGCAGCTATGGATGGAGGGAAGTGCTATCCATCGTGTTCTGCTGATGAGGAATATCCAATAAATCTTCATCTTCAGCCACCCCAACAAATTTCCAGGCCCATCCCAGCTGGCATCCTTCCAGTCCAACAGCAATCACAGGGGAAGAACAGTCAGGCACCCAGATCTTTAACTTTTGGCTACTCCTCTTCTCAGTCCTCACTAGCACAGCAGAGATGCCCCATTTCAGGCACAGTGAGAAACAGCACTAAGCCAAGAAATATTCTGGGAATGCAGCAGTCCCTAATCTGCCCTCCCCATCCCGCTCACCTCGCCACACCAGGAATTAAGAAAAATAAACCCAGCCAACTGCTGTTCCAAAGGACAGAAGTAAAGGATGGCACGGATTAGGATGCATCCATCCCCTGATTCAGCCAGTGTTTGAGGGTTCCCCAAGTCACATTTCTGATCACTGGTCCATTCCCACCACACCGTTCTCTCTTCGCTTGCTTGGTCACCCACTTGACAGGAGAGGGGCGGAAGATCGATGCTTCACGGGGAGCAACAGCAGTGCTGTGCAGATGCTACAGGCAGCAAACCCATCTCATAATCTCCTGGGTCAGGATTTAGAGTGTTACGAAATTATTACTGCCTGAGAATGAAAGCAGAAGAAGTGGGGAGAACTTTCTAATTGCTTCCCCCTTAATCTGGAACACTGTCGCAAGCCCGTAATGAGCAAGGCACCAGAACTTCAAATCATATTTGACAGATGGGCTTAATTAGTTATTCTCAGACAGAATCATAATATTTGCTGTTAATATTCATCTGAAAACACCCTGCTGGCTGTGATAATATTTATATGTTAATCCTGTTACGATAAGCTGCCGGTGCCAGAACCTCTCCACACAAAATGACGGATATATTTCAGGCGCCGATAAGGAAACGCTCTGGCGTTCTGCTCCCGTTTGTCACTTGCACAAGTGCCTCCTTAATCCGTGAAATTACACTTGTCACACCGAGTTAGCTTTATTAGCACTATTTTCTGATCCATGTAAAACTATCGGGAACACAAAGGTACCGAATCTGCAGTTAATTAACACTGCCACCTTTGCATCCATGTGATCAGACCTCTGGCTTTCAGGAGACATTAAAGAATGTGCAAACAGAGTTTGTGTAATTTCTAAATGAACTATGGAGGTAAAAAATTTGATAAGGGACATCAATATTTAACTGTTACCCAGTGTGCCTATTTGGTGACATCAAACATGTCTAGATAAAGATAAAATTATTTCCCAAAAACTGAAGAGCACACTACACTCTCTTTCCCCATATAATGCTTGATCTTGCTTCCTAAAATGCACAGCTAGACAGATGGGACTAAATTTAATGAGGAAAACAATATACTGGGTAATGCAGTGCAAATATTTTGCTCTTGTTTACAAAGAGTGAGGAAGAAGTTCTCAAAAGTGATAAAATCACAAAATCTCAGCTGGGAACTCGACGGAACAAACCAAACCAGAAGTTACAGGAGAGGGGCACACACACCTTGTCCTCACTGGATTTCCCTTCCAGTAAAATCTGTGTTTGAGCTCGTATTTCTTTTAACAAACACCAGGCAACGTTTACACTCAGCACATGCAAGTACACAGAACCCACAAGCACTGCATCAACGATGACACAATAATTTATTTTTTGTGTACCAGGGGTCATTTTAAAGGCTGGCTACTGAATGATGAATAGTGAAGGGGAGTGAAGTTGCCAAGATTCAATTCCCCCATGAGGCTGCTTTGTATTTCCCTGCTGAGGAAGAGAAATCAGGCAAATGCACTCCATGGGCCCAACAAGATAAAGTGTGATGGAAAACTCATCGCTGAAATAATCTTTGATTTCGATCCAGTGCCCATTTCAGTCACTGAAAATATTCATACTTTCTTCCAGTAGCTTTGGACGGGGGTTTTAAGGAACCTGACAGACCGTGCTTGGCAGCAGGGAGCCCTCACCTTGTTCCCACACACATTTGTTCTCTGACCAGTGACACTCAGTCAGGTCTATGACAATATATGCTTTAGATCAGGAAAATTCAGGATACTGCAGCAAAGGAATTGTGTAGAATCTGAATTATATGGAGAAAGTGATCCCTGCCATGATTAGGAAGGGAAGTTCTTCCCTTCCTCCTTTTTGCATACGTGCAGATTGCAAGGGTAACAAACTCCCTAATTATTAGGTTCAGAGGGTATTTGCTTAAAAATTATAAACCACATAATAAATCCCCAAAACCCTCAGATTTTGTAAAATTTCACACATGAATCACACATGTAACACGGGAAGTTTTCTAACAGCAATGCCATCCACAGAGCAAACGCAGTCAGGTCCTTGTAAATGTGCACGTGACTTGCAGCTCCAGAAGCAATGAACAAGAAACAGCAAATTATATAAAAATGTATTCATTAAACCAAAGAGTTGTGATTAAAAAAGGAACATCCACCTGCTAGATGAAGGCATTTTAAGACGGGTCAGTGTTGCAGAACGGGAATGGAAAATAGAAAATCTATTTCCTTTTGCAGATTAAAAATTCATATAAATCTCACCAACAACATCACCATCATCAAGTCACGAAAGATCAAAACAAAAAGAAGGAAAAAAACCCCAAACAAATGAAGGGAAAAGGCCCAAGCCACCAAGGAAATCCCAAGTACAATTAATACACTAAACCAAAGAAACCCCACCACAAACAGCCCTATAATGACCCCCTGCTATAATGTCTGGCATCAAATAATTTGAAAAAAATTAAACAAGCCACCATCATATTCTAAGACATGAAACGAATTCTTCTAAATAATTTGTGACAGCAGGATTTCCTGCTGGTTTTTACTTCCTTGGAGCACAAGGACTGAGCAGCATTTGTGTGGCGGACTGAGCAACGCAGGACCAAACAGAGCCGCAGCTTTTCCACAAGCATTTCCTCATGCACTGCAGGAAGGTGCACTAAAATCAAGGTGAGATGTGTGAAAAGGACCAAGAGGAGTTGGTCATGAAAAGCCAGGCTGCTGGGCGTGCCCTACCTGTTCTCAGAGGCAGCAGGTCTCCTCTGGCAGGCCACCACGGCCGGCGCGTACCTCCCCGCGTGCTCCGCGCTCTCGCTGATGTCCCACGAGTAGGGGCTGCTGGCCCGCACGCTGAGAACCTTCACCCCTTTCTGCACCTTCGCCCTGGGAGAACGAGAAGATGTTTCACCAATTAGGTAGGAAATGTCAGCTTGATAGGAAATGTCAGCTCGATCTGTTCCTCACTTCTTCCCCAGGCTCTCGTTGTGCCCCGCGGAAAGCGCCGCCGCTCACTGACAGTTCAGCAGCACGACAAGGAAAGGAGACAACAGAATTAATGAAGACTTCCACATTTTGAAGAAATGATATCAAGGTAGAATCTGATTGGACTAATGGTAATTACAGCTTTAGCCAGGGCTAAATTGCAGGGTATGTTCTGGAGCAGGCTCCTCACTCCTGCCCTTCCGTTACCCACACTGGGGCTCCACTGGGCACCTTAAGGCTCTCTCCTGGCTACAAGTTACTGTACTGGAGCAGAAAGTACCATTTTTGTTGAAAAAGAAGTCAGGTTGGTGCTGGGGCTTACATCTGGAGTGAAAAGCCATTGCTAGGCCTCATTACAAGAAAAATCTGCTCTTTTTCTCCCCCGTCTTTGGGTTACTCAAAGATGACATTCCTTATCTTTACTCCAATTTTCATCATCTGAGTCCACAACATTTTCTTTTAATACTGTTGGGTTTAATTGTCCTGTCAGCTCTGAACTTAGAAATACTTATTTTTAAATATTCTTATTTTTCCTAAAGCAACTGATTTCTCTGGAGCTGTTTCCATGTGTGAGGTTAAACAACAGGAAAAGCCATACGGCAAACTGGACCAGCTCCTGCTGAGAGGAACTTTCCAGTTCTCATGTGCCAGCACAATACTTCTGGGCTTGCATGTTAAAAGAAGAACCAGAATAAAAACTAGAAGTTATTAACCAGAAGTGGAGAAGAGGAACTTTACATGGAAAGAGAGACACATTTTCAAATACCTGTTTCAATTCCTCTTTTCAGGTGTTGCCTTCTTTAATTCTCTCTCTCTAACTAAGTATGTACCTCAGGGCACTACTGAATGACCCCACAGGTATAAATATAAAATATAATCTTGGCCAGATGACTGAATTGGGAGTCCCTGGTGTTCACTTCTGGTTCCTGAATGTGTTTACAAGAAATCCATTGCGGTCAAGCCTCGTCTAGGAGGTGTCAGGAAATGACAGTTTAATTATATTTGCTTAAAATCTCATGCACAAAATCCATTCAGCACTATGGCAAGTTCTCAGTTCCGGGCAGAAACCCCAAAAAGGTATGTGAGCTTTTTGTCTAAGCAGCTGCTGCCAGGCAGAGCTGCCAACAGCAGTGAAACCAGCGCTGTCAGCTCTGCCCCCGCACGGAATTGCTCAGGAAATCTGTGAAGGACAAGATCCACACAGATGTTTTCAGAATAAAAAGCCAAAGGATTCCTTCAACTGTCTGGAACAAAAGGATTATATCTCATTTCTTCTACCACTAACTCAATAGCAGTGGCTGAAATTTCCTTGGCACACCTGGAAGAATAAACACACGAAGGACGCCAATTTTCGTGCAAGTTCTCCCATGCTAATTTCACAAACTGAGTTTTAAGCAGGTGCAGTTACTGCTGCTGGAGCAGACATCCCTCAGGACAAGAGAGCAGTGGTCAAAGGGGAGGGGAAATTGAACTGCATTCCTGGTGTCTCGGAGGGGGAGGCACGAGAGGCCACACAGTCTGGAGGAGACGTTTCTCAGCACGTGCCTTTGGCTGTTCCCAGTGACGGGCACCTGGCCCTGCCTTCCCACTCCACCTCCAGGAGGGAAAACCGCTGGGCATCAGCAAAGGCCAGCGACAGGAGAATTATCCCTGCTCCCCAGGGAAATGTGGGTGGCTCAGGCCTCGTGCATTAACCTGGCTGTGACTGAGAAACTCGTCCCCAGCCCCGGAGCTCCCAGGCGGCTGCTGAAGCTGAAGGTGTCACGGGGAGATCTGGGTGGCTGAGCTGAGCTGCTGGACTGAAAAGCCCCAGCCTGGCCAGAGCTGAGCTCGTCTCCAGCACCCCCAGCCAGAGGCTGCTCCCAGCTGGGAGCGAGGGGCTGCTTTCATTGCCCCCAGCCTGCAGCTCCTGCTGCCAGCTCGGCCCCTCAGCTGTGTCACAGTGGGTTGTGTGTACAGCAGCTATGCTTTTATACATTTCGTTAGCAAAACTGGCGTGGAGTCAAGAAAAAAGCAGCCTTAGACCATAGCAGGGTCTGCCTTGCTCAGCTGGCACACCTGCAATGGCTGTACTGCAACTGCAAAGCTGGGCAGGGTCTCAGTACTTCAGTACACACTGAAAGTTGAAGGAAGTCCTCACTTGTATGTTAAAAAGCTCTAAAAACCATAGTAAAATCAGTGTACGAGCACAGACACATAGCTGATAACATCCTCTTATTTTCCATCTGGATTCCTTTAAATACCAGGGTGAGGAGGAAAGGCAGGAAAATGGACACAAAACCAGTAGGACAAGCTTGAGTTTGCTTATCCTTGACATTCCCATTATCCAATGACAAACTTGTACTGATTTCTAATGCTTCAATACAAATGCAGATCCTTGGGGTAAATGCAGGCTGTGGATCAGGATTTCTTAGATGAGATAAGGTCTCATTTAGTCATCCACGAAAAGCTCCAATCCCCTGAGTTTACTGAAAACAGTAACACAAGTTTGCTGTTTTCTACAGAATTAGAGGTTAGGAACTCCCTTTGAGGAATCAGATTAATATGCTTCTGTAATTAGCACAGAAGCTTCAATTCCTCGATCCCAGGAAATGTTGATGTCTCAGTGCTGTGTTTTCCACTGCTGGGCAGTTGCAGAATTTCATTTACCCCATTCACAATGGCAGCAGCACTTTGCAATTACCAAAGAACGACCTGGATGAGACAGGGTTAATAAGGACTGAAGGTGTGTTTTCTGTCAGCAGATAAAACTGAGGTCACCTGGGGTGGAAGCACCGAGCCTGCTGCCAGAGCTCGGTGGCTTTCCTGCAGCTCTCTTCCTGCCTGGCCTGGCTGTCCCAGGGCACACCAGGTTTGACCCCTCAGCTGCTCCCCAGGGCTCCGGAGGCAGCCCTGGCTCAGCCACAGCTCAGCCTAAGATTTCCCAGCTTCGATACACCAAAAAGCTGCATGGCAAAGCTTTCCACGTGTCTCCTCTCAGTCACCAGTCCAAGTACAACACCGAGGCTGGGCTGCAGCCAGTGGAGCTCTCGGAGTGTTCTGTGCCCATCACTTCCCTCTGGGCCAGCCTGTTCTGTAGAGAGGAGGAAAGAAAGGCCATAAACATTTCAGTCATGGCTTGGGGTTGTTGTTGCTCTTCCAACAAGGAGCCTATCCAGCTGAACACCTTCCTGGCTGTTATTTACCTCAGGATCACTGCTCACAGCGCAGCACATCACTTATCAGGAGCCTCACCCCTCGCACCAAATCAATCATGGCAAACAAAGCCCTCGGGAGTCCACAGTCCCTGGAAACTCATCAGTGCTGACAGGGTACAAATCAAGGGAAGGGAGAAGAAAAAAAAACCCACAGAAGGAACTCCCAGAATCAATACATCACAACCGAAATCAAGGAAATACATTACCTAAGTGCATAAAGAGAGTGATTCCCAATTCTATCCCGTGACCCACTAAACACTGTGTTTACTC
The DNA here is from genome assembly GCA_013397975.1 of Machaerirhynchus nigripectus. Lineage (NCBI taxonomy): Eukaryota > Metazoa > Chordata > Aves > Passeriformes > Dicruridae > Machaerirhynchus > Machaerirhynchus nigripectus. Next base: position 267,266 of record VZRQ01000371.1, read on the forward strand.
TGGTGATGGAAGAGGCTGCAACTCCAATTAAAATGCAGGCAGTGTCCTCTCTCGTTTATCAAAGCGTCTGGTTTAGCATCTCCCAGTCTCTGCGGGTTACAACCAGTTAGCGCTTAGCTTTCAGCCCGTGTCATTACTGCGGGCTGGTAATGGCTGTGAAATTGTTACTTAAGTGTTGGATAAAGTGGAACAGCTGGCTGGTGAAAAATCACAGCGTTCCACACGCGTGCTGCTGAGTGCCCCAGCGCAGTGTGGCAGAGCACCTGCTGCGAGGAGCGGGGGGACAGCAGGGGTCACACACAGCCCTGCCCGGGCCGGGCACACATCACAGCCGGGGATGGGCAGGGCACAGAGACACAGCCCTGCCCGGGCACACATCACAGCCGGGGATGGGCAGGGCACGGACCCCCTGCCCGGGCCGGGCACACATCAGAGCCGGGGATGTGCAGGGCACGGACCCCCTGCCCGGGCCGGGCACACATCAGAGCCGGGGATGGGCAGGGCACGGACCCCCTGCCCGGGCCGGGCCAGGGATGTGCAGGGCACAGAGATACTGCCCGGGCCGGGCACACATCACAGCCGGGGATGGGCAGGGCACGGACCCCCTGCCCGGGCCGGGCCAGGGATGGGCAGGGCACGGAGACACTGCCCAGGCTGGACCGAGGGCGTGCAGGGCACAGACACCCTGTCCCTGGCACAGACACCCTGCCCCTGGCACAGACACCCTGCCCAGGCTGGACAGTCTGCCCCAGGCTGGACACCCTGCCCAGGCTGGACACCCTGCCCAGGCTGGACACTCTGCCCANNNCCGGGCACACATCACAGCCGGGGATGGGCAGGGCACGGACCCCCTGCCCGGGCCGGGCACACATCAGAGCCGGGGATGGGCAGGGCACGGACCCCCTGCCCGGGCCGGGCCAGGGATGGGCAGGGCACGGAGACACTGCCCAGGCTGGACCGAGGGCGTGCAGGGCACAGACACCCTGTCCCTGGCACAGACACCCTGCCCCTGGCACAGACACCCTGCCCAGGCTGGACAGTCTGCCCCAGGCTGGACACCCTGCCCAGGCTGGACACCCTACCCCAGGCCGGACACCCTGCCCAGGCTGGACACCCTACCCCAGGCTGGACACCCTGCCCCTGGCACAGACACCCTGCCCCAGGCTGGGCTCCCCTCCCCATCTCACTCCAGCAGTGTCCTGCGTGCAGCACACAGTATCACACATCCCCCTTCGCAACACGCAGTGCAAATAAACAGGGAACCCAACCCCTAAACAGCTCTAAATAAAGATGCTTTAGACCCGTGACATTGAAGTTAGTTTTTCATTTCTGTAAGTGCTCAGGGCAAAGATCTGTGGGAACCTTTCATGGTCCTTCTGAGAAAGAGAGCTACTTGCAACATCAAAGGAGAACAAGAAAAGGGAGGCTGTTAACACCCTGCTACTGCTGGTTGTCATCTTGTCACCGGCAGCGACGAGAAGGTGGCAGATAAATCGTGTGCAGAGGGGGGCATTTCTCAGAGCTCCTAGGCACCTGCCAGACATCGATCACAGTGGCCTCTGAATTGCCTTGTCACTGCATCTCCCCAGAGCATTTCAGAAATAGCCAGAAGGGCCTTCTATTTCTGTTTATCTTTAGTGTTTTTCCCTGCGCCCAGAGCCTGACCTTAACCCAGCGATGGAGAGAGGCCAGAGCAGTGCAGGACAGCAGCCTTCCCTTTGCCAATACCCACCTCCTTCGGGCAGCAGGGGCGGCAGAAGGAGGGCTGGGGAGAGGCTTTTCCCCCACCAGCCCATTTCAAACCAAAGAGAGGCAAAATGGGAGCAGAAACGGACCTGACCACAGCTTTTCATGGCATGAAACAAAGAAATCAGGTCAATTTTTACTCACTGCAAAGTCAAATGCACTCATGTGAGTCAGCAGCAAAATACTCCCTGCACAAAACCCTGCATGTACCCACAGTCCTGCCCTGTAAATGCCCAACATCTCATTGCCACCATCCCGTTTTTGCTGAGGACAATGCCATGGGTTGCTCCTCACAGGCTCTTTGCAGTGACATCCCCTCTTGATCCAATAACAAATTGCTGCTCTTGGACCTGGAAACACCTCGTCTGTACTCCCTGAGCCTGGAAGGGCAAAACCAGCCACCCTGCAGACACCAGGCAGGGGCTGGCAGAGCTCCTCAGGGCCTTCCTGAAGACCAGAATTAAATGTCACACTTGAAAATTAGGTAGTGTGGGGCCAGATGCTACCATGGGATCTAAAACCAAGACAGCAATTGTGGCATGACTAAGCTGTAGATGTAGTCACAGAATTCCCTGGGAGCTGTCTCTTGCTGGCAAGTGCAGAATGATCCCTGTTAATGTTCCGAGTACATTAAATGCAGACACCCTCTGCAGCATCTGAGGTCATTCTGGAGCTCTATGTTGCTTAAATGAGGCCGTTTGATACCAGAACACTTCAGTCTGACATTTACATCCTGATGTTTCACCGCCTGCACACAACCTCCTCCCTTCCCTGAGGCCTCTGTGCTCAAGGAATCATATTCAAATGCATGGAAAAAACAGAAAATAATCGAAAACAGCAACAGATTTTCTGGCTTTACTTCAGGACAGAATTTCTTTTAAATTCTGGAGTACCGAAATTGAAGGCAACATAACAAAGACAGGTTTGTGAATGCCAGAAAAGCTGGTAAGTTCATGAACAGCACTGGAATGGGAATGAAGAATGTTAGACAGCTCACCAGACTCAACAACAGTCAGAGGGTGAAGCATGAAGCCAAGGTTCCCAGTGGAAACAAAACCCAGAGGTGATCCAGTGCACAGCCAGCCCTTTGTCTTTCCACTCTCCCTGAAAAACCATCCTTGGGCCAAAATCCATACCCATCTGAGAAGCCCTCAGCAGAACAGATCAAATTAACCATCCCACAGCACAAGCAGGGCTGGCTGGAATTCATGTTCCCAGCATTTCCATTTCCAATTTTATGTACAGCATTAGGGTGATGCTAAATTTATACCCTTTAAGGCCATACTCTTCTTTTGCCTCCCTCTGCAGTTTCGTTGCTTTTTATGGCTGAAGCTAATATAGGACATAATTTGAGCCTGGAAGAGGCTCTTTGAACATCAGTCAGCAATAAAATGTCTGTCATTGAGAAAACAGGCACAACTCAGCCCGTTTTTGTCAGACTCAGGGCATGTTTGCTGGGAGCAGAGGAGAACCAAGCTGTATCTATCTATTCTGGACCTGTATCTATCATGAACCTTTGAAGAAATTTCGACCATTAAACCTAAAACTTATTTCCCCATCAGGAACAAGCCTTTCTAGTTGAAACTCTTTCGACTGGAGACACTGTATTTGAGAAGGGCCAGCTAAAGCAGCTGTGCTAGAGCTGGCTGCAGTGAATCTCACCTTCCTCCATCCAGCAGGAAAGGCAGATCACAAAATATAGGTCGTGCAGGAAGACACTTCACACCAGCCATCTGAATGTCTGGGTTTAATTCCATTATTAACTTTGGCACGGCTTATAAAAGGTAGGATTTGGATGCTGTGATTTAATGTGCAGAGCTGGCTTCTGCAAGGCTTTTCTTGTTCTGTTCTCCCCATTGAATACTTGATGTACAAACCAGTGTTGTCAGTTGTTTTCAGAGAAGATGCCTCCAAGTTTCTTCAGATTACACTAATAGTTCCACTGATTGAAAATCCACAGCAGAAGAGAATCGGGAGTCCCTGAGATACTGATGGAGTTAGAATAATTTATGGAGAGCGGTCTAGCACAACAGAAGCTATTTAAAGCTGTATGATATACCCACAAACTCTTATTAAGGTCTGTGGTTTTCAGCCCTGTGAGACAGAAACCAGTTATCATTATGCATCACCATGAAAGCAGATTAAAATTAAATCAATCTGTTTATCTATGGGTTTGCAATGCAGCTTTTCCAAAGCATAACATATTCTCCATCTAATTAACATTTCAGGAGGAAAACCCATTCCACACAGACACTAAGCCACCCTCATTCAAATGGAGATATTACAAAAACATAGCCCAGGTGGATTTATAACAAAATTTAATTAGTGAAAGGGCACAAGACCTATTTAGGCTTCAGAAGTTGAATTGTGCATACCGGGAGTTAAATAAAATGGATTTTTCTGTAGTGTGTATCTCATGGGCTGCCAAAACTGCCCGTTGTGCTGGAAGTTGGTGTGCATGCACACAGGTGCAGGTGTCTGCACACATGCACACACATCCACACTTCACTCCTGTGCCTTTCAAACACAAAGGGCTTGTTAAAAACGTGCTTTGCGAGATGTAAAACACACAAGTCTCTGGAGAGCCAAAAGGAAGGGATGCATACAAATAGATGTAAAGCAGAAACAAATACAGAGTCTGCAGCTCTGACCTCTATTTACTCACCAAACAAGGATCAGAGGCCACGTCCTCAGTGGGGAGCAGAACCAGGTATTTTTGCAGAAGGACCCTGGATTAGATGGAGCTCAGGAAGCAGAGCTCCAGAGGTACTCCAGCTAGGAACAGAACGTGTCCCCCCAGGGAGCCAGCAGGAGTCACCTTGGGACTCCCAACGCGACAGGAAGGTCAGAAACAGGGTTTTCACAAACCTGCCCCATGCCCACAGCCCGGCTGCTGCCCCCTCCTGCTCCCTTTGTCTCTGGGCTGTTCGGGATGCTCGAGGCAGGGGCAGGAGGAGGAGGAGGAGGAGGAGGAGGAGATGCCCTCCCCAGCCCCTTCCCCTGCAGGATGGAGCACGGGGCACCAGGGAGCAACCAGCCTGAGCAGGACAAAGCATTTCTGCATTCAAGGGTGTGCAGGAAGGTGTTTGCTTACAAAAATGAAAGGCAAAGATAAATAGTGCTGCCTGCTGATTTAAAGTGGTTGGGAGCCCCGTGGACTGCTTCAAACTACTGTTTCCAAAATAAATGCAAAAATATTATGTAGGGTCTGAAATCTTTCTAAATTGCTTGTAAGAAAGCAAACAGTGCAGCACATCCCTTTCATTCCAGGCCAAGCAGCACCAAAGCTGCTAACAGCACAGCTTGTGCAACCAGCAATTTTTTAAAATTAGACTTAGATTTAAGGAAAGACAGGAAAAACAAAGCACAGTGCTGGGCACTCTGTGCAGGGAAACAAAGTGCCATCTGCCCCATTTCACAGGTGAAAAACATGTTATGAAACAGCTACCAGAACACAACCAGCATGGGACTGAGGCTGGTGTTGGACAGCCCCAGAGAACCCCAGAGCCCCTGAGAGGAGAGCAGTGATGGATTACCCAGTCCTCTACTGCAGATGGAGTAGGAAAGAGAAGAGAATAACAAAACATTTTCAGAGAGCTGCGGGGACATTTCTCTCTGTGTTCATGTGTACATAGATACATTTCTGCTGAGTGGGAAAGCAACAGGTGGGGAAATTCTTCTGATTCACCTAAACTGGCTGAGAACATCGAGCACAGAACAAGGAAGAAAAAACTGGTGAATTGTGCAGCACGAGCCTTCCAACACAAACAGCTGCAGAAACAGGAACAGACCTTTATATTCTCTGTACAGACCAAGAAGCAGCGGGGTTGGTAAAAGCAATCCTTTGGCTTTATCTCCAAAGCAGTGCCTGGTACAGGGCCCTCTTGCTTTGAAGTCACACAGCAGGAGACAAGTTTTTGAGGGATGCAGGTACTCCTTCAGGGCCATGACCTGGCCAGTGACCTCAGTGGAGGGATGTTGCTAGCAATCAGCACTACAGGAATTTTGACTCATCAAGCAGCCACCAGCCACCACCCAAACCCCCCCAGCTGCCTGATGCCCAGCGAGACAAGGAGAGGGAATCTTAAAGCAACTGCTTCCAGGCTGAGGCTAAAATGTATCAGCAACCACAAATAACACCAAGAACCTCCAAAACTGTTCCTGTCCTCTCCTGGAGGGACTGACCCCAACAAATGCTCTGTGAGCCTGATGCTCCTCCCAGGGCAGGCTCAGCCCCACACTGAAGCTGCCCTTCCAGACCTTCTCAGTGACACCTGCAAACTCCCAGCACTCCTGGGAACGGGCTGGTGCTGGGAGGTCACCCGAAAAATGTTCTTTACCAAAATGTTTATTTCAAACTCCAGCAGCAGGGCCGTTCTGAGGTACTTCCAAGTCACATCCCCATGCAGAACGAGGCGGCAGCGGCGCTGGGAGCGGAAGGAACGTTGCTCCACGGCACTAACGAAGAGCCAGCAGCAAAAATGAGTTAGCTCTGTTCCCTAGCAACTTCTCACAGCTGCAGATAAAATCATTTTCTGGACATCACAAAAACTGTGAACACTTAGCTCTCCTTCCCAGGAACTCTCCCATCCGTTGCTGCGTGCAGCTCCCTCTAGGAGGTGACTCAGGAGCCATCGACAGAAATTGGACCATTACATTCGCTTGGCCAAAACCCGTAAAGACCCACGGATCCCTGTGTGCCCTTCACTCAATGCCTCGTGTGTCAGACGCCCAAAGAACAGCAGAAATCTGAGAGATTTCTGTCTGAGAGACAGAAATCCAGCACGTGACAGTCTTTGCTGCAAACCCCCTGACCCTGCAGAGCCTTTTCTGCAAAGGCGCTTCCTCCCTCCTGGGAGCTGTTCCACTGATTCCTGATGACATTACCTCAGGTTTGCACACCAGGGCTGCAGGAACAAAAATGGAAAGGAAGTGTATAAATAAAGGGTGCAGATTCTTTAATGGAGAAAAAAGCCTGCATTGCTCCGAAGAGTTGCTGTTGGCATAAAATAGATATTCACTGAGCAATTCAAATAGGGATTTTTGTTCTATACATAAAACCCAGGCTGAACACTGTACCTCTGTGGTGACACATTTAACCACCTTCCTGTCATCTGCACGAGTGGCTACCAAAGCAACATTTGCTAAATAGCAGCAAGGAGTTCTGCTGCAGGCAAAGCCTAACAGCTCAGTGAGGCCACTGATGCAGAAGGGAGTTCAATTAATACAAAAATGACACTGCTCAAAATTGCTCTGTGCCCTTAATGTAGGGCACGCAGTGCTGTCAGGATCCAGCTGCAGCAGTTAACTCCAGTGCATGTCAGAGCACAGTTATGGTTATGATTTTAATCTTGGAAGAGCTATAGAAAGCCATAGAAAAGGCTTGGCTGATCCAAGCCAGCAGAAGAGATCACTTGGAATGACACAAAAACCTCCCTGGTGATTGCTCTCCAAGACAGAGCTACTGTGCAGGAACACAAAGGCAGCTGGTAATCCTCTCCACATATAAATCCTGACAAAATAATAATTACGTCTCCTCTCAGCCTCAAACTTCTGCATATCCTTGGACTGCTTTATTCTATTTGTGCATTTCAACGTAAGAAAGACGAGGAGTGAGAGACTTCTTGTCACTGTTCTACCAGCCCTCCTGGGGGATCCAGATGGGTGAGAACCCCCCACTGTCCTCCATCAGTGGTCAAACACCATGAAATAGGGGAACCTAAAACATGGACTGAGCAAGAATTCAAGTGCACATGAGTTTTTCTTCTCTTTTGTATTAAAACCTTGTAGCCTTGGACACCAGGTTTGATGCGTCAAAATTTTAGGCACTAATTTGCTCTATTGAAAATAGAGGGTTTAAAAGGTTTTAATGAGCAGGTATTCAGGAATGTTACTTGTGGCAAGGACTGACATTTTTACTTCTGCAACATAAACCCAGTAGCAATCAGCCAAAAACATTAACACTCTAAATAATTTGCTACTTTTAAAAATTCTCTAGGAAGAAGTGACCACCAGCCAGCTGTTTTTGAAAGGAAAAAGGTTGTACCCCTGGCTGCCTGCTGCTAGGACAAAATCCACTGCAGAATGAAAGCTGTTTTAACAGGCAACTGAAACATCAACACAATGGCTGGATGATGAAGTGCTGAGAGTGGTGAAACACGAGGCTGAAGAAACCCTGATGGAGAGAGAGAAACTGCAGAAAAGGAGCCCGGGAAAATAACTTAAATCGTAAATTTATCAAACATTGACTTTCCCCTCAGTCTTTAAACTCCAAGAAATGTGAGCCACAGTTTCAGGAATCCCCACGCTCCCGTTAGACTGCCAGGATTTTACAGCTCAGCACAGCACGTTCAGCTTGGGAAACCTGTATGGTTATGGAAGGAGGAATTTGAGTCTGCCCAGGGATTAAAAGGCACCGCTCAGACCCAGAAAATCCCAGCACCTGCTGGCTCAGAGCTGCCTCTGATCAGTTAAGGCCTGTGCTCCTGCCAGGTGGATGTGCACACAAACCCCAGCCTGTTCAGGGTGTTTCAGAGGTTTCACAGACTCACGGCCAAAATCTGTTCAGGAAAGATGCTGCATTTCAGCCACAGCTGGCAGTGCCCTCTTGGCTGTGCCCTGGGGCAGGGCTGGGCCCTGCACTGGCCCTGGCTCTGCTCCTGTACCTGGTGGAGTGCACCTGGGGCCCAGAGCTCCTGGGGCTTTGTCCAGGAGCTGCAGCACAGCAGCTGAGGGCAGATCAGAGATGCTCTGGACATATGCTCTGATCACACTGAGCACTGATGTTTGCCTTCCAGTGACGCTGTGAGTGCTTAAGAGATAAAAATCCCCTAGCAAACCCTGGATGTGACTGAGTATCACCCATTAAAACCCCACTTTCCCAAGTAAGATGCCAGCAGCAGCAGAGGCCTCTGTGACCACCTGCATCCCCCTTTCTGAGCCACGGTCTGGCTGAAGGTTTGTCTTCATAGCAACAGCTTTGAGCCTCAGTCTGTCCCGTTCTCAGCGTCCCTGCAGAAGCCCCAGCCCACCTCTGTGACCCCGTGCCACACCACAGGCAGTCCAGGCTGGCAGAACACAATCCCTGCTGGTATTTAATAACTGGGTTAAAACTCACAATGCTGGAAAAACCTACAAAACCTGCTTGAGCTTTCTAACACAACAGACAGAAGCTAACACCACGCTGGTGTGGCTACCAACAGCACTCTCGCCTTTCAGACTGCTTTAGTGGGTTTGGGGTTTTTAATGAGTTTAGGAGAGGAAAAGGCAGACATCTGCTTCATAAAGAACATTTTCCCAGCTGTAGCTGGAATTTCCCCTGCACTAAATGTGCACACAGTGCTATCGCTCCGAAAATCATTGTTTCGTTCCCAAATCGCAGAGAGGTAAAGGACGAATCCAGGCCAGGGTTCCCAGGGAAATCAGCACTTTGGGGCGCTCTGCACCCCGGTTCCCCCCAGGGAAGCCCCCTTTGCAGGCCCACAGTGGAGGTGGCTGGGGGGGACTGACTGATGGCTCTCTGGAGTGTGAAACCTGTTCGTTACCAGCGCTGGGGTGGGTGCAAAGAGCCCCCAGACTGGGGACCCCAAGGTGACAAGGCCGAGTTGCAGAAGGTCAGCGTGGGGCTGGGGGAACAAGAATGTTTCAGCACAGGTTGTTATAAATTGAAATAAGCGAGCGTTAGTCTCCTCTGTGTGGCTACAAAGGTTCTCTTGGAACTGCCTTTGTCAGGAAATACAGAAAAAATGGTGTAAAAAATGTTATTCAAAACCCCCAACCTTTCTTGTTGGCTTTAGTGCTGGCTGCTGATAAGAGACTGATGAAATATCTCTCGTTTTCTGTCAATGTATTGCTTTCACTTGAGATAGAAAACAAATGTATTAAAAGGGAAAGATGCCAGGGATAAATATTTTAGTAATCTCAGTCACAAACCTGTCGTATTACAAGGATTACAGTCCATTAGGATTGTATAAAATCCGAGGCAAAGCTTGTAATTCAGCCATATCTTGGTGACAAAAACCTCCCAATGTGTTTTAGGAATCCCTATTTGCTAATATTGAAAACATCCTTGAGAGCTACTTGTTGTAACAGGGCTAGTTTGGGGAAAAACAGCTTAAATCCACCAGTCCCTGAAGTCTCATCCTCCTCTGGGCCCAGTCCATGGGGATGGGCAGTCGGGGAGCAGCTCCCTTTGGGGAGGCTTTTGCTGGCACCTCACGCTCTTTGTTTGGGAAGCTCCTTGCCCTGGTGTGGGGGCAGAGGTTGGTGCTGGCCCTGGGCACGCTGGGCCACCTGTGCCAGGCCTGGCACCCAGCACAGCCCCCTGCACAGGGCAGAGCCACCAGGGGTTACTGCAACAGCAGCAGCGCCGGAGGTACAAGGGGCAGTAAATCAGCCCTAAGGTTTTCTGCTAAATAAAGAAATTCCTCCTCTTCCAAAAATATCTGCCTGGTAGTCTGGGAGTGACTGCTGGAGGAGATTTACTAAAATGGTACACACTGAAAGAGAAAAATAAAAAAAAATAACTCTGACAGGCCCTCCTGAAGGCTGATTTGAAGACCTTCCCTCTAGGAAGCTGAATTCCTGACAGAGCTAGCACCACACACAGGGATGTTCTGCACCAGCACAGGCACTCACTAATTAACTTCCATTCCACCTGGCTGAGAAAACCTCTCCGAGGGGGAGAGAAGCCAGGGACAGCACTGGGGGGTCAAACACCAGGCAGGGCTGTTGGAAATCCTACCTGTACCAGCAGCTGGGCAGAAGCTCTGGTAGGTACAGCTGCAAGGAGTTACCTGATGTCAAATGTTAAGTTTGTCCTTGAAGCAAAGTTAGACTGAAATCTGGAAACTGGGTCACTGGGTGTGATAGCCCTTATCAGAGGCATTATCCTATTTGGTTATGCACTGACTGATCAGTGCCATGGCACTGCCTTGAGATGTGCTCTGCTCAGAGCAGGGAATTAATTAAAGCTGAAGCTAACTGCTACTGATAGTGGTGATGCAGGAAAAGATTATTACCTGCTGAAAAATGAAGATGGATAAATGCAACATTAGACAAAACAGAAATTTATAGCAAAATACAATTTAAAAAAACAGAATGCGATTTGAAATAAGACTTTAGCTCATTATTTCAGTAATTCATATGTCTCTTTCAAAGTTAAAAGGAAAACTGGTCTTCAAAATGTTATTTGCAGCACATACTCAAGCTAATGACAATACAGCAATATGGGAGCCACATTTTCAAATGTTCATTTATTTTCCAACACAGCTGCAAAGTGTGCCTATTTAGCCCGTGATATAATAGGATATTTTGGTTTGGAATAATTGGACTTGAGCAAACAAGAGAGTCAAAGGGGGAAAAAAAGGACTAAGAACTCAGAATTTCCTAGATTTTACCCATGCTCAGAGACTGAGGACACGAACTCCATGTGGGTTTTAAAAAGCTCTTCTGCACGCCCTCTCCAAATTACTGTGTCTATGCAAATTGTCAGCTCTCATCTGCACTGTCTGATTTGAATGAAATTGGGTATAAGTCAGCTCGGAATTAATTCCAGCAAGATACTTTCAATGTTCTTCCTCTGAGTTTCATGCCCTGTGAAGTCACTTTGAAAGCAAAGATGCTGCCAGTCCCATCAGGATCTTTTACTTCCAAAGGTCACAGATGAGTTTCATCAAGCCCACAGTTAGAGAGAGAACCCATCACCCGGGGAGGGTGTTTGAGAGCTGCTGGAATTCCTGCACTCACACACCCTGGCTCTGCCCTGGAGCTGTCACCCTGCTCTCCTGACACTGCTGGCCTTTCCGATGGCATCCTAGCGGAGAACTTCCCCTCAAACTGGGCCAGAAGCAGGAGAGAAGATGAGCTCTGCTGTCCTCAGGATGCCACGGCCCTGTAGCAACACCATCCCTCCCTTCTGGGAGAGAAGGAGAGGAGCTGGATCCCTGTGCCATGTCCCACGCCATGCCAGCAAGTGACAGTTCCGGGGATGTAAAGCAGGGTGCCAGCAGGGCTCTGGGGAAAAGGGCACTTCTGTGCTGCTGCTTGGAAAGAAGAACTCACAGAAAGAAGAAATGATCTGTACCATGCTGGAAAGGCAATGCCAGACAGGCCTGGGTGAGGCCACGCACAGAAACGGAGATTGGCCGCCCTCAGGGCTCTTGTCCTGGCACACAGAAGCCATGGATTAGATGGAATCCCTGCTCCCACCAAGTTTATTCCGTTTTATACCAATCCTCAAGTCCTGTAATGCATTCCTTCGCAGTTTTTCAGGGACTATCCGAATCCCATTTCCCTAAACACAGAAAACTCCCACTTTTGCATGTTCTTCCCTGCCCAGAAATTTGCAAGCTGCATTCTCATTTTTATCCCTGCAGAGCTCCCCAGACCATCTCCAGTCCTTGCTCATCATTTGTCTCTCCTTCCTGGGCTTTTCCTTTTAGCATTCACCCAATAAAAACATTATATTTATTTATAAGCAAGGAACTTCTCAGTCCATTAATTTCTTTCTGGCTTATTTAGAATTCCTATCAGAGATTTTGGCTGTTGCCACTGACACAAATGGGAGCTTCTTCAAACGTCTGTGAGCTGATGTGAAAGCAGCGCCTCCCAAAATCAGCTCCAGGACTGGAAGAACAGAAAAAGGCTTTTACTGCAGAGCCCTGAATTGCAAAGCTTCTATTGCCAGGAACTGCCCCTGGATTTCACTGGGCACTCAGCATAGCTCAGCTTCATCGCACAGAAGTTGATTTTGAGACTCTGGGGAATATTGCAAAGCTCTTTTAAACCACATGGCTCTGCTCAGCAAGATGTGTTTGGAAATCAAAGGGTATAAGATACATATTTGCTCCTGGTCTGCACAATAAATTATTTATTATGTCTACCTCTCATTTCAGGATTCCTAGACAGGTAGTTAAAAATATGTGAAATGATTGATTCAAGGTTGGGTACGCTTTCAGCATCCATAACAGATCTCAAAATAATCCATAGTACTTCCAGAATGTACTTTGTTTTTGTAAAACTTCCCAACAATTTAATAAATCCTCTCAAAACCAGATGTGTATGACTGGTTTGATGTATTTCCCATGGAAACAGAAGGCCCCCTTTATTTTTAAACCCTAAGAGGCACCACAGCATTCAGCTTTCCTAAGGGACCACAGCTCCCCAAAATTGGCTCAGCTAAATGAAGTTTTGGCACCGTGATTTGCTCTCCCTGAGCTCACCCACCACACACACAGATCCCTCCCTGCCACTGCTGCAGGTCCCTTTCCCCAGGCAGATCTGCAGCTCCTGCACCACAGGATGTTCTTGTGGGCTTTACACTCACCCAAACAGCCCCTGGGCTGCCTGCAGCTGGCACGGCAGAGAAAAGGACCTGTTCCAGCACTACTGTCCAATCCCTCCTGCACTGTTACCAGATCATTAAAAATAGGACTTTGCCGTGTAGTTACTAATTAGTGCCTAGTAAAGATAAGTACAACTTCTGACAGTGAGAGGCAGTGCATAATTTACCTAAGATAAAAGGAAGGGTGTACTCTGTACACACAGGAACACAGAGGAGATGGCACTGGATCTATTAGGGATACGCATTTTATTATTCTGAAACTATTGTCACTTCACCAAATTCATCTTTCTCTTTATAAACCTACTTTTAAATTCCCTATCACTAAGTAGGAAGAACTCTAGACTTGAGTTCTGCTTCAAAGAGCCCATGTATTAATATCAGAATACAAACAGCATCTACGTGACCAATTTAATTCTGACAGGTGAGCAGAAGGTTTTGGGGATTCCAAGGGTATCTGATATGCTGTTTCTTTGTGTTATGTGATGTATTTGATCAAGTCAGGCCCCACTCAGCCTGATTTGTTGTTGAGCTTTACACTGCAGACTGTAATTCTGAAGAAGCGTGCTATTGTTGATAATATTTTCCAAGTTGTCTCTGTCAAACAGTAGGGTACACATTCAGATATTTTTCTAAATTATTTTTGAAATATTTGAAAATATTTCTCATCTTAAAAAGATTTGTCATATTGAAAAGAAGATCCCATGTATCCAGTTCCTCACTTCCCACAAATGCCAAGCAGAGCCATCAGCTCATGGCTCTTCCAGCCCTTCACTGGTAACATTCAGCACCAGCAAATCCCACTCCCAGCTCTGCAGTCCCCACCCCGAGACGTTCCTTTACCCAATTTCAGGAGCTCCTCAGCACCAAGGGAACACAGCACCACAAACAAGCAACTGGATCTGGCTGCAAAGCCAGGCTGGAAAACACTCGGAAAGCATTAGCCATGAACTTGAAAGAAAATAAAAATCCCAACCCCATAATCCAACCCAGATGCACTCAGGTGCCAGCCCCCATCAGGTCCTGCCTGGGCTCAGCTCCCTCCCCTAATGGCTCCATTTGCAGGGTGTGCGTGGGTGACTGGCACAGATGAGGTGTCATTTTCCACCTGGGTGCAGCACCATTTTCCTCTTCCCCAGTCTATATTAGGATTCGAGGCAATCAGTTCTTTGGGCTTAATAGCTTCAGTTTTCAGCTCCAAAGGAATACAGAGCAATTCTGACAGGTACTGAAGTCCGATTTATTGGACTTGAAATACACACATTTGTCTTCTCTCTCTGTTTATGTCTGTTTTCTTACTTGAAGCCAACCTTTCCCTAGGATCCACAAAGATTTCGTGGTCCCTTGCTGAGTTCTGTGTGGCAGCTGGCCAGGTTTTAATTCCCCCAGTCAGCTGAAAACGTTCTCCACAGATTCAGTGATTGTGGCACAGGTACCCAGCCTCTGCTTTTATGCTGGCCAAGCCAAAGAGAAGCCCAGCATCTGAAAAACCGGCTCCCTTTTCATCCTGTAAGAAATACTGATTGTCAATAAGAGGGGAAAAAAGAGACACATCAAACACTTTCCTCTGCATCTCAGCCCTTTAAGCTCTAATTGTTGCGAAGGAAGGGCGATGCATCTCTCAAGGATTTTGAAAGCTGCCTCCTCTGCAGCATCACTGGACAAATCTGCCTCCGAAGGCCTGTTCCCTGAATACCCACAGGGTATGAATGGCCCAGCTGAGTTTACAACAGCAATAAAGAACAGACTTTCAAACTGAGTGCAGACTGATGTACACAGCAGAGTGAAGAATAAACACACTAAAGCTGCTACATAATTCTGTCAAGCATATGGTTAAGTTGTGATTTTATTTAGAAAACAGATTGTAAGAGTGAAGTGATGACAGCTGAGTCTATATTGGTCAGTCATAAATAAGAGAGGATTCTAATCGAGCTGGGCTTGTTACTGGTCGTATGCTGCCACACAGATTTACTGAGAGCTAATCACTTAGAAAATAGAGCTTTTTAAACACATTTTGCAGTGTGTTTTAAAACTCATTTTCAACTTTACTTTGCTCTGTTGAAAAATCCATGATTGCTGCACCTAACTTTTAAGAGAGAGACGGGGGAGTTACGTTTATGGGCTCAATCAGACTTTCCAGCTTCCTTTAGACAAAAGGAATCCCTCTGGCATTGCAAAGCAGCCCTGACACGCAGCGAGGGGCTGCCAGAGCCATTCCCTGCCCAGGCTGACCCGCCTGCCCCTCCCAGGCAGCGCTCCGTGGGACGTCCCTTCATTGCCCAGGTTCAAATTGAAGTGATGGCTGTGACTTTTCTTTTGACAGTGACAAGCCAGGGAGAAATTTCACACCTCTTAGGCTGTCACTCAGCCCCAGGTAGAACGCTGCAGTCCCCAGAAACGTCTACAAAAACAAAATACAGCCTCTCTTTTCATAAACCTCTCGTGGCTGTAGCTTCAAGGGGAGAAAACTTGACTTGAAAGCAGCAGCTTTGCAGTTTCAGCACCGCCTCACCTGTCCCTTGGGCAGGCAGTCCTGGCAGTCAGACCCAATCCTGTGCTCCAGGAATGTGCCTGAGCAGGAGGTTGGTGAGGTTGGTGAGGTTGGTGAGGTTGGTGACCACCCCCTGGCCGTGCAGTGGGGCCAGCCCTGCCCAGTGTGAGCTGCACTCAGTCTGGCCCAAACCTGCCTGGGGCTGCTCCTGGGAGAAGCCTTCACTGGCACAGCATCTCCGAGCCCCTCTCTCCTCTCCATCCCTGCTCTGGCACCTCAGCCCTAGGGGAAAGCAGTTCACTGTTCCCACTCACCTTGGAAGAATACATACAATTGATAGCAGCATTATCAGTCCACATCTGAGCTCTGCTGAAATACTTCAGCCCACAGAAGAGAAACAAAATCTCAAAAAATGGTGGCACAATAGCGGCAGTCTTAATGAAAACATCTATTATGAAATACAACAGAAACTGCTGCGTTTATTCCCAGCCCAGCTCAGGCCACTACAATTCATTGTTCCAAATGGCTTTAACGTGGGGCACTTAGGGAGCAAGAGGGATCAAGCTCTCCCTCATGTGTTGCTGTTCCATTATCTTTTTTATCTTTTATCATTGTTGTCATATTTGAGACTAATGAACCTGAGTTATTTTTCTTGTTTGCTTCTTTTCCATACAAGGTGGGGCTTGGGAGGGTCAGAAAATGAAAGTTTTATCCTTTCTGTGTCAGCCACAAAGCCCTGGCTGCTCTGCCAACGTTCCTGCCTGCGTGGCACACGTAACATGGCCAGCCTGTCATTGCTCCTACACGCGTTGGACAAAGGGGGATTAAATGCTACATTTTGGTTATTAACCTGGGAATATTCCAATTGGTATTCAGGGGGAGCTGAAAATGGAACAAATGCAATGAGTGTGCTGCATTTCTTTGTTTGTTTCCACTGTCAGAGCAGGAGAAGCTGCACTGGAATCTGTCCCTGGCCCACACCAAGATCCCAGTGTGTGGTACATGCCTATTACTGAAAACCATTATACAGGAGGAGACAAACATCTGATAATTACCAGGCTTTACATGCCCATTAGGTTAAGTATTCTTGAAAGTATATTCATCTGCCATCACATTTGCATTCTGATAGCAGATGAGAGAAATTGGATATTAAATCTATTGGCTCCCTCAGAGGGCAAACAGAGCAAGAGAGTCTATTAAATCACAAAAGGAGAAACAACTCCTCGCTGTTCCCCTGTACTGTGTGACCCATCTTCAAACCCTGCCCACGTGTTTAATACAGCAGTCGGGGCCGGGAGGCATCCCAGTACCACTGCAGGGAAATGACCAGCTCTCCTGCCAGCTGACACTGGGCAATGCAGCCTCACTTTTCTTCCTTGCTTCAGCTCACTTGACTGCAAAGCGCAGGCAGAGATTTCTTGTAAAAGACTATGAAACCTAAAGATAAAATCAATCTTATAAGTACAAAAGTCCTTTTTACCTATTTTTTTTCCTGCCTTAGCATTTACTCAGTTTTAAGCAATACAAGTCATCAGACAGCCACATACTCAGCACTACTGGTTTTTCCAAAGCCTCCTGGCACATTTAGCAGCATATTCACAGAGTCCTCCAAAGAACATCAGCTTTGGCTACTGAAGTTTCTTGTCAGCACCTCTAGGAATGAATTCTGCACTTCATACATGCAGTTTGTTTTGGGTTTGTTTTTTCTCCAGGTGACACCCAGAGCCATCAGGAGAGGTCCCTGGCACGGTGTCAGAGTCACCGGTCCCTGACTTCTGTGTGGCCCTGCAGCCACCCGTGGGAACAAACCCTCGGTGAGGAGCTGTGATCCCAATGACCTCCTGCATCCTCCCCCGTTCGGGGGGATGTCAGTCACCCCCAGACTGTGACAGTGACAGTGCCAGCGGGGCACGGAACCGCTCGCGTTGCACTGGGGCTGTTTGTGTCAGGCTCAGACAAAATGCCTCAGCAGAGCAGAGCAGAGCTTTGTGTGACCTGAGCCACCTCTGCAGGCTCCAGCGCACCCAGCTCCGCTTCTGGGAACAGCCAGGTCTGCCACGCTGTGAGGGTGACAAGTCTGCCATAATTGAAAAGGGTTTTGCCCATACTGTCTTAAGGAACAAACGTACAGCCAATCTCTTGGTGCCTCTCAGAGAAATGAAAAAAGCACATTACAGCCTGTCAGTTTGTCTGACAAGGCCAGAGCAATCTCTGCCAAGTGCCATCCTTACCAGCTCCCCCTAAGACAATGGAGGAAGAAAACAAACAAACACTGAGTGTGTTCAGAGCAGTTATTCCAGTAGTGCCTGGCTGGCCTGAAAACGCAGACAAGAACCTCAACACAGCCAGAGGGGCACAGAACATCAGGGTTTTTCCATGCTCAAATGCACCCGTTCAAGTTCAGAGGCTGAAGTGAAAGGCTTCAGTCAGACAATGACTTCATAAACTGCTTGTGGCTTTGAGTAGCCACTGGGAGCATCCTCCACTGCATCTACATGTAGTTCTGAAAGAAATCCCAGAAGGACTGAGCCACTTGCTCTGAAGAAGTGGCTGCAGAAATTCAGTCTATCCGCAGTGGCCAGCGCTCCTACGCTCAGTGACGAGCAGCCGCCAGCCCCACACACAGCTCCACACACCACAGGCTTCCAGGGGACACTGGCTGATCTCTACAGGTGCATCAACATCTGGAAATCAACATCTGGAAATCAACATCTGGAAATAGTGTCAGAGCTCGTTAGAGTTGAACTGCGCTGATTTTTAAACCAAACTGATAAATAATAATACACAGCATGAAAAAAGGAACATGGAGTCCACTGCAGGTGGGACAGAGTGCAGGAGGATGAGATCAGCTGCCAGGAGGCTGCTGTCCTATGTGACCTTCCACTGGGTTATAATTCATCAGAGAACAGCCCTTGGTCCTGTATTCAAAGTGCCTGAGAACACTCAGTACAAAAGCTTTGGTAACTCAGTCCTCTCAAAATTATTCTGAGCCACTGGAGTCATAATTACACTGTCATAATGAAGAGGGAAAAAACTCTTCTAACAACTAAATTCTCGTTGTAAATTGCATTATGAAAGTGGTAATTCCCTCTGAAGTAGGCATTATCATGTCTTACTGCCCACATCAGTTCATTATGGTGCCTCTGCTCTCCCAGCAGAGCCTTGGCTTGGTAAATGAATGTTTTGGGATGATATTGCCAGCTCGGGACTTATTACTTAATTGAATATGGAAACATTTAGGCCATTAGCATACATTTAGAAGTGTCTTATTTCACAGATGTTAATTTATCTTGGGGAATGCCCTTCTTTCTTCCCTCCCCCTTTTTCTCTTTCAATCCTTTCCCTGCAGCCAACTTATTTATTCAGTTAGGTCCTAGTTCAGCCATTTGCAAGCCCATGGTGAACAGCTTACTATTTTAAAGCCTTCCCAAACTGAGATTTGAAGTCTATTTTCCAAAAAGTGCTCAGCCAAGCACTTCCTATCTTCTGTCACAGCTGAAAAGTATCACCAACTTGAGGTGATTAAGAAAGCCTAAAGATCTCTAGCTAAATAATGAGATTTTTCAGGCATTCCGAATTGTTTTATCCACCTAACTATTACAAGATCTCAAAGCCGTGCATAAAGCTTTTCTCTGCAGGTATCTCACTTCAGGAATTGTTAACTGAAACAACAGATTCCCTCTAATAAAAGGGTCAAGAAGCTAGAATAACACAATAAAGGAGATTCCCACCCTCCCTTCCTTATTGAGAGATACTGGGAAACGTACAGTAAATTCCTGAAGCTTGCCAACCTGCACAGGACCCTGCATGTCCCAAAGTGAGCTCCCAGTCACTGCAGAGGTGTCAAGTCCTAAGCTTGGTTTCCTTATCACGTTTCAGTGAGGGCTGAACTCCTGTATGGTCCCAAACAAGTTGTTTTTTGCACGTTTTGAGAATTACTCAGGACTGCCAGAACTGGGGCTGGTTCTGGCTGGTGTTGCAGCCCAGCCCCTCGGGCACCCTGCCTGTGTGGAGGGGGAGATCCCAGCTCTGCTCCCCCTCTCTGTGCCTCCCCTGGCCGGAGAGCGCTGGGAAGGGGCTGTGCCTGCTGCCCCGGCACCTGGGCCAGGGGAAGGTGCCAGGTACCAGGGGTGGCCCTGGAGGAGAGCCAGCAGCGTCCCAAGGAGGTGGTGCAGCCCCAGAGAGCCAGGAACGACGAAAGGGGCCCATACAGCTGCCAACAGCTGCCTTTGCTGAAACTCTGTCACAAGTGTGTGCTGCTCCCTGCAGCAGCTTTGGTGCTTGTTCTCTCTCAGCAGAGCACACACCCACGGCTCCCCCCATTCCCCCTCCCACCCAAGGGCTGAGGGTTATTGAAACACCTCTCTGAACTGCGCTGGGAACACTCAAAATTGGCTTTCCCCTTCTGGGTTCAACGTTTGCCACAAACAATGGCTCCAGCTGCCGCTGACTGACATTTTTCTTTCAGGGTTTACAGATTGCTCCAACCTACAGACTGGCAAAGCAATTACTGTCCCTGCTAAATCTAGAGCACAGACATGACTCAGAAAGGGTCTCTCAACATAGAATTCACTTATTTTTATTTTTATTCGATAAATCAATTAGCATTTAAAAAGCCTTCACAGATGAACTGTAAAAGTTCAGGACCTGTATAAAAGAAATCCTGTCCCTGAAATAAAATAATAAATAGAGCGAACAAGCAAGGAAAAACCCAGCAGGTGATTTAAAGCCATTTTCAGTATCTGTTAGCTTGAGTAATGAATACTTACAATGGGCAATTCCTCAAAAAGATGACAATCCTCAAACCCAAACCCTTCAGAGCTTTCAGGTGTTAGATCTAAAGGTTTATGAAGAGTTATCTCTTCGTTGGTAAGCCTTCACAAAGCACATTGCACCAGAGTTCACCGGGCACAGTTGAGGAAGGAACGGGTAGACCACAATTAAAAATGAGCAGGGAAATAAAGGGTCCCTCTGCTACTTGTAACCTGATGTTGTTACAGATTTAGATCAGATTCTATCTAATATCATACAGATCAATTATTTTGTGCCATGAACTATCTGCCCCAGGTTATCACTGCTGGTATTCTCTGTGATGGGGTTGAAGAGATCAACCAGCACAAACACTGAGGCTGTAAGAGCAGCTCCCCTTCCCTCCATTCCCAGAGGAATTCCCTGCCGTGGGAAGGGGGCGTTGATGCAGCAGCCTGGAAAGAGAGCTGGCAAACACACTGCAGAGCAGGGAGCTGGGGAATGCCAGTGAGACAAGGCCAGGAGCCAGAGGTGCAGCTGCTCAGGGGGTCGGGGCTCACCGCAGGCTCCAGGGCTCGGGGCTGGGGTGTGAAACACTGCTCAGGGCTGCGAGCACCGGGCAGCACCGGCACACAGGAGAGACAAAACTGCTCTGGAAAGTGACTGATGCTGTGCAAACTGGCGTCTGATAAAGTGACAAGACAATTCATTACCGGCCTTTACACAGGTGTTACAAGGATCTGTCAGATCGGTTCAAGTAATAACCTTAAAAATCCAACAGGGCTCAGATTTGCCATTAGAAGTGGGAAGCTAATGTTCCTATTTTTTTGTGATCAAAAATGCACTTTGAGATTGCCTGATGTATTTCATAAGAGCGTGTTCATGCTGGATAAATGTTACCCTTAAAAAATGTGAAAGCAGCACTGAAAAGTCAAACTATTTCAATAACTTCAAATCAAAGATTACTTTCCCTCCCATGAAATGTCTTATTCCTCAATACACTTAGCCTTTATTTTTAAAAGTACTTTGGGAATAGGAAAGATCTCCTGGGTGAGATTTCATGTTTTACTAGAATATTAGAGGGAGAGAAAGCAAGTTCTTTGACCCAAAGCTTTACAAGAATGTTCTCTATATTCAGCCACCAAAATACAGATGAAAAGAGAGCTCCTGAAC
The DNA here is from genome assembly GCA_013397975.1 of Machaerirhynchus nigripectus. Classification (NCBI taxonomy): domain Eukaryota; kingdom Metazoa; phylum Chordata; class Aves; order Passeriformes; family Dicruridae; genus Machaerirhynchus; species Machaerirhynchus nigripectus. The sequence goes on from VZRQ01000371.1 coordinate 288,766, forward strand.
TTGTCAGAGGTAAGTAGGAAGTGCAAGGAGCTGGAATGGACACGTTCATCACGTACTGGGTGTGTAATCCCACCGTGCTGGTGGAACAGTGAGAAACCCTGGCACAGACTGGCACGGGGGCAGCGTGTGCACAGCTCCGTTATCTCCAGCCCCGGTGGTTGATGCCTCGTTATCTGTGCTCACACAGCTCCGGTGTCACCGCCCCCGACCAGCGCCCGGCTCCCCCCGCAGCCAGCCGGGATCCCGGCGCGTCCCGGTGACATCTCCGGTCGGGGCCGAGTGTGATGGATGGCAGGAGCAGCACCTGCCAGCGCGGCAGCTCCACCTTGTCAGTGCCCATCACCCTCTCCATCCGTCTCGCCCCGACCCAGCGGGCCCGACAGCCCTCTTTCACATCGTTTCATTTCTTACTACAAAGCAGCCCCTAATGTGTTCTCACTGAGAGCTAAGCAGTTCTGCGGGAAGAAAGTAACACTCACACATTGATTCCATAAACTGGGGGATTTGTAGCACCCCAAACCCCCTCATTTCTAAACAAACCACCAACAAAAAGCAAAAAAACCCAAACCTGTATTTTCCAGCTATAATCAAGTTGATTTCTGCTAACGTTCTTCAGCTCCCCAAATTAATGAGTAAAATTGAAAAAATAGTTTTCCCTAGCTAAATCTCCCAGTGTCTCCAGAATGCAGCAGAACAGTAATTCCGAGGTGCCAGCTCAGCAGGCCAGAGGTGCCATCCTCTCCCTAGCTAAATCTCCCAGCGTCTCCAGAATGCAGCAGAACAGTAATTCCGAGGTGCCAGGCCAGAGGTGCCATCCCAAACAGGGCAGCTCCAGAGTCAAAGAGCTCCCATGACTGTGATGTTTGGTGCTTCCAGGTGATCACGAGAGGAGGAGGCAAACAGAGCCCTTGCACCAGGACAAGCAGAATAAACCTGTCCAGTCTCTGCCTGCGAGACTGGGACAGCGACCCTGCAGCCCAGTGACCCCAGTGCAGGCAGGCACTCATCCCAGTTACCCTAGTGCTTGCCAGCAGAGCACCCAGGCACTGCTCTCACAGCTTTAACTCATGGGTGCTCCAACCACGCCTTGCCCAGGCTCTGGGATGGATTGAGGAGGAGGAGGAGAGGCCTTGGAGTGCAACTGCAGCTCCTGGGTCCTGCAGCAAGGCAATAAAGCAGAAGTAACAATCCACTGCAAAGGCCACTCATGTGGGTAATGGTTTGCTGGATCTGTCTCTTGGTTTTCTGGCACCTGCTCAGGCAGTGTGAGTTGATTCTCAAGGCAGAGGATGTTAACTGGAATAATTTTAACAGAAGGAACTATTTTCTTCTTAATATAATCTGCAAGTGCAACAGGAGGCAATAGAGTGCCCTAGAAGTCAATAGTTCTTGAGCACTTGTCTCCACACTGCCACTGACAATTTTGGGCCATTAGCAAGTCACTTAGGAAAGCAGGAAAGCTATTTTGCCATCCGTAAGATGGAGGAAATTATATTTGCTTGACTACCTCATAAACAGGCTATGAAAGTTAATTCCTACTCGTAGAGTGTGCTGAACACAGCAGAAAAGCCAGGAGTGCTGGAGAAGCCTTCTGTGGTCTGACCTCAGCCCTGCTGCAGGAAGGCCACGACTGCCCCAGCTCATACTGGGAGAGAACATTTATTGCAATGAACCAATAAAGACCCAGGACTGTCACCTTCTTGGGTCACAGTGCCTGACTCCTGCCTAGCTCAGCCTCAGTTTTACATCAGGACTGAGCAGTCAAACAGCTGGAACGTAGAGGTTGTATTTCAAAAGAATCAGGGATATTTTAGGGGTTTTTTTTAATTCCTCTTCTCTCGTAGGTTTTAAATTGGCCAAAGCAGGCCACAAGATCAGTCAGAAGAAGGGGGAAGTCTGTTATGGGAAGATTTTAGAAGCTGTTTAAGCCAGAACGGGGAGGGGGCTGTTTAACTGACAGAACCAGAGCTACAGAAGGAGGAGTAAAAATGTACAGTAGGATTCTTTTCAGTCTGGCAGAGGAGGTACCATGAAACAGCCACATCATCTACAGCCCAGAGAAAAGCCCATCACAGAGTTTATGTGGCTGGTCACCTTCCTGGTCACCACTTACTCCCTGACTGTTTCTGCTACCTAAATCTGATTTAGCTCAGCACTAAGAACAAGATTTGATTTAGCCCAGCACCAGCAGAACACAGAAGGAATTTGATAAAATGCCAGTCTTGTTCAAATTTTCTTGCTGTATAAATTGAGTGCTAATGATCTCCACTCTGCTCCCCTCATGTACTTATGCAGCCCTGTTCATGTTTGCTGGATTATTATCGATTGATTGTTAGATAAAACAGCAAATAAGAGAAGTTCACAGAAAACTCTAGGGGCCTTTTGGGGAAAATTTTCCCAATTATCAATAAGCACTGCTTATTCACTACCACAATTTCACACCAGTCTCTGTATTCCCACAATTACCATCAGAAAGAAGACATTAAAAATACCAGAGGGAAACCACAGAGCCTCCCAATAGTTTATAGAACTGGCCCCTACAGGTGTCCAACCCCCAGCCTGGGCTTACAAATACAGAAATAGCATCGAGTTTATAAAAAAACCCTTACTTTTCTCCCAATATTAGAGGTTTACGAGTCTCTATCACAACCTTCAGTCATTGCCTCACACAGGATTCACTAAGTATAATTATAAATTGAATAACTGTAAAAAGAAAAAGGAGCTGCTGCTTTTTTCACTCATGAATGTATCTAGGCCTGACACTCAGTAGCTTAAGGCAATTCTAGCTCTCTAATTTCTTTGCTGATTCATCTCCAGAAATAGCAAAACAAATTTTAAATCCTGTTGACTTTAAAACAAAATGGAAGGTTATGTTTATTAGGCCCAGCAAAACAAAACAAAACAAAGCAAAGCTAATAAATAAAGAACTGTATCTACAGTGTGGACTCAGAAAACTCCAGTTCCTCAGTCTGGGAAACGCTGGCACCCCTACAGCATTGACTGAAACGTGTGTAACAGCACAGGAAAATAACAGCAGGAGCTGGGGCTTGCTGCAAACAGGAGTGGGAACTGTGTAACAGCAGAGCTTTGAGGCTTTCATTGCTGCAAGCATTTGGAAGGACTGACATGAAATTATACCTCATGTTTTCCTTTCTCAGCAAAGCACTTCAAATAAGATCTCACCGTAGTTTCAGTTTCCAATACATGTATCATGAAATTGGAGAAAAACAGCAAAACAAGACAGACTGGAATATTTTCTATGAACTTCAGGAAACTTTCAGCACCCGTGATGGGAAGGAGGAAGAGCCTTCAGCCTTCCCTGGCCACCAGCACTTGAAAAGAAGGTGGAAAAGGGGGAGCAAGTGTTGAACGAAGCTGAGAAATCCCTGAGTTTCCTAAGGCCCAGTGCTCCAGTCAAAGCTTTCAACCTACAGCAATATCCCATATTTACCCACCACCTATATTTTATCCCCTTCCTTTCCTCTATCCCTCACACCCATACAGAGTCAAGACAAATATTTTTAATTTCCCTAGCTCATTAAAAAACAAAACCTAGACCTTGGCTCTTATGGTCCAACTCTTTCACAAAATTAAAACCAGTCCATCAGTTTCACGCTCACTCCTCTAAATCTTCCCTTGTGCAGAACAACAGCACAAAATAAAAACCAGAGGTACCTTTCCCTAAATCTTGCAGTATTCAGCTGCTTCTGGAAAGCTCCCCTTGAAGACAGTTTCCTGTTAGAAAGGGGAAAGGGTTTCCTCCAAGCATAATAGTTCTGAAACAAAAAATATTCAGTAGTGATGAGTAATTTTTTACTTCTGGCTGTTTTGCATGTCTGTTTCTTTGCCTTTGACCTGTATATCCTATATTCTCCATCTGTTCAAGCCATAGTTTCCAGTCCACTGGAGCAAAAGCAATGGTAGAAGCATTTTGCCAGCAGCCCTTGGCCTCACTTTATGAATGCAGCTCCAAATCTTGCTGCCACTCAAGGCAGAACTTTGGAAAATGATGGACTGTTTCAAAATAAAAATTACTACAACTTTGCTCATCAAAGTTCCGTTGGGGGAGGGGGGAAGGGACCTTCTCCTCTGTCAGAGAGGGGATCAGAATGAGAGCAGCTAGATGGAGAACACGTCGTGGAGGGATGATCACAGCACAGTTCTGACCAAAAAACCCAAGGAGAAAACCTTGGGGAGGCTGTAGGCAGCTCAGGGGGAGGAATGGCTCCCTGGAAGTGCTGTTCAGCCACGTTTTAATGACTCTGACACTGCAGCAGGTCACACTCTGAAAGCCACGTTCGCTCAGAAAAGCAGGTCAAGGGAAATCAAAACTCAGGAAAGCAACACCAGCAGCAAGTTGTTACAGAAGTTTGTTTTTAAAAGATAACAGCAAAGTGTTGTTTTTAAGACAAGAATGCCACAGTTTTCATTTTGAACTGATACTCGCTCCCTATTTTTAGCTTTTTTTTGGTTTTATGATCCCTCAGATCTCAAAATAAAAAGCTACAATTCAAACACATCCTTTCCTTTTTGTTCCAGGAAATTCATTTTAGAAGCCTTCCTTTAAAAGTTCAGGTGCTGAGTTTTCATCCTAATTTAAACAAAGCAAGGTTTTTGAAAATTTTATAAACCTACATGTAACATAATTATCATGGTTGTAACTAGCTCCACTTCTAATGGATTACAGCTCATGGAAATAAGAGAAGCTTTGAAGTGAGATTTCTAAGACTCTACATTTACAGAGTAAAAACAATAAACATTTTTACCTTAACTCTCTTTTAGATTAAAAAAATTGGTTTAAATGTTTGTATTTAAACCTATTTTCAAATGCAGTAGAAGTTTCCACGTCTGCCAACGTGATCCCTTCTAAGTCACGAGCACAGAGAATAGAGATAAAGACATCCCTGAACACTTGCTATGAGAAACTTGCATTGTCTGGCTTGAAACCAGCACTCAGGAAACAATTTAAATCTTAGATTGACTCAGAAAATGAGAAACTGATGCAGTGAGGAGAGGTGTTCGTCCTCCACCAGATGAAAAAGAAGTAATTGTCCTTGGGCCAGTTACTAAGTGCTGTGGTTATTCAGTTTATACACCACAGCTGCAAAGGGAAAATGTCCTGATTTCAGGGCAAACCAGAAATCCCCCACTAATCTCCCGGGGGAAGGGGAGGGGAACAAAAATGACTGGGTTGAGCTCTGACTCCTGAGGTGAGTGGTGTCACATCTGAGTTACTCCAGGCCAAGGCAGGTGTCCAAGTTCAACCATGTTCCATTTATGGCCTTGTCCCATTTTAAGCCCTGAAACACATCTAGGTGACTTTCCTAGAGATTTTTGGGAGTTGGAGATGTGTAACTGCCAGAGAAAGGAGTGTTTCATCTCAAGTCCCACCAGGCTGTGATTTCTGAGGTGGCAGCTCCAGGCACCTCCAGGGCTCAGCACAGCTGTTCATGACCACAGTTCCAGACCTGTGGTATTGGTGCAAGTGGGGAGGTCACTGCTCCCTCCTGTGATGCACCTGCCCTTGCTGAGGAACGTTTGGGGAGCTTTGGCAACACCCACCATTCCTGGCACAAACACCTACGACAAACCAGCCTCACCCCCAGAAGCCAGAGCGGGACATTTGCCTTCAGCTCAGGAAGAGGTGGCACGAGTCCCTGGTGAGGGATGAAAGAACTGAACCAGCTCTGCACACTCTGATTTTCCACACGTGGGGCACACAGCCCTCCTTTGCAGTGCTGGGCACAGGGCACACTTGGAAGGAAGACAGCTGGACAGTCCCCCTTGGAGGCACCACACACCTGCTCCGTGTGCCCCAGTCCTTGCTGGGCTTCCTGCTGTTGTACTGGTGGTTCCAGGGAGCTGCCCCTGTGACCCCTCCGTGCTTGGGCAGAACGTGGTGGATCCATGTGGCACCTGATGTTACATTCCAACACCAACCACCACCCCCTCGGGGAGCTTCTCATTTTCAGCAATTGTTTTGGTGTATCGATAATTCTTAGGAACCTCAAACATCCTGTGATACAAACATCATGTGATACACGTGGGAGAGATGCTGAAGGATGTGAATCCTACTCAGATGCCCAATTCTTGCTCATTTCCTATAAATAACTGCAAATTTAAGTTTTATTAATCTCAGCATGAGTCCAGTGAGAGATTAGGAGAACTGCAAACTCCAGCTCCCATGACTTTAGATGTTATCTCCTCTTACTACATAGACATGTCCCAGTTCTACCACTTCAATTTTTGTAAGCATTCCTCAAAGTACAGCCTCAGGAAAAGGCCTTTCCGACTCCAGGAGATCACATCTCAGACAACTCATACAGTATCAGACTGAACGACGTGAGAAATGTTGGGTCAACCAATTGCAACACAACGTCTGGAGAGCAGCAACTGATGGACTGTTAGGCAACTCATACAGAGCAAGTGACTTGCAAGAGCAGAGGAACAAACTAACCAAGGAATACCAAGGAAACACAAACCAGCCTTACCTCAGCGTGAACTGATCTTCTGTGGAGTTCTTAGCGACAGACACGAGGAAAGTCACAATGTCCCCGTGCTGGACAGTCTTTGGTGCATACTGGATGGCAATGTTATTATCCAACCTCATTTCGGTTAAAGAAGGGGCAGCCTGTGTCTGGTAAAGGAAAACGCTTCCAATCCTCTGCAGGGGAGGTCCTGACTCATCGACGTCATTGCGCCCTGACCGGATCCCGTTACTTTTCCTCACGTCCTCCTTGGTGCATTCCCCTCTCTCATCTCCTGCTTGGATGGAGTAGTAGAGCTCCACGGGGCTCCCTTCAGACTTGTCCACCTGTTTCTTACGGCCAGCAAGCACGGTGGGCGGGCTGAACCAGCCGGGCAGCAGCTCCAGCTGCGCCACGCAGAGCCCCAGGTCCCCCCCGAGCCGGCAGCTGCCCCGCACCTCGCGCGTCTCGCGGAAGGCGAACACGCGCAGGCAGGGCAGCCGCTCCGAGGGGCTGTACTCGTCCCAGTCCCTGCCCACGATGTAGAACAGCACCTGCACCCGGGGCTTGCTCAGGTAGATCTTGGTGCTCAGGATGAAGGCCTTGAGTTTCCAGTTAAAGGAGAACTTGTTCGTAGATCCAAACAGATTGGAAGACAACATCAAGTCCTGGGGCACTACTTGTTCAATGGAAAAAGGTCCGTAGCTGGCATTTAACACGGGTGGACTCTTGGATTTGTAGATCAGAAAGGATTCCACTCGGGACTGCAAGCTGGAGTTCCTCATAATATCCTGGTTGGCTTCCTTCAGAAAGAAGGAAACATCCGCGTTGTGGATTCGATAGGTCACAGGCAAGTAAGTTGGCAGCAGGGAAAATCTCTGTATGCTCTCCAAGATCCCTCGGCTCTCGGTCACTGTTGGAAGGAAAGGAGAGTTTGAAAGATCACATCTCCAAGTCATACTGTGCAATAACCTCGCTGACTTTACTGAGGGGGTCAGCAGTGCTGCAGCTGGGATCAGCAGCAACAAACCCCATCGGTCCACGCGCAGGTGGCCTAGGTAGATGATGATTTATCTGATCAGCTTGGAAAACAATGGTTTATGACACATTCTGCATGACAGATTAAAAGAAGGAGCTTGTGCAGGTTTACACGTGCCAGAGGTCACATCTTCACTTGCAATAGATGCTTACCAGAGAACAAAATTTATCAGAGAACAAAACCCAGCCAGCACCTGCAACCACACCACTGCACAGGCACATCTAAACAATCTGATCATTACAGCAAGCTCCACCTTACAGGAATCCAGTGCAATGATTTTACATCAAATGCTGCAGAAATGGACCACTCAGAGTTCACTTCAGCCTTTTCAGCACTCACAGGCAACACATGGACTCTAGATGGTTTCCTGCACAAGGCTGAATCTCACTTTAACAACAGGTAGTGCAATACCACAATTTACACAACAGCTCCTTTACATCACTTTGGAGCTCGAGGATTTCAGAAGGAGCTGTATTTGCTTCCAATTTACAGTCCCTGCTGTTACACTTTGTCCATGAACAGAGGGTTTTTTCTGCAAATCACCATCGGGATGCGTGCCGCTGTTGCTGCCCAACCCTGCACTGTCCCCTGCACCAGCTGCACTCTCTGGAGGCTGTAGGTCACTGCACACGAAGGACACTGCCAGTGACACTGAGCCTCCCCCACTGCAGGGCACTGATTTCAATGGTGCCATCCAGCAGCACCTGAGGCAGGCCATCGTGCTGAAGAATGAGCTCTGTGTCCTTTCTAGGAACTATCAGTCCCAAAGAACAAAGACACACGCTGTTAAAAACAGATGCAGATCCAGCATCACCTTCCCTGTTTGAACAGCCGACCTTCCTGCTCACATCTTCCACCCTAATTATGAAACAAATTGCCTTTTTTTTCCCCACAGCAAATTCAAATCCTTACCCTTATTCAGAAAGGGGACAAAGGCTTACCACAGATGGCATTCAAAGGCAACCCAGTTTCTCAAGCTCTAATTCACAAATGCTTTCGTAGTCTTTATTTTTTTGTTTGGCATCTAACCTAAATATTTATTTGCTCAGGAGTACTGTGGTAGCCTAAACTGATGCCAGTTACTCCTGACCATGAATCTCCCATTTGGGTACTGCAATCCACCCTGACCAACATCAGACAAGTCGTTTTTCCTGTGCTGCTGTTCTACATCCGAAAAATAAAGGGTATTACTATTTCTTTCCCCTTCCCCTTTGTCTGCGTAGACTGCAAACATGACAGACTTCTCCTACTATTTATGTAGGAGCAGCACCTAAAATCCCAAGGCTGTGATCATGGTTAGGGTCTCCAGGCCCTAACACAGTGCAAAACAATAAAATGAAGTTTTAAAAAAGGAGCAAAAGACTTTCTAGAAGTAAAAGCAAAACCAGCTGGCTTCTTAAAAACAGATAATCCATAAAAGCACCTAAAAACCAGCAACAAACCAAAACAAACTAACCCTGGGTAAGAGTGGGCATCACTCAGAAGGAACCAATCTCACGATGAAAGAGGCCAGGAAGAAAGGATTGCATGAGAATTTCAGAGCTTCATAAGAATCTTTCTATCTTGAAAAAGTGGAATTCTTCTACCAATAAACAACTGCAAAAGAACCTTAATTTTAAAAGTTTAATTAATGTCTACTCAAACCCCAAAGAACTGGAAATGAAGTCTATCTGAGAGTCAGGAAAATGGCCCCAGCACACGTCAACACATGAGAGTGTGAACTGCAGGAGCGCTGAAAGCCTGAAATCCTGGGATCCCCAGAGGTGGCAAACTCATCTCAGATCTCGTATAAAGATCATTTTTAATAAAGAGGAAACTGCAGAGCTTTTTTACACCCAAAAATACCCTTCATTTGAGCCTTAGTCTTCTCAGTACTCAGCTCCCACTCTTTCTCTGGATACTCACTGAGAGCAAATGAAGTTTTTAGAGACTTTTTTCTGGATAATCCTCCAACAAAGATTTCTACCAGCCCCAAATGGCTTTGCTGGTACTGAGCTCTCCTCTCCAGCCCCGAGGCAGGATCTGGTGTGGTGCTGTTGTACTCCTCAGCCCACCCAGCCCACAGCATCCTTCCCCATCTAATGCCCCATTTATAAATTCCACACTCATTTCATTCTCCTCCCAACGTCCTGGCAAAGCACAGCAAGGCACCAAAGCAGCAACTGAGAGGGGAAAAAAACCTCAGAGCATTCAATTTCTTACTCCCCTTATTTTGATTGCAGCTCCCTCCCTTGAATTCCACAGGGAGAAGTACATTATTTTTATATTAAAATTAACAGAGTGTTTCACCTCATAATTTTTTAATCATTTATTTTAGTGCTTAATTATCTGAGGGATTAAAAACCCTCCCTCTGTATTCCCCATCTCCACAGGACAATCTTTCTCAGATTTTGTAAATCAGTGACTCTTCAGAGCAGGAGAGCAACAAAAATGGGGGGGAAAAAAGAGAGAGAAGGTGAACTGCCCATGAAAATAGGAAACCACCTCGCCAGCTGGAGTAGGGTGCGTTGGTTTTAAATTTCTGGCCAGTGGCAAACTGGTCCCTCACTGGTGTCCTTCCCCCACCAGCAGGCTGTGAACGTGCACTGAATGGGAACTGGCTTGTGCTGGAAGCTGGCAGCAGCTTTCCAAACAGCCAAAGGCCAAAAATTCAAACCATTTTAAACTTTTATCTGGGGAGAGTTATAATCAGCACCAACAGAAAAAAAAAGTCTCAACAACACTGAGCTCTGCAGTACCATCTGGATTTTGACCGTGAAAGTTTATTAAGGATTCTGAAGGATAGGAAATTAAAAACAAAAACAACTATCAGCGTCCTTAATTACAACCATGACTATTTTTGTAAAAATTATGCATGTTTTTACAAAGGCAGAATTGCACAAGATTACAATTCTGTGTGTTGTTGAGTGAGACCCAGAAGAAAAGTGGTGTTTTAAAGATTTAAATTATATAATCTGTCCTAAATACTATATTCTATCTATACCATCATCATCAAAATTCCACTGGAACAACCCACCTGAATAATTAAGACAAGAATGACACAGTGACTCTCTCACTTTAAGTATGTCAAAGAAAACAAAGGCTGGGGAACTGAAGTGCTGTTAAGGAAACGGCATCAAGACAAAGAAATAAACTCAAGAAGTGCAGTTTGCCTTTACTGTGCCACAGTGCCTGAAAAGCTCTGCGTGGAGACCTTGGCAGCAGCGTCACCAAGGGCAGCAGAGTCACCAAGGGCAGCAGTGCAGGGCACCCACCAGCCCTGCCAGCTCTGGGTGGATGTACAGCACAGGGCAGGACCCGACTACACAAGCTCTGAGGAGTTTAAGCCATAACCCACAGAGCTGCCCTCAGCTGGAGCTGGTCAGTGGTGCCAGCTGGAAGAGCAGGTCACCCCAAGCTGAGTGACTGCAGAGGGAACCCAGAGCCTGCAGAGGGAACCCAGAGCCTGCAGAGGGAACCCAGAGCCTGCAGAGGAGCAGAGGCAGCGATGCCCCACAGCTCCGGGCTCCGGAGGGCTGCCCCCAGCTGCAGGAGCTGCTCCACCAGGCTCTGGTGAAACCACCCTACCTCAGCTGGGAGCTGCTCATCATCTTCAGGAGATGATCCCCAGCAGCATGAAGGAAACCAGTAAAACCAGGTTTTGATGCCGTGCTTATGCCAGGAGCATTACTCCTCCATCCCTTCCAACAGTGCCTATCTGACCCCTCATGCTGGGAAGTTTGTTGAGGATTTCAATCCGTGGCCACCTGAGATGTTGTCATAGGATGGTTTTCTTTTCTCTCTCCTTGGTAAATCTTCCTCTGGCTGACTCTGTTTAAAAACTACTTGCCATGGATGGAAGGAGCAAACAATTTATAGGTCAGTGAATCTGAAAGCATCTGAGAAGAAGGCAGCACGTTCAGTTTGCTCCTGCACAGGCAAAGCTTGTGCACAAACCCCTCAACACACCACTGTACACCTGCTGCATTCCCCTTCCAGAGTCCCACTGCTTCCCTCAGTGCCCTCAACTTTGTTCTGCACCCTGGCTAAGAATCTTCAGTCCTCATTTCCCAAATATCGTGGAACAGCAGCCTTCAGTCAGCGACAGAAACACTCCCCACAGCTCAGCTTTACTGCTCAGCCCCTGACCATGGCTCCAGGAAACTGCAGGGATCTGCCAGACCCCTGACTTCCTTCTGCACTGCCAGATCCGTGGGATTCCAGCCCTCGCAGTTACTTTATTTTTAAAGCTGTTCAATCCACAATCATCCAGCATTCATGAGATATAAAACTCTTCCAATCAATTATATAATGCTACTATTAAAAAAAAAAGTAAATTGTCTTTTTCTTGTAGACTGAAGGGAACAACTTCTTAGGAAAATTGCCTCCCCAGCTGCAGGCTCAGGCTGGTAATGCAATAGATGGAATTTGTTGCTGTATCTTGGGGATTGAGATAAGTGGTTCTTTTCAGTAAGGCCAGAAATTTTACCTTTTTAGTTCATTTCAGCTGCTCTCCTTGAATCTTCTGAACACTTCTGCTCTTCTTGGTTTGCTATGAATTGAAATAATTTTAGCCAAAATATTGAGGGGAAAAAAAAATCTGCTAGCCTGATATATTTTCAGCTCTGGAAAGCAATGTCACAGGAGATGTTTGTTCCAAAAAAAACTTCATGCTCACTTTTGAAAAATTAAGATATTTCCATTTTAACCTACTTAAGTGGCTGAATCTGCTAATGCTCACAAGGGAGGCATTTTAAAGCAAAGCTATAAACAGAGTGAACCCCTTCCCCAGGTGTAACCCAGCCAGTTCTTAACAGGGGGATGATCTGCTCTGCCTCCTTGTGTCACTTCCAGGGGACAGAGAGGATTCAGACTGTGTTACATCATGATCTGAGTGGGATCATTCCCATCCTAGAGGATTTGTAGGCTGTTCCTCATGTTCCTTCCTTGGGTTCCAGCATCCTCCACAGCCCTTCAGCACAAGCAAGGAGGACTTCCCGTGTTCCTCCTTTTGCCAGCCTTGTGGCAGCCTCAGTTTCCTCAGAACCACTGGCACTGCACTTGGAACCCTTGCATTAAGGGCTCACTGCTTTATGGCCAGCAGCTCTGTGACAGTGGCAGAATGGATGGGGAGGCTGAGCACTGAACCAGGCAGATCTTCCTGTAGGCTTCCACTATTTTGCTCTATTTAAAAACCCCAAACTGACAGGAAATAAACAGAAACCAACCCACCCCAAAGTAGCACACCCTCCTGTTGAGCAGCTCTGTCCCAAACCATGCCATCCCTGGCACAGACACACAGCCTGGGGGTGACCCCCTGCCTCCAGCGCACAGGAGCAGTCCAAAGGTGCTTCCACCCTGCAGATGAACTTCTTCTTCCAACTGAGCCCTTCCTCATGAATGCATTACTGTATTTAGAAGTCTCCAGGGATCACCTCGTTCCCTCCCCAGCTGTGCAGCACAAGGCTGGACCAGCAACTGGTCACCATCAGTCAGCTGTCACTGTTCTCACTGGGGCACTGAGTCCCTGTTACTCTTCACCTACTTGCTTGCAAGGGGAAAATCAGCACACCAGCACAGAAATTAAAGAGTCCAGCCCAGCTGCAGCAAGAACCCTCATCTCTCCTCCCTGTGCTGTCACACCAGTGAAGAACAGTTTCCAAAAAACCCTCCTGCTTTTGGTAACCAGCACCGCTCTAAAGGGCAAGCACCCAGGGAGCAGCGATAAGGCCAAATCGATGTGTCACAAGGAGGAAAGCAAAAATAGAACCCTGCAAGCCAAGAGTCATGCATTTATCTGTAACAAATTAAAAAGAAAAATGGCTTCAAGGCCCAAAATCACCAATTTCTTTTTAAGTCCTCTCCTTATTAGCATTTCAGACTGCTCTGCCTTGCTTCACTTAATACCATTCCCTGTGACTGTTTCATCCTTGAGAAATTATCATTCTTCTCCAAGAGCAATGCTGTTCCCAAACCTGCCAGCTTCTCCCTCTTCCCCCAGTTATTACAACTCTCATTCCAGTTCTGCATATCTCTGCAGAGCTGGTTAGGAAGTCAGGGAGAGATTATCTGGATCAAGGCTGCAGATGCACTGAAGAGCTTCTTGGTGAAAAGGCGACTCCTCATTTCTTGTAAGAGAAGTTTAAACAAGTCGGAGTATTTTAAAGAGTGCAACATACCCTTAACAACAGCAGATGCTGAATAAAGCAAATCAAACTTCACAAAGATGCAGACCAATCACCTGAACCATCGTTGCTAAGACAACTGCACATTTCCAAACCATTATTTATGTGAAAACTATCAAGCATCACTGCTGCAGTGAGAAACAAGGTTGAGCCAGGCAGAGGAGGAAGTACTCTGAGCCAAACTTCACGAGGGTCTGCCTGATCAGAAGGACAAGTCAGTTATGGATGTGTTTGAATAGAAGCCTTTGCAAGGGGAAACATCACAGCCCGTCCAGCAAAGCCCATCTGAACCACTGCTACAAACACTCAGATAAAGCTTTTCTGCAAAGGGAGCTCTTGCTCCACCAGAGGAAGCAACCAGCACCGCAGAAAGAATGCTCAGTCTCAGCGTGAGCCACTACCTGGTGCTTCAAAAGCAGGGCAATAAACCAAAACCAAAATTAATTTATCATTTTCACAAGCCTGACCATCAGGAACTCCTTGTGGGCTGCCCTAAATGATAATTCTGGAAGTTTAATCTCAACATCAAAGGATTTCCATGCTTTCATGTCTGGAGTGAGAGCAGGCAGCTGGTCCTGACACACAGAACCTCCTGTGCAGGGCTGCCAGGACCAGCAAAGGTCACAGCACCTCTCCCACTCTGGTACCTGACCCGGGGGCTTTGCAGGGCTCACCCTGCTACCCCCCAGACACAGACAGAGCTCCCAGCTCGTGCAGCCACCCACAGCTCCAGCTGCCTCCGTCAGCCTGATTAGCAGGCAGATAAAGTCTTTCTGACAACAGCGCCGAGCTCTGATGACACAATATTTTCTTTAAATATCCCATTTTACTAAAGTTTGAAGAAACTTTTGTAAATTAATCATTGATGTTAGAACAGATGACACCTCATCATTCATTAGGGGAGAGATGAACAATCCCGAAGTTGTTTTATTATTCACACTGACAGACAGATAAAGAAATCATTTAAATAAAAGGGCCTCGGAGGAACACATACACCTTTATATTACCAAGTGATACAAAAATGATCAGAGAAAGATCATATAACAAAGGCAAGCTCCCACCTGAGAAGGCAGCAAAGTAATAATTACAGAGAAAAGTATTTAGATAAAAGGATATGTTCCTTTGAAAAGGAAACATAATGAATGAAAAGTGTTTCACAAAATGATGTCAGCCTGAACATGAAAGGGCAAAGCAGTGACAGGCACCACAGAGTTTACAGTGAGAAAATCAGAAAAAGAAAAAAAAGCAAACAAAAAAATAACCAAACTCACAGTCACACTAACTGCTGCGGGACAGGGAAAGAGTGGCACAGGAAACCTTGTCAGACACAGAGCGACAGTAACCACACAGGGCTGTCCCCAGCCCAGCAGCTGCGAGTGCTCCGGGGAAAAGGTACCAGACATGGGGAGATCCGGGGGGATCCAGGGAGATCCATGCCCGGTGTGTCCCCGCTGCAGAGGCACAGAGCTCTCCCGCTCCCTCCAGGGAGATCCGGGGAGATCCAGGGAGATCCATCCCCGGTGTGTCTGACGCCTTTTCCTGGTCTTAAAATCAAGAGGCGAACACGGTTAGAAGGGGAAAAGGGCATTACCTTGGTATTTATTGTAAGGATCCTTAGGTGCACCACGACCAGGTCGAATACACCTCCATGCACCCCCGCCATGGCCACCCCAATCCCCCTCCTCTATATCTGGTCTTACATTCTAGGTCTTACTAATTAGCATATCTATCAAAAATTCCCCAATGAGAGGCTCGAATGAGCCCCCCTCCCCAAGGAACCTTCCCCTGGATGGTTCTATCTTAGTTTACAAAATGTGTTCTGGAGAGGACCTTGGGGCCTGGGCACACTGGCACCCTAACTACAAAGCCTCTAAAATGTTTCGTCTCTCAGCTTAACAAACAAGTCCAAGAATGTAGGCAAAAAGCACCAAGAATACAGAAGTTGCAAAAAGGTATAACAGGGGTATAAAAGAGAAGACAAAAATCATCATGGCATCATGTCCCCGCTGCAGAGGCTCAGAGCTCTCCCGCTCCCTCCCCACTCCCAGCGCCTCTCCCGCAGCCCTGCAGCATTTATCCAGGATCCAGGACCATGGAAGGACAGGCTCTCCAACGCAAGTAGCACCGGGACAGGAGGGACCCACTTGAGGCTCAAGCACTCAAACGGCAAAAGCACCGAGAGCTGCTGTGTCCAACACACAAATATTTGAGGTTTTCAACAGTAACACTTTGTGTGTCTCCATTTCTGCCCTGCCCCTCCTCACTTCTGGCTCTGCTTGCAGAGAAAGAAGTAAATGAACACCTCAAAGGTTTAAAGAACAAAACAAAGTCAAACACAGAAGCAGAAAACCTCCACAGAATTAGAAAGCTGAAATACTTGCCAGGAATGTCTTGACTTAAACACAGATTCTGAATGTAATTATGTCTGGGAACCAACAGAAAGCAAAGTAAGGCTGAGTGGCAGGGGAGTGCGAGGGACAGGAGTCCAACACCCACTGTCAGATTCCTCACGGCAGAGACAGCTCCAGGCTGGCAGGAACAGCCTTGCACTGCTGGAACAGACGCCGGTCGGACAAGCCCAGGTTGATCAGATCCTGCCTCACACGTCTGCAGAATTCCCTCCTCATTTCCTGCAGGGATGCCAGGGCGGTGCAGAGGCTGCAGTCCTGCCACCAGGCCGTTATCGATGGCAGGAAAGAAGAGTTCTCAGCATTCACTGAACACCTGGGTCAGCAAAAGGAACAGGGCAGCTCCTGCTGCTGACCCTTCCTGAGACACCCACGTCTGGGCACCCCCATCCAAGCCCCCTGCTTTGGCAGCTGCAGCACAGAGTGTTTGTGGCTGCTGCCTGAGCATCCTTCCCCTCCAGAGTATGGGGTTTTGTAAAATTCATTTTCATTTTATTAATCCATACCATGACTCTACATCTTGCTGCAGGCTCTGTGCCTAATACTGAATTTGTACAACCAACAATTACAATATTGATCTTCGATGGCTACATTCACTAACAAGATAAAAAAAATGAAGAAAATCTTTTAAAGTCTTATTTAAATAACACCACAGTGCTGGTATGTGCAGTAAATTTCCAGGAATTTCAATAACCCCAGCAATATTTCACTAAATACATACCCATTTTACATGCAATAAAGAAAGTGCAGCTTAAAAATACCTGAGTGTGCTCTCAGAAGGAACTGAAGACAGTGATGGGTGCCTGTTCAGGTACCTTTTGCACCTGCCAAGTCTGGAAACTGGAGGACACCAGAGGAGATAAATACACACACAAACAGGTACAAGGAAAATCTGATTTTGGCAGCATGGGACACAGGCAAAGCTCATTAATGCTTGGGTGTTTCTGCCTTTCACTGATCTCTGGGACAGACACACTGCACACACCTGGGAACACACAACATCCTCAATCCACAGGGTGCTCCTGCTTCCAGGATTCGGGAAGCAAAGCTCGGATTCCTGCCCTGGAAAGCTGTTCTGCAACAACACCTACAGTCCAAATCTGTCAGCAGCCACTAAGATCTCCCCACCCCCCCAACACAAAGGCTACACCCATTAATGGAGATGAGTAAGATCCTTCTTGACACGTTATGAGCTTGTGAGTCACTGGGGCTCCATCCTTCCCATGAAGTTTTCCTTTGCTACGAGGTAACCTGACACATTCCTGAGCTTTT
Source organism: Machaerirhynchus nigripectus (assembly GCA_013397975.1). NCBI lineage: Eukaryota > Metazoa > Chordata > Aves > Passeriformes > Dicruridae > Machaerirhynchus > Machaerirhynchus nigripectus. Next base: position 306,116 of record VZRQ01000371.1, read on the forward strand.
TCATCTTCTTGTCAACTAAGGAGGGAGCTCAGGTCTCTCAGGAGAAGAATGTGCCTGAAAATAAAGGGCACCCAAACACCAGAATAATGAATCAGGCAGTTTTTCAGTCCTACTCTGACCACTGAATGCCATGGAAGCTCTGGCAGGTGCTCGGCTACCTCCGGTACCAGGCATGGTAGCTGGAGTCTCACAGGAAAAATGCACGTTAATTTTTCCTAGAGGAAGTTCTGCAGAGCCAACTGAGGCAGCACTTGGCTCTGTCTCGGGGGCTTCATCATCCCCAGGAGTCCCCATGATAATCCACTCCCAAACAGGACTGAGCAGAAGAGCCTAAACCAGAATAAAACTTGCTGCTAAACAGCTCCTCTCTTCTCGTTTTCTTCCCAGTTACAGAATCCTGCTCTCCCCACTGGCCAGACTGGGTGGTCACCTCTCAGGTGAGATGGTTCAGCTCAACTGAACTGGCTGAAATAATGTACTTTTTCTGTTGCCTCTTTGGGAATGTATTTTACAATATCTGGCATGTTCCTCTATCTTTAAAATCTCTCTTCTTGCTCTGGAAATAAACCAGTGTGCTCCTCTCTCAAAAGTGTAACAGCGAGGAGAGTCAAGAGGATTGACATTATCATTTTATAGTCCCATAATATTTTGCTTCGCTATCCCAGCAAGCTCCAAAGGGCAAGAACTCCCAGACTCATCCAGTATTCATTTAGCTCAATCTAGGGAAAGTTCTTTGCTCATGCAAATCTGCAAAATCTCATTCAGAAAATTATTGTACCTTTTCAAACCAGCCTCATTCTCTCTCACAGCTATTTCAAAGTGCTCTCCAGATGAGCTGATGCTGACGGATTTGCTGCAGAGTTCAACGCTCCATGAACACCAAAACAGAGATTCTGCCTGACAAAGCCTCCAATGTTTTCCTTGGCACTTTCCTGGCACTTTTCTGGGAGTTTGTTCTGTCAGTTTTGAGCCAGTTTCACTTCTCACAGACCCTAAAGGTCATGTTAAAATCCACCTCAGCTAAATAACTTGTTTTCCTGAAGGCTGACTAGGAACTGTAACGTTCAGCTGGGTGTCACAGTCAGAATCCCCCAGGAGGATGCCAGTACACACAGAGCTGCCTGCTCTGCTGATTTAATTGCAGGACAGTTCCTCCCAGAGGATGTGCAGGATGTGTGATACTCGGCAGCAAGAGGGACTGCAGGGAGCTGCACGAGAACCCTGGGAGCTCAAGATTATTTTTCCCCTACCCTGCAATTAGCTTGGATACTTAAAACTCCCTGCTCCTTGGACACGAATGGTTTTGCATTCTAGTCCCACTGAGCAGCTTTCAACAGATTTCAGAAGCACCGGTGAAAACCACACAATGGCAAGCTCAGAAACCATTACAGTACATTTAAAATAAATTACAGACCCACTTTGTGCCAAGCAGGTCTTCACACTTACAGAGAGCACAAACTGCAGCCCCTGTCACAGCCAGCCTTAAAGCTGGTTCTCTGCACGTTCCACCCACTTATCCTCACGGATGTCTCAGTGAGTATTTGCATGTGTGAATCCATGTGCACATTTGAAATCGCTCAGTTCATATTTGTGTTGCTGTTTGTGTGCAGTTAAGGGCAAATCCTACTGCAAGCAAACATACTAAGTTGTAGATATTAAGTCTGCACCAAATTGATTCTACAATTGTGTAATTGACGGATGCTTCACATCGCTGCCTGTAAATAACAGATTAAAAGCTGAAGTTCTCTAATTGAATGTCTCCAGAACAGAGAGCAGTGTCTGCCAGGTGGAGCAAGACAGATGGTGGGATTTGTCTGCCACAGCAGCCCAGCAGAAAGGCATCACCTGATTCCAGCTCCAGCTGGAAGCTGCACTGGCCACTGCATCTTGCTCAGCAGGGTTCATTCACGGAGCTGCTGCTGCAGTTCCTTTATTCTGCTCCAAGTCTGGGGGAATAACTCATTTTTCAGTTACTTGCCAAGCTAAACTAATCAAAACCTAAAAACAATTCTCTCCAGCCAATTCAAAGTGAAATACCTTTCAGCACCCCAGCACTAGGAAAGGGAAGGAGAGAACCATAATAAAACCACAGGAAAAGATAATGTTACCCTTTAAAAATTAAAAAGAAAAAATTTAAAGCCTCCAACGTTTCTTCTCAAGTTCCACCTTACTTCTTGAAAATCACTGTCTCAAGAAAGCTACTCTGCATCTCCATTTTAATCCTTTAGCCTGTCTACTGCACTGACATGTATAAGAGCTACTGCAATTTTTTATTTTTTTAACTTAGTACATCCATAATAAAGGCAGTTCCTTTAAAGCTTGACATTGCTCCCCCTGTGAATGGCTGCTCCTGAAGATACCAGCTACCTCTCATTGTCCTAGGTGGATAAAATGAAATCACTGGATAAATGGAATAAATAGTTGAGCAAATATTTCTGTGCCTGGTTATCATAATCCAGAAATCACTACCAACTGTTGTTTTATTACATAACAAAGATAAGGATTAACCCTGTATTTGGAAGACAACAAACATATAATTAAGACCAAACAGAAAACTACTGATTACTTAATCTAATTTATGTTACTATCTCTTGTTTTACAAATTAAGATAAGCTTCTTTACATACCCATGCATGCAGTCTGCAAGTGCTTCAGACCCCTTTCCCAGCCCCTGAAAAATGGTTTCACTTGATGGAACAAATCACAGAATGTACAGACATTTACTGCCTGGCACTTCAGGAAATATCCAGGAATAAATCACCCAAGACAAACCACTGGAAGTGAAGGAAAGCAAAGGCATTAAAATGACATATTAAAAGTGTTCTGCCAAATTACATATGGTTCACAGAGGTGCCGCATATAAAATTTAAGGCTTGAGCACTTTAAATGGTACAAATAGCGAGGAGCACGGCTGGTCTCGCAGCCACTGACGGGGAGGCACTCTGCGTGTTGGAAGGAGCTTTGGTACCTGCCTGCTCCACCTGAGGAAGGCAGGCAGAGCAAATTCGGTGGCAATACCTTGGGAGGAAATACTTGGAACAGGTGAAGGCTCTCATCATGTTGGACAGCAACAGGAGAAGCTTTTCAGTGGAAGGGTTCATCACAAGGTGCACCCAGCGCCCCGTGAGCAGCACCCTGGGTGCTAGCCAAGCTACAGCGGGGTGCTCTGGGGTGCTGCATCTGTGCTGCCTGCACACACAGACCTTCCCCAGCAGAACTGACTCAGGTCTGTCTCTATCAGCACTTTCCTGCAGCTGCTGCCCTGGGTCACCTGGAAATCTGCTCCCACCTGGGACCGTGAGCACGTCAGGACCCCCCTGTGCCCCCCACCACCAGCACGGCCTCCTTGCTGCTCTGGGTGGGCATTTCAAACCTGGTGTGGAACAAAACCCTTCTCTCCCAGGGCAGCTGAGGATTTCAGGCCCGTTTTGTATTGAGAGAGGACTATTGTTTTCCTACTCCATAAAAACATGAAGTGCTTGCTCAGTGGAGCACAGTGGGATCTGTGCTTAGGAACAGGTGATTCCAGAGGCTGGATAACCAAAGGCAGACACTATCACCGTGCTCATGGAGCCAAAACCAGCCAACAGCCCCCTTTGTTCGTGCAGAACATCCTTTGGGCTCGTGCCCTCTGGTTCCTTTCAGTCTCTTTAAAGGTCACAGTCTGACATTTCAGGAGTGTTAGAAGTCACTGTCTCCCCCTCCGTGTGCCATCCCTGCTTAAGCATTACTCCCTTCAGCCACAGGGCTCAAGGCAACAAATTACTTCTCTGCAAGCACACTGGATCTGGGAACTGCTCTGGAGACTGAGAACAAGGCAAGGCAGCGCAGCAGAAATAACTCTGGACAGAAAGGGGTGATGCATAAACCAAACAACCCCCAGGAAACACGAAACTAAAAGAGAAGATGCACCTTTCCCCCCCTCTTGGGTCAAAACATCAAACCAAAGATGAAGTCAGCCTCTTTCACAGACCAAAGTAGCTCAGCCCTTTGCTGTAGTGGCAAGTGAGAGACTGTCAGTTTTTAATAACGTTTCAGTTCAGACAGCTGGAATTCTCCTCACTAAAACACAGCCAAGGGAAAAAACAAAAACCAAAAAAAGCTCAAACCACTTACTTGCTTTAAAAACAGGATCTGGAGGGTTTATGTAACACACTGTCCTACCAAAGCAGCTACAACAGCTCAAGGAGGAAAGCAGGCAGCAGGAGCTGCTCCTTAAATGAACGGGACTGAGGGAGGAACGCTGTATTTAATTAGAGGCACACCTGGGGATGGTTTGGCTGATTGCATGACTCGGCAAAGCCCCAAGGCTGCTCTGAGTTAAATTGGTTTGTGAGAGCCTTCTCCAGCTTTTATGCTCTTCAGTACTCAGAATGCCACGTCTCCAGCAGTGCTTTTCCTGCCACCACTGCCTGCCCAGAGTTATTCATGGGGAAATTTCCTGGGAGGAGATTCACCGGGAGCACCCACCTCCTCACAGAAACCTCCCGCAGCCCTGAGCAGCCCCAGCAGCCCCAAAGCCCAGGAGTCACTTGACCAAGTTCTTCTGGAAGTACTTTTAGACTCTTACCAGGGAAGAGTTAACAGTTGCAGGGGGTTTATTGCTTTCTCTATTTTGATAGAGGGAAAAATTGCAGAGGTTGTTCTCTGAGAATTTCTGCAGCTGTAATTAGGGAGTGTTTCAAATGTGTTGCCAATTAGCTTAATTGGTGTGCAGGCTGATTGAGACCTGAGCAGGAAAGGTTCCTTATTATTTAAGGTGGGGGAAAGAAAGAAATAAAGACCAAAAAATCTCATAAACTTGCTAAGAGGAAGAGAACCAGAGGAAGTATTTGACTTCATGAGCAGCAGCTCATGGTGAAGTAACAACTCTCCAAGTATTTGAAGAGAATAAACTCTTTGAAGATTGGTTTCAGCTGTAGCTCGCTAAATCCCAGGCTAAGTGCTAGACTAATTATGATTTTCAGCTGTCTCTATGATTTCATTAGATCAGTCTGAAAATAGAAAGAGAATGGGGTCCATTTGGTATCAGCTAAAGCTCTGCTGTGAATTGTAGAGGTTTTTGGCTTCCCCAGGATGGATCTAAGAGCTGCAACGTCAGGCACTGTTTGCCTTCCAGGACCAGCAGTAGAGGCCTTAGATACTGGGCCACAGGAGTTCCAATGCTGCCCAATGCCTGTTCTTTCTGGATTAAATTAAATTGAAAGGCTCTGGTGAAGTAGTGGAGAAGCATTTACGCTGCCTTTAAAACTGATTTCCTAAGTTCACCAACAAGGCAGACGTCAGCCACGTTCATCTCTGCAGTGATGTGCTGGGCACCCCTTCCTGGGCTGTGCAGAGACAAATCCACACTGGCACTGCCACCACACACCTGCCAACCCACACCATTCAGTCTGCCCCCACCACCACAGAATTCTGCACAGAAAAACAAACCCAAGCCTGTTGCTGCAATTCTGTCTTACCTACATGAAGAGCAAATCTGCTTTTTGTTTTGAAAGTAGAGCAAACTCCTTTAATTACCCAGCTTTTGAGGGTACGTGTCCTGCCTGTGACTTCGGTAACAAGAGACTGCAGTGCCATGCAGCTTGGCTGGGGTTAAATTATTCCAAGAAAGCCAAGAGTGAATCCACCAAACAAAGGCTTCGTTGGCATAAGGGAAGATCAAAACCAGACAAGCAGAACCTTAGAGCTGCCAGGGCTCCGTGGTCATACTCAGAGTCCATTTCTCTGCATCTTAAACTACTTTTGTAATTTGTTCTGATTTAAGTGCAGCTCCAGACAAGGGAATTCTTCTAGGCTTGCCCACATTTGATCTTAGCATTTCAAGAGAATCTAAGTAATTCAATATCAAGCCAAATCTACTTTTTTTTTTATCTCAAACCTTAAACTAGGGCCAAATACAGTCAAGATCCAGAAACAAACAACCCCTCTCTGCTTCAGCCTTAACTGGGGTGCTCTCTTGGCGTCAGTGTTTTGCATTCCTATGAAGTCAGTGACCTAAAAGAAAACAATGTCTGAAGACCAAGAACCAAATCACAGCTACAAACCACAAGGACTCTGTCTCATGGAGAGTGTCTGTTGACCAAAATACAGCTCAGTTCACACCACTGCTTCCAGCACCAAGGATTTTCAGTCTTACAGAGCAGCTCAAGTAGCTCATCATGGTTCTGGGGTGAGATGAGGTGTAAGTAAAGCTGCTACCCTGAGTTCATCAGCCTGCATGAGAGCAAAGCCAGTACAGGCCACAGATACCCACACAAACACACCACAGGGCTCACCCAGCACAGCTGGGTGATTACACCTAATTACAATTAGGTGAAATTGTAATTAGGTGAAATTCTTTCACCTAATTACAATTAGGTGAAAGAATAATNCTGGAAATGATCCTGCCCAAAGCAGAGCAGCACTCACTAATGCAGAGCACACCTTTCTGTCTGCCAGTAAAACTGAAATGAGAAGACCTAAAGGAGGTAAATGGATTACAATTAGGTGAAAGAATAATAAATGTCCTCCTTGTATTATTTTAATACTCTTCTCAAAACTTTTTATCACTCAATTCAGGAAGAAATTTCAGGAGGCTGCTGGAATTTTGACTTTTCTCATCAGCACTACTTTCCTGATCAAGGTGTGAGCATTAACTGGTAACTACTCCCATCCATAATGTCCATTTTAAAGTTTCAGCTGCAGTGCAACACCCAGTTTGAACTGCTGCCTGTGAGAAGAGTAGATTCAGCACATCTCATTTATGTGCTTATCAAAACTGGAGGCAGCCACACAATATAATTTAGTGTATACAGCACTTTGCTAATAGAGAAACTATGCCCTGAGTAGCTTTTACTCAGAAGGTTCCTTTAGCTTGGAATCCAAACACTTAATACAGCAGAAGAATTTAATTTTCTGGGGCACAGTTTCTCACTGACACAGGTGCTCTTACAGGAGAATTTACTGAGCCCATTATCTTCTCAAATAGGAAGCACAAGAAGTGATCATGCAAGAAAAGACGTTCTAAAAGGCTTCACTTAATCTGAGATTGGTGGGAGTAGGGCTCCAGTTTAACCATCAAGAGCTAAGTTCGAAGTCCCACTGCACAGGACCTGCAGCTGAGGGGGTGTAACTCCTGCCCACGGGACAAGGCCTGGCTGGAATTCTCACACACTCCTGGCACAGCACCATCCATCCTGCTCAGTGTCGCTGCGGAACGGGGAGGGCACGGACGCTGCCAGGCCACGGGAGAGTCACTGAGGCCCCTGAGGAGGGAGGGAAGAACAAACACAACGCTTTTCATCAGGCGCTGGCAGCGTGGCAGGGATGAGTAAAACCTGGTCAGTCCTCTCCTGGGAACGCCGGGCTGCTGCTGGGCTCAGAGGTGAGCACGTCTCCCTCGGGCTGGGAGGGAGAGCCTGAACTGGAACCAGAGCGTGCCCACTGTGCTGACAGAGGGGACTCCCAGAGCCCCTGCTGTGTGAGGGGACGGTGCTTGAGAAGGAAGGGACCAGTCTCTTCTGATTCCTCCTGGTTCAGTGGCATTTTGCCCTCTTTGGGGCACTGGGAACCTTCCAGCTCTGAGCACGGGGATGAAGCGTGCCAGACTGACCCCAGGAGCACACACGTCATGGGCAATCAGCACAAACTCTCCATGACAAGCTCAGCAGTGGGTTTCACCTTTGGAACAGGAGCATGAGTCAGGGCTCTCCGTGATACAATTCTCAGGAGGCCTTCAGTCATCACTGGGGATGTGCCTGCATCTAAACAGCTCAGAGCTGTCGCTTCCCATCTGTTGTTTTATGATAGGAAGACTCACCAAGATACAAACAATACACCAAACTGAGAGGCAGTCTCTGTGTAAAGGAAGTACAACCTGAGGGAGTTCCAACTTCACCATGCTGGGACTCAAAAAGTAACAGCAAGGTACAAGATGTTTGAATTTCATTGGATTAAAGGGTGGGATTCAGGCCAAAGTGAAATGTTAGCTCCTTGTACCTCACCATGGGAATGGAAATGCAGCATGGAATATGGAAGCATTGGAGCAGTGGGATTGTACAGATTTGTGGTCTTTACTCAAGATCACCAGAACGAGAAAAGTTCGGGAGAAAAGAGCTGCACAGTAGCTGCAGTATTTAAAATTAAATGCACCGTGTACAACCAAGTGTTGATAGCACGTAGCCCACAAAGGCAATAGAAACATATCTTTGTAGCAAAATCACTGCCCAGAGTTCAGGGTTATCTCTGCTGGGGCTGGCACGCTGCCCTGTGCCTGCCTGCCTCCCTGGTCCCTGTCGGCCTCCATCAGCACACAGGGCACTGCTGAGGGCGGCTGGCCTGCCTGACACTGCCACATCCTGCCAGGTCCTGCTCGGAGGTACAAAGGAGTCGGTAACTTGAGGAGAATTTAAGGCAAGACTTGGAGGTGTGAACAGAACTGACTGAGAAACAACAGGATAAGGAAAAGGCCTTAACTGAGGTTTCTTCTCTTCCTCCTGTTTAAGTTAACACAGGCTACCAAGGCCAGGTTGGATGGGGCTCTGAGCAGCCTGGGACAGTGGAAGGTTCGCTGCCCATGGCAGGGGGGTTGGACCTGGATGATCTTTAAGGTCCCTTCCAACACAAAGCATTCCAGGATTCTGTGACACCACAGCTAAATGGGCACCTCAGGGCAAGCCCTGGTCCGTGTCTGCTGCACAGAGCTGCACCCAATGGCAGCACACACAACATTTCCAAGCTCGTGTCGTCACTGAACCGGGAGAAATACCCAGTTCTAGAAAGGAATATTTACACCCAAAGGCTAACCTGGCTGCCAAACCTCCCCCCTGGCAGCATCCTTGCAGCAGCAGGTTCAGTGCTGAAAACGCTCAGCAGCCACTGGCTTTAAGCATCCCCTGAGTGAAGAAGCTCCTGCGTGCTGGTAAATGCCAGCCTGGCTGGGGACACTGTCCCTGGCTGCTTGAAACAGGACAAATTACTCTGCTGGCTGTGTGCAGTGCTTGGGAAGTTTGAGTCCCTGTCACAGATTCTGCTGTTGCCAGCTCTCTGCCGTGGAAACCAGGGCTAATTAACACAGAAGGCGAGAGCTGGATCATGTTTGAAGACGCACAGGTAGATAAATATACTTCCTACCTGCTGGATAGATTCAGGAGATGAAAAGGATAAAACCCAGCCTCAGCCAGCATGCAGTGGCACTGTCAAAGGTGCTCTGAGTTCATTATCACCTCCAAAGGACAGTTCTCCCCCGGTGCTCCAGCCACGAACGTAGCACAGGGAGATTTCAAAGCAGGTTACATAAAAACTTTTCTTGGCAAAGATCCAGGGTTTTATGCTCTGAACCCTCTTTTATGTTCTGTTTGGTTTCATTGTACCATTCTGATTCTAACAATAGCATGGATAATAAATGAGTATGTTTCACAACTTGGTAAGATAGCCAAAATGCCACTACCTACCTAATGAGCCTTATAATTGAGTTGTAATGAATTTTATGTAGTGCTGTGTAACTTGAATGATGCAAGAGACACTGGGAAGATATTTAAGAGGGGAAAGTTGTAACACAGTTTTCAAAAGAGGAGATAAAAATAATCACTAGTTTACTCGCAGAGTTGTTACTCCTGACAGGATTCAGCTTAAGCCAATGAGATTACTCATGTGAGTAAAGCTGTCACAGGAATAAAGCTGCAGAAATAAGCCCTGGGACGTAGAGGTGATGATGTTTAGAAAGCTTCTCTTTGTGCAATACCCAGCTAAAAGTGTGCAATGCTTTCCTGTGAAGAAGTGGCTTGCCATGACATGAAAGCCTGGAGTTATGAAGAAGTTAATATCCACTTTTAAAAATATTTTTATACTGATCACGATTCGAGCATAAAACCAAAAAAGTAAAGTCTCTAGTCTTTTGCTTGTTTTCTCTATTTGATGAATATTACCTCATTTGGATTTCAACTGATAAAGCAATTAAAAACGAAATTAGGTCAATAAAATCAAAGAAATACTTTCAGATCTCCTAACTTGCTGACAAACTTTTAAAAAAGTGGAATAGATGGCAACTAACAAGTAACATGCTTTCACACAGAACAGTCCTCGAAGCAAAACACATGAAATTCAAACACCTGAGAGCACTTGTGTGACCTTCCAGAATATTCTGAAATACAAGCACGATTAAATACAAATAGAAAGAAACAAAAATCCTCCCGTTTTTTGTGATGTTTTTCCCAAGAAGTACATGAAGCCATTTTCCAAACCAAAAGGTATTAAGCCAAGATTTTCAGCTTCTAAACACCCACAGCTACAGACACATCTGCAGGAGAAGTTTGTATCTGCAAACATTTCAAAAACATTTGAAAAACATTTGAAAGCTTTCTTGCATGAAGTGTGTGGCTACAAGACCTGAACAGAACCCATTTCACTTCACAGGCATTTCCATCAAGAGCTTACCTGGGTTTCCACTGCCATGGGAATTTCATATTATCAAATGATTTAAAAGAAAAACCGGATGAAACTTCATTTTATCCACATAAATTCACACACGCACTCAAAAAAATACAGTCTGATCCAGATCTCCACACAGCCAATTATGCAGGGCTCCAAAGGTCTTCCTCATCTTCACATCAGCTTGTTTGTGCAGGTTTTGGGCCACGACACCAGCCCAGGCAGCACCTGAGTGTCACAGCAGCACTCGGGATATTCCCTGCTTTCCAGAGGCGTTCCAGGGTGCCCAGCTGGGGCATCCATCAGAATCCCAAAGCTCTGCTGATGCAGGAACACGAGAGGCAAGCCCAGCTCTGAGCTCTGCTGGCACTGCACCTGAAATAAAGGCTTTGTGTGTCTTTGTCTAAGCAATGACTCGTGCCTTACTGCCAGGAGCCTCATTTTATAAAAGCAAAATACTCCAATATTGGGATCAGGTTTTCATGGGACTTACACACACCTCGAGTTTCCCAGTATGCCTGCTGAAGGAAACCCAGCATCCTCCCAGTGCCACTGTCTGTTCTGCTACCAGGAGGTTCCATTCCTGCACCTCATGAACAGAACACCACTGCCTTTACTCAGCTCTCCCATTTTTTACGAGCCCGATGCTTGTACAGCCTGGCAGCTTTTTAGCTCAATCATATAAATGTCTTAATACCCTGCATTGATCTGGAATCAACACACTTGCCAACACATGGATAAAAAGCATCTGGAGAATTTGCTGGTTGTTATTTCAAGCTGTTTATTATTCCTGGAGGACTCATAGGAACACTCAGAACTATCATGCCCGCATTAATACTGCTCTCCTGCACCTCTGGGTACAGTAACACTGTACATTAAAGATGCTTTAGAAAATTGTTTGCGAGTTGATATTGCACTGGGATTACTCTGTACAGGCTGCAGCTTTCACTGAATAAATACTGGAGAGTGGCTGGCTGTGAAGGCAGGCAGTGTGAGCTCCTCAGCTGGCCTTTGGAACACGGGTAGGAATCAAAACAAAGCACTGATATTTACCAAGTTAGATCTTAAATCTTGGATTTGGCAGACCTGTGATGAGTAGAGACTCAGGGTGCATTTGTAATGCTGTGCTTGCAGACTGGCACTGGGAAAAAATCCTTCCCAGGTGAGTGAGGAGCATTTTGTGAGCTGCTCTTGTTGCCCACGTGGAAGCAGAGATCCCCATTTTATCACAGTGGTGCAGGTTGACAAAGAACTATGAAAAAAGATACAAAGAAACAGAGGAAAATGGGATGCAAACATCAGAGGAAAGTGGGAGAGACAGCATCTGAAAACTCATTTCTGAACCACCTCCAGTCCAGGGACAAACCACCAGCCACTTCTACACAAGTAAGTTTAAGTCATGCAATCATGATCCTATTAGGTGGAACAGGTTCTGTTGCCATTAGGAAAAACAGGAGCAAAGGTGGGAGCAGGAAGGAATCAAAAGGTCCAAATCCAGATGTACAAATCTGCAATAATTCCATTATTACCACTGAAAATCATTCCATGCTGAAATGTGGCTGTAAGGCAAATCTACTGAACGAGGTTTTCAAGACAAATCAGCACCATTGTAAAACAGGCTGCATTTTGTACAGAAGTATGGAGTACTACACAAACCTGAGTAACTACAGCTTCACAGCTCTGCTGGTGGGTGTTTGTATGGTGGATATAAATCTCCACGGGAGACCTGACTGAGCAAACAAAGCCCTTCCCCTGGGCCAAGCGAGCTGTCAGTGCCACGCTGTAAGCCCAAGCCCTGTGCTTCCAAAGGCTCTCACTCCTTCGGGGTGCACGTCAGGAGGGATTTCCGCAGTGAAAGGGTTGTCCAGCTCTGAGGGGGAGTCCCCTACAATCCCTGGGGAAAACACTGGGAAACATGGCACTTGAGCTGTGCTTTAGCTGAGGTGGAGATTAACTGAAACTGTAACATTCAGAACTGATCCCACATTCCAATCCCAGAGTATTTCATTCAAAGTTTTTTAACTGCCCAGATTAGAGTTTCTGACTAGAACCCATTATACTGTTGCTTATGGTTTTCTGTATCATCCCATCTCCACGTTACATTATATATGCATGAACCCACATAGTAAGTAAAGAGTATATCTACATATCTATCTAGACCATTATTAATCATATAAGAAGGAAAATGAAAATGATTTTCCAGATGTTATTAAAATGTCCAAGTCATTTTATCCCCCAGCACAGAATAAAAATGCTACTATGTGGCTGTTAATATACAGTAGAAGGGAAATTGCTGCTTCCAAGTATAGAAAATATTGTAGCTCCAAGCCTTTAGAAATTCAGTTTGCCAATAAAAACGTTGGAGAACTGAATATTAAGGGTCACATCCAGCATGTCTTTCATATTTCACCTGACCAGGATAATTAACAAGAAAACCCAGTGCCTTAAGGAAGCAGATGGAGTAAAGAACATAAAAATGATCCGGTACAACGGTGTTACTCTGCAGAATTACAACACTTAACACCGAGCATTTGAAAGGCTGTGGCAGTAGCAGCTTGCTCTGAAACCACCAAGTTTTAGATCCAGTTCTAAGACCAGGAGGCAGAGCAGGCACCTGTGTTCTAAACCAGCTACAGAGTGCAGTAATTCCTGGGGCTTAGAGCACATCTCTGCCTAATGCAAGGGTCAAACCTTACTTGACTTCCATGACCTGAGACTGATTCCAAAGAGAGTTGCCTGTGCCCATCAATCCCCCTGCCCTGGAAGCAAGCCTAGACGATGGAAAAGTTTTCCATAGAGGTGTCTGGAAGAGTGATTCTGTGTTAGCTGTCACTGCCTGGCCAGAGATTACATTTTAAATATCTTTAGTACGTCTGTTTCATCACAGGTTTCCCATTTCCCAGTCACAGCTGGATATTTTACACCCCTAATACAGATGACATTCATGTCCTTTACGTTTCAGTCTGCTGTTGGAGAGAGTCCTCAGCAAGACACAATCAAATTAGGTTCAGCTGTCTGCAGGACCTACTGCAGAGAAGCTGTAAAAGAAATCAGTAATTTCAGCCTCAGCACAGACATGTACATAATCACTGTGCTCCACAAACCCGGAGTACAGAGACATAGCAAGAAATGAATTAAAAATAAGCATGTAAATGAAAAGAACCTTTTATTCCCCCCCTCCATAAGGGATGATATTTTTGCAGTTATTTACAGCACTTAAAGAGCTGAAGTTGCAACTGGATTAGTAATAAACTGAATGAAAAACTTCTGGAAAGCCAAGGTACGGCCTCCAGAAAGCAGGAGGGGAAACAGGCTGCAAAGTGACACTGAAGTTTCCTGTGTGCTCACACAGACAGCAACAGCGAAACCCAAATACCTGAAGTGTCCTTCCCAAACCCCAGCTGATCATCTGCACAGGCTGAAATGAAACACTGAGCAATCAGCTAAAGGAGGACAAATCCCCTGTTTGTCTTTCACACTCAGAGCACCATGGCTCTTTGGCACCCCTGTAATTCCTCCACTTTTCTCCAAAAGCTTCTCCCCTAAATTTCTGTAGCTGCTGAGGATGCAGAGGGCCGATGCTGCTGTTGCAGCTCTGACACACAGATCTGGGCTGACAGGCTGTTAGCCAGAACTCCCACTCTTCTTCTAACTCCCCCTCAAAACCTCCCTTTCCTGTTGCTAATGCTCCTGTACCTTCTGCAGGCATTTTTAACTGCATGTTTCAGTCCAACTGCAGCTTCCTAACGTGAGAGAAACGCCAAGCACAGCCTGAATTAACGGTGTCATATGTACAGCTAGTAACAGTTCATATTTGCCCAGACAAGCACGAGCTCAGGGACAACATTCAGTTCTAGAAAAGTCCTGCTGTTTTACCAGAATCCCACTGGGTTGCCTCAAAGGTCCCTGTGCCAGCAAATGAGCTCAGGATCTTCACACGAGCACCCGCTTTGGTCAGGATGAAATGCCAGCGTGCCCCCAGCTCCAGGAGGATGGGCATCCCCTGCAGGACACAAAAATAACCCTGCAGGGCTGTGGTGGGCTGACCGTGAGCAGCTGCCAGACACCCACTCAGCCACTCCCTCACTGTCCCTCCTCAGCAGCGTGGGGGAGAAAATAAGGTGAAAATCTCACGGATTCGGATAAAGACAGGGAGGTCATTTACTCATTAAGCAACTCCAGCAAAGCAGACTCGAGTTGGGGGAAAATAATTTCATTTCTTGCCAATTAAAATAGATTTGGACTGGGAGGAACAGAGAAAATTGAAAGGCCTTCCTTCCCTCCCTGTTTTCCAGGCACGGTGTCACAGCTTCATTCATGCAACCAGGGTTCTGTGATTCTGCTTTTCCCCTTCAGCACTCCTCACGCCGTCCAGGTGGATATTGGAGTGCTCAGTCTTGGGGACTGTGGGAAACATTTTAAGTCAAAGTTAATACAGTGAACTTGTGTTTCCCCAGTTTCTCCCAAAAGGTGATCATACTGCCACATTAAGAGTGGAGGATAATTTCTAACTGTTCAAGGAAAAAAAAAAAAAAAGAAGCAAAAAAGACAGTTTTTCAGTAGTCAGAGGTATCTAGCAAAGAAAACAAATGGAAAAATTACTTTTTGTGTTGGGCTTCTACAGACCCCTTTAATACTGCATTTTTCAACTCAGCCTCATAAAGGAGAACGGAGATTTGTGGTGAGGTTTGCTCCACAGAAACCATGGATTACAATAACGTGCATTGGATGAGGCTGGGTAAATTGCCTCAGTGCTTCAGATGAAGGAGGAAAAAACACGGCAGGCACTGGAACAGCTTTTCTGTCTCAGAGATCACTCCTCCAACCATGCCTTGCTATGGAGAAAGATGTCTTCCAGACAAAGCTACTCAAAAGTAAAGCATGTTCATTGCAAAACTGCTGCACAGCTCATCTCCAGCCAGCCATCCGTCAGCCCTGGTGCAGGAGTTCTTTTCTCAGGAGGCAAAAATTGGAGCTGGACTTAGAGCAAAACCCCACTTTTCTCATTCTTTCATAACCTTGGAAGAAATAGGCACCAAGAGAATAACTTTTCCCCATTCTGTCACAAAATGCTTCTGCATTGTTAGAAAGGCTAAAAAACACTACTGGAATTAAGGAATGAGCCTGAAGTGAAACTGAGCAACTGCAGCCCAGTGCACTCGGAGGCTGCCTGTAAAATCCATTTACACAATGGGATTTGGGTATTCCATTCCCTGTTTTCAGGGACAGACTGCATCTCACCGGAACTCTGGGGGAAGGAGATATCCATATTTATGCAGACCTGCAGGAAATACGTGATCCATAGGCCTCGCTTCTCCCCCAGCTCACTGGGAGCCACGCAGCTTTATTCTCATCTGCCACAGAGATGGAAGAATGATCCAAATGCAGCCAAAGACCCAATCCAGGGAGGCAGCAGAAGGTAAGATATTAGGGTCAAGTCCCCAGCATGACTCCAGAGATTTTGTTGACTTTACCAGCAGCAGAGCATTCTAAACATACTGGGAAGCTTTATTGGTTGAGCCTGAGAAGGAAATACACGTCTCTTTTCCCAGTTTGCAGCTATATTTTACCTGTTTTCCTGTCTACACAGACCAGAAATAAAGTCAGGAACTAACCAATATAACCTGACTTTGCATTCTTACAACACCCCTTATTTAAGAATGCTGAAGGCATTATAATAAATACTATTATTCCAACAAACTTTGCAGAAAAATAAATAAAAAGGGGTTAAACAAACAAAATAGATCTTCATTGCCCTGCTTGAATTTCTCCTTCCACTCAGATCACCAAAGAAAAAAATAACACGAACAAAACAATTGCAGTTCTAATCTTCCAGCCTGCACTTACAGGATTAAGAGTTAATACTTCTCATAACCGTAGTCTCAGTCTGTTTTTCTGGTGTCTCAAAAAGAAGTAATTGCAATAACCTGCACAGAAATATTATGGATTTCTTTTTATTTGTCTTTAGACATAAACCTTAAAGACTCAAATATGTTCAGGGTTTCCTCCAAACCCACAGAAATGTGAAGTTTTTGTAATAAATGGGAGGTTTATAGCTAAATCCTCAAAACTTCTCGAAAGCACCAAATGCCACAAGAGTGATTCATCTACCACAGCAACCCCTCCAACACATATATACCCATACACTGAGTCTCACCTGCTGCTGTTGATGCACAGAGGTTTCCAGGCTCTGAGAGTGGGGTATTCCTGACAGCCTTTGGTAAAAGGGGGAGAAATGCTGTGGTTTTGCCTCATAATCCTCTTCCTAACTGATCTGGCGTTAGCAGAGAAGAATCACAGGTGCATTCCTCCCCATCTGCACACACACACACAGGTGGAAACAGAGCACTTCTGTGAAGACAAACGTGTAGAGGTGTTGCCACATCCCCTCTGTCATTCAAGGACAACCTCTGTTGAGAAGTGTGCCAGGTATTTGTTCACATGAATGTCAATACCCTGCTAACTGATGATAAATGCATGATAATTTGTTCTCAGTACGTGCAGTGTGCCCTGAGCCCGTGCAGAGGAGGGCTCGGTCTCAGCCAGGCTCAGCGCAGGTACGGCGCTGACGGTGGGCCCTGACCACAGCCACTGCACCAGGGACGTGCTGAGGCACAGCAGGGTGGAAGGGCACAGAGGGTCACAGGGTCACCAGATGCTGTTCAAGCCCTAAAATCTGACAGCTCCCCATGTTTGAAGCCTACAGGTGCAAAGCAGACAGTTATTTCTCCCTTTCTTAGCAAGCATGCTTTTCATGGCGTTCTCTGAAAGCTGTATGTGCCCAAGGCTTTGCACAGTGCATGGGGTCAGTCCTCTGCTGGCAGATGGTGATGAGGCCTCCAAAGGAGGGTGAGTGACCGTGACCAGTGTGTTCTTCACCTCCCAGAGCCAGGAACTCAAACATATGTCCTTGTTCTTGTTCATGCCTGGCTTCACCTCTCTAACGCTGCTGCTGGGTTCTGGGAATATTTGTGGCCACTGAGACAGGGATGTCACTGTGCAAGCACAGAGTTCTTGCCTGTGTCTCTTACACGATACTCCAGGCATGGCTCAGCACACCCTCCTCAGGCTCTTTTTGTTGCACTGTAACGAGGGAAGGTGGCTTACAAAGTCATGTTTGGGATGGCTCTCATCCATGCATGAGGAGCAAAGGGTACAGAACACTTCCTTCAGTCCCAGCAGAATCCCAGGAAATCCTCACTCACACATCAGAACCCTTCCAGTGCAACAGACTTGGCAGATATGGAAAACTGAACCCATGGCTGCCATCCCATCAACTCCACAGTGTTTCTTTGCACAGCTGCCTGGAGAGGTGATGCCATCCCTCCTCATGCTGAGCAGCCCCGTTTGCCTCTGGCACCGTTCAGCTGCAGGGTGTCAGAGTGCTCCTGGTCTGTGCAGTTCTGCTTCCTACAATAAAGGTTTGTGAAGCACTGGAAAGCAAACACAAACCTGAGGTTATTTCCTTTCCCTCCGGAGATCCAAATGGGCAAGGCCATGTCAGGGAAATTGAAGTTTAAATCTGGAACGAAGGGAGGATAGCACGGCTGTCAAGCAGCCGCTGTATCTATCCAAGTTATTTTCCAAATCAGCAGTAACCTTAACACCCCATCCACAGCCATCCTCTCCCTCCTTCCCCGTGCACTCACCCCGGCTCAGGGCACAGAGCAACACGGCTCCCTATGGAACAGAGCAAAACTCCGTGGAAAATTTAAATCCAGAATTTCATTAGGCAAAACGTACACGTTTGACATGGCACTTTTTCCTCGTGTGCTTTGGAAGCAGAAGCACATCTGCACTGCCCCAGACTTTCAGGACCAAGGACAGAGCCTGGCTGTTCCCTTCTGCGCTTCTTGTGCCCCTTGCACCTCAAAGAGTTGAAATCCACATCTGAATGGGGAAGATCAAGATCTATCATTCTTCAGGGCTTAGATCACTGATCCATAAATTTTCTCCTGCCACTTGGCCCAGCTTTAGTAAAGACTCAGGAGGAGAGATCTCCTTTAACAACCAAACTTACAAAATTCCTAGCAAAGAATTCTCTTTGTGTAATTAATTCCTTGACCGCTACCCAAGGATACCGTGAGTGAAAACACACTCCCAGCCTGTAATGATTATGCTAATCCAGAGAAGAGAAAAGATGTGTTGTGTATTAATCAAAGTCAGGAGCTCAATTTCTCATTGTTCTTGGACTAAGTGATCAATACAGCAACACTCACTCGCTGCAAGTACAGAGGGGCTCCAGTAGGAATTTACATTTCTCTTGTGCTTGAGAAGGAAATGCAGCTAAGGAAGGTTCATCATATCAGAAAGTTAAACAGAGCATTATTCACCAATATTTAGGAAATGCTGCTTTGTCAGACGGTTCAGAGTACACAGTCAACCTGTCACCTCCCCTCTCTCCAGACTATCACATACTCCAAAAACCTCAAGAGATTAATCAAATGTCTCTGGGGAAGGTTTTCTCTTCATCACCCAAAGAGCAGTTGGACGCCATTCCAATAAACAAAGATAGATATTCCTTTTCTCCTGTCTACCACAACCTGTGTTCTCAGAATTCCAGAGTTATTTCTGTACTACCTGACAGAACACACAGCACAAAGTCTATCCCCCAGCATCCCACCGTGGCTTTTGAACACCATTTCTGCCCCAGAAGGCAGTGCCCTGTGCTCAGCTGCCACCAGGCTGCTGCCAGAAAAGCCACTCACACGCTGGTTTGAAGCATCTTATCAAAGGGCCCCACAGCCAGCTGGGACTCAGTAATGGTCTCAGGGCTGTGTGTGTGCTGTAACACAGAGAATTCATAAAAGTTAGGGAGGAATCCCAGCCACCTGTAAAGCTGGTTCACTTCCATGGAAAAAGAAAAAGAAAGTAACACTGAAACTTTCTTCTGCTGGAACTGATTTCGAAATAGCTGCCAGGAGTAATTTTCAGCTGCTGGCTCCAGTCTACATGAAAAAAAAGACTTTATTCTAAAACCATGTTCTAGGTAATTCAAAACATAAGAGGCCAGTGAAAGGCCTTGTAGAAGTCACCATTTCCTTGTTTGAGGCTGTGTCACCAAACACCAACTGCACCATCAGAGTAGTTTATGCACTCACTGAAGCTCTCTGAAACGACCCCAGCTCACACAAAGCTCTGCAGGATCACTGAGCCCCATAAACCAGAGACAGTTCAGTGTGATGGAGTAAAACACATCTCAGCAGGGATTTAGTGCCCTTGCACAGCCAGTTGTGCTCTCGGGCTCACACTGAGTGCCTTCAGCCCTTCCCCAGCCTCTCTGGCTCGCAGGAAGGGCAAGGGCAGAATTCCATCACCCCTGCTGGGTCTGGCCTCTCTCAGCCACCTCTCAGGCTCTGAAAGGCACACGATTACTCCATCCACCCCCAGCCTGTCTCACCGCAGGGCCTCGTCCTGACACGGGCAGGAGGGATCCCAGCCCCTCCAGCCTCGCATGCAGGTCAGCAGCTCCCTGTGCCTCCCGCTGTACCTGGCACTCCCATCAGCACTAATAACTCACAAGGAATAGGCAAATGCCTCCCAAAAATCTCAGTGAGTTATCTGTACAGGCTTCTCCTGCTGCAGTGAGGCTGAAGGTATCTCTCCCAGTACAATGTACAGAGATCAATAAGTATTATACTCTAATCAGCAGGTAATAGGACTTAAGCAGCCAGTCTTGTAAATAGAGCCATTAGCAAACTAATTAAAGGAACCATTAATAAATGTATCCGAATTGATTTCAACTTTTCTAAACAGTAAGGAGATCATATAAATGAAAATTCTGCTTTGAACATTGTGCCAGCTTGCAGGGCAGGTGAGTGAACAGCAGAAAATGAATTTTCTTGTTAGAAGCTACCTGTACAAGTTGAACTGCTCATTACCTGGTACAGTTATTTACTTCATATATATATATCCTGAAAATCAATTCTTAAAATATTTGCTTTTGTTAATGAGTCATAAATACATTTTCTCAACAGTTATTTTCCCCCAAATATGAATTTCAAATTCTTTTTCTTTTTTGATGCACCAAAAAGGTAAAATCATAAAACAAGGAGCTCAAATGTGAAGTTTTCTTAAGGCAATTTTTAAAGTCAGAAACAAAACGGGTCCATTTTTAAAGACCCCATAAAGGCTTGCCATATCAGGGAATAAGATCAGGGAAAGCACATGTATCAAATATATGTGCTGGGAAAGCAGAAATGACTCTAATTAGAAAGTTTCTCCTCCTGCTGAAATCTAAAGGGATAAATTCTGTTTCCTGTTAAAGCAAAGTAAATCCAGAGTAATCCCCCAGAAACTGCTCCACCGTTATAACAAGGTAGCAAGTAGCTGAATTTAGTCAGGGTTCTTGAAAATCAGATTAAAATTCAGCCCTGCAAGTGCTACCTACACACAGAGAGCGTCCCGTTTGTGTAACGGGTTCGTCATGCTTTAATCAGCAGAAGATGATGATGGGTAAGATGAAGGCTGAGTACTATTAACAAAAATTAGAAGTGTCTGGTTCATTAACACCCACAGAGTGCCCCACTGCTCTCAGGGGCTGTGGCACACACTGGACATTAGCTGGACACCGTTCACTTCCTGCATTTAGGACAGTCAGAAGCATATGCAGGATTTATTTGTGAGGGCTCTTCCCTCTCCTCATGTTACAGTCACAGGCAGAAATCCCAGAGAATTTGTCTTCTGCCCACATGGAAGTGGCTGTGACTTCACAGCAAACCTGGAATGTTTTGTCCTGTCAGGAAACACGAAACATGCACTGAATGGTCCCTTGCCACCTGCAAGGGGGAAGGTCCAGTGGAACCCACAGTTCAGGGAGGCAAACACCAAAAGCTTTGGGAAATTTAATTTAATACAATTTAATACATCTAATTTAATACCTCTGTCACGCTCAGTTACGGAGTCCACAGCAAGCCAACACATCTATTGTTTGTTCCTCTTCAGACAGGAAAGAGCCAATTGCCCAGGCTCAGAATTAAACAGCTGTTCCACAAAACAAGACATTAACCTCCAAGTTTTGTGATGAACCAATAACATTCAGTCATTCACCACCACTCACTGACAGGTATTTTCTGCTTTACACAAATTGCTACAGCCAGATCCTCAACTTAAGCCACTGCAGTGATTGAAATTTGAAGGTACCACATGGGCTGTTATTAATAAAGGGATACAGATGCTTCTTTTACTAATACAATATACTTATTTAAAAATGTTTTGCTGTGGTTTCTGTCACTGGATACATGGATGTAACTGAATATTTAGATATAACAGACTCAAATATGGTAAAAGAAATAAATACAACTGGTAGCTTTACATTCTGGAAAACATCAAATCACGTTTCCATATTAATCACAAAGCTTTTGAACAGTATAACAATTATTTGTTTTAATTGTTATCCATCCTTAGTACATACAAACCAATCACAAATCAAACAGGAAGCAGTCCCGACCATGACTTCTGTTCTTTCAAGTAAAGCTTCACGATTTTGGAAATACAGCAATCCATACTGAGTGGGTTTTAGTCAGGCTCCCCAGGAGCAGAAAGAATGGAGAATTTCCTCAGAGGGAGGCAAACTCTGCCCCCAGTGCTGCAATGTAAATCCAAAGTGGCTGAATGTCACCTGGAGCACGAGTCACTCTGCGTGAGCTCAGCATTCCCTTCTCTCCCTTCAAATTTTCCTGGACACCGAACTAATGAAGTACAAAGAGCTGTGGTGTGTTCTCCAACACCCAGCTCAGCACGAGCAGCAAGCAAAGCGAGCATTCACGGAGCACCAGCAAACGTGGGACCAGCAAATGAGCTCCAACACAAGCTGCAACCATCAGAAATCAAACTCTGGTTTGAACTTTGGCTTCATAGTAGGCTGCAGATCTGAAATCATCCTAACTTAAGGATATTAGAAATAAAATCCCGTGGGAAGGAACCATAACTCACACTTGTTTAACCTGGTGACACGCTATGGCCCCAGGAATTCCTTGCCTAGGCAATGTTTTATAGAATGCTTTCCCTGCAGGCTTTACTCAAATGTGCACAGAACCTTAGTTGGGATTTTCACTGATTGCCAAGCTGTCAATGCAAACAGAAATTTGGGAGTAAAAGCACACATTTGGCTGCTCAGCCTTGCAGGGATCACAAGAAAATAGACTGACACCAAAATGGCAAAGAACACCAGCACTGGAAACTGTTCTGCAATGTCAGTGGGCCACCCTAAACCCTGCCCCTGGGAACAGTATTTCCCTGGCCTAAGTCTGCTTATCACAGAGTTCAGGGGGAGTTCTGAAGCCTGATAACTTGAGCAAACGAGAAGATGGAAAGCCTGGAATGACTGGTAAATGATCAAAATTAATCTATGCCACTCTCTAAGCAGAAATAGCATTTTGCTCCTCCAAAGGGTCAAGGATTAATTCCATTTCAAAATACACAATTACAGCCCTCTCCTGTTTCTTGAGGACACTGACAATGTAGTAGAGATTTTCCAAAAATGTATCTGGCATTTCTAAAATGGTGCCTATAACATATTGTAAA
The DNA here is from genome assembly GCA_013397975.1 of Machaerirhynchus nigripectus. Taxonomy (NCBI): domain Eukaryota; kingdom Metazoa; phylum Chordata; class Aves; order Passeriformes; family Dicruridae; genus Machaerirhynchus; species Machaerirhynchus nigripectus. The sequence goes on from VZRQ01000371.1 coordinate 329,050, forward strand.
AAGCATTATGTTAGCTATCTCTAAACATATCTCTACATCTTTTTACAGCCATGCCTTAACAGGCAACTGCAAAATGAGTACTGATTAGCTCCTCAAAAGTATATAAGAATTAGTAGGCCTTAAACTAGATGCTTATTCCTGAAATCAGAATGGCAGGAAAGCCATTTAACCCAAGAGAAACGAAACAGAAGCACAGGATCTGGCCAAAATATGAACCTTCATCAGGAAAAAACACAGGACAGGCCTCCTGAAAGTCTGCAGATATTAACAGGACCATGAGATGGCTTTCTCCTCAGATTTTCCTAAGCAAAGTTATCAAAAGGTCACAATTTGAGGCCAAATTCCCTTGAAAAGAGAAACAAATCTACCAAAATAGCTACAAACACATCCCATGGATCAGAGGTTATATAAAAAGCCAACAGGTCAGAAGTACCTCTCTTCCTCCTCTCCCTCCACAATTCTGTCTAATTAGATTGAATGCCTTTTTATTTTGTTCAGTGCAGAGAATTTCTGAAATCCCAGTTTAATCAAGCTTGAGTCCTGCTACTCCTCTGAGGCACCATTTTCTTCAAAGCCATAAACTTCAGCTGAGGTTGTGTTAATTTTACCGTATTTTTCCTCCCTTGAATTAATAATAACAAAAACCTAATAGTATCCCAGTGTCTCACCTACGCTTTATTAAAGCACTTCATTTCTGATTCCTCTAAATATTCTCCTTTATGCCAAGATCTCTCATTTGTTGCTGACACAGACAACGTTTAGAGCAGATGAGCACCAGGAGGATGTGCAGGCTGCCAGGCCCGAGGGGTGGCTCTGACACCATTCCAAAGGATCCCAGGAACCATGCAAAACCTGACGTTTTCTGTTCCCTCAAACTGAGGGCCAGGCTATGATTTTGATTGTGGCTGTATAACCCCAAAGATGGGGGTTGAAATCTGATTTCTCATATTTGATTGGCATGCTGCCACCGTTCCAGCTGTTCCACCACAGCTGCCTCTGGCCAGGCCAGGCACTGGCTGTACAAAGCCCTTTCCTCAGTGTCCCACAAGGGCTCACACAGGAGCTGGTCTTGGGGCATTTAAAAGGCCCCAATTCTGGGCACTAAAGATACCCTTAACCCAACACAGAGGGTCCCTTACCAAGGTGAAACAGGACCTGCTTACCTGGAAGCCAGAAAAATTCAAACTGGAAAGCAAGAGCTTTTAATTACCAAGGTGACAATCGACAGGAACGAGCTTTGCCTTTTTAAAGGTGATCTGAATAAGGAGAATGCTCCCTTTTAAATGTGCAATTCTAGACTCAGTACAAAGGTAAAACGACGAATAAAGGTCTAATTGCATGTCTGACATTATAAACAGAGAGACCAGAGGGCCTTAGAGGCTCCTCTGTCTGTAAAAACACTAAATTTGGTTAGTGGCTTTAGGACCTGGTCACCTCCCTGTGTGTGTCCAGGGCAGGGAAACCAAGCCAGGAACCAGCTGCACCCACACCCAGCTGCACCCACACCCTGCCAGGAGGCTGCCAGGCTGTCCTCTGCTATTCCAAAAGCAGTGGCCAAGTTCATCTCCCCCAGGATTACTTTCTTCTCCCACTCTTTTGCTGCTCCTGCCCTCCCCCTCCCAGATAAATAAATAAAAAAGGTCTTTGTCATGGTAACTGTGGAGCTCCTCAGGCAGCCTCCCAAGGAGAACTGCCTCTGAACAAGATGCCCACCAGATACTCCAAGGGAAATCACAAGGGAAATAAATATTGAATTACTCTGCTGCTTTAACTCATGTCTCAGTAGCCAGTGTCAGAAATTACTCATAATAAGCTCGCCTGCCTGAAGCTTGTAAGAACACATGAAAAAAACAGCTGCAGGTAAACTTCTTAATATTTGAAAAGGGATGGTTTTCTGAAAAATGGAAATCTGATCTGCTTGGAAACATGTCTGATTTAACAGAATGCCCTGCGTATCATCTTCTGGGGCCACCAGCTGCAGAGTGGATATTGTGATATTACCCAGCTCTGCAACAATGTAAGAGGAATTTAATTTTAGAAGGCAGATATGGATTGTTCTGTGTATACAGGAAGCATGAAAGCGTTATTTGGGAATGATGAAGAACTGTCTGGCAATATAGCACTCCTTTGTGCAGTCCTGGGGAAGGGAGAATGCAGCTCAGTTCTGAAATCAATGAAAATCTTAAGAACAATCCAATCAATGTGAATCTCTCTGGGAAGGACATCAGGACGTGCTGATGATCATTTGCCTCGGGGGAAGGCTGGGCTCATTTGGCTGCTTCTCCATAAACCCCTGAAATTCCTGATGCTCTAATCCAATCTCAGCCTTCTGAGACAAAACTGCTGCACACAGGCCTGCCCCCACATTGCCTAGGATTTTATTGGGTTTCTTTTGTCTTTCAACAAATTCAGGCTTGGCTCTAACATACAAAAATGTGAAAAAACCTGGTAACTGTGAAACTAATTCTAGTTTTAAAGCAAGCTTAAGTTCTGTACTGTGAACACGGGTTTGGAGTGAATGACGAACTTTCAGACTATTTGTGACTAAACTGAAAGTGACTTTGAATTTCAAGACAAAGAAGTTCTGCCATCAGAAGGTAACACAGTGAAACTGAATATATACAGGGAAACAGAAATCCTGAATTCATAAATGTCATCCATTTCTGTTGCAATAGTAACAGTTCTTAACACCACATCAGCATCCCTAAACTCCAGACAAGATTCTATCCACTGAGATGGCAGCATTTTGGTTCTTAAATTTAAAACCAAATGCTTCTAAAAATCTAGCCTTCATCTACAGAGAGAAGAAATGCAATTGCTAAACAGATGTATTAATGCACTTCTGTCATCTTAAAAGAAGGAAAATAATCAACCAAGATAGGGACATTTCTGCATCACATATCCACCAAGTATTACATGCTGCCATGTTTTATTTTATCACGTGGAAACAGAAGCTATTTTAATTAAAGAGGAGGCAGCTACACAAGCTAGAACTGGAAAGCTAAATGCCTTGAGCAGTTCTGTGGAGGACTTCACAATGTCTGACAATTTCAATCTATTAGCTATCCCTCTCTGCACAGAGATCACGATTAGCCAGCAAACTTGCCCTTTCAATTCACTCAAAGCTTCAATCTCTTCCATCTGTGCTCTCTGAACCTTTCATTTCCAATAGGTTCGGGGTAATTCAGAGCAGCCAGGGAGGCTGACAAGCTCTACCTTTCTTTCACATCCTCAGGGCTCCATGCTGACATCTTCAAATGAATTTAGAAATAAATACAATATCACTGCTTTCACACAACAAAATCGTTTATTTGAATTCCATTAAGGAAGCACACAGGTGTAATTAGGAATTGGGCCATGACTCAAACAGCCACTTGCCCTCATGCTGGTCTCACCACTCTGCTGTAATGGAATAAAACCCTCCTGTGAACTCGCAGAGCTTGACCTAAAGGCTGAATGCCTCAAGAACCCAGACAAGAAAGGTAACTGTGGTGCAGAGCAGTGAGCGTTTGGCAGAGTCCTCGCATCTCCCTACACACTCCCTACACACTCCCTACACACTCCCTACACACCCACCACCAGCAGGGGCACCCGGGACACATTCACACCTCCCACACGGGATTTGTCCCCTCGTGAGTGACGCTGGTGGTGGGAGAGGGGCAGGAAGCCCACCCAGGATATGATGGGCCATGAGGGCTCAACCAGTTCAGTCACAGCACCAGTGACCACAGCTCTGTGGCTGGGGCAAGGACACAAAACCCGAAGGGAACTCCTGTGTCTCCCAAATTCTTTACCATCCCGCAGCCTCTGTCATCACTGCTGAGGAATTCAGCTCCTCAGAATCAGTTTGGCTGGATTAAGAGTAGAATGATCATTTCCAAAATTTTTCAACTCACCCATCAAAATGCTCAGCATTCAAGTGCCCACTTAGGGCTGGAATATTGCAGCTGCATCCCAAAATATAAAGGGTAGTGATCACCACATTATCAGTGACAGAGGGAGGCTTTCCCTCCCCTTCAAAACTTTCAACTATTCCATGAGAAGGAATTACTGAGGAAGAAGGGACTGATAGTATTTATTATATGAAGTTATCTCATTTTCATGGCTTTACCTTGTTCATCGCTAAAATTATCACCATATTCTTATTTAAAAATGTGTCTGTTTTGTAGCTGGAATGGGATGTTGGTTTGGTGAGGCCTATCAGCTGAAAATGGCAATTACAAACACACCAAGTGATCACTGACAAGCTTTTTTCCATTTTTCCTGGTTTCTGGGCTTGAACAGCAGCTAAGGTTGAACAACACCTGGTTTCTACACTCATGGTGCTTTCTGCAAGGGAATGAGAATGAAGAGGCCTGGGAGCAGATTACTGGATGTACAGTTTGATGCTACAAAAAGAAAGCTTTAATTGCAGCCTATGAAGGCGCTCAGCCCTTTTTCATCTCAGATCTGGTGAGCGTGTGGCCTCGGGCTGAGATTATTCACAGTCCCATCTCTGTTGGAAAGCTTTTCTTTTTGGTCCGTTAGTTTTCCATCAGATCAAGGAGCTCAACCACCTCAATAGGCAACTGCAGTATTACTGGAGCTGGTGCCTGCAAAGAAAAGCCCCAGCCTCTATAAATGAGGAAAAAATATTAGTTTTCAGCTGTCTCTGCGAGCTCTCTGCATGGCTCATTACTCAGCTGCAGAAATGCCAGCGCCACACAAGAAAGAGAGATTGCAGCAGCCCCAGCTGAGGCTGGCTTTGCTACTGAGCAGCTCTGCCATCCGTGCTCATTTCCAGATCAGATTCAGCCCAGTAAAGAATTATTATGGTTTTTTTCCTGTTTACAGCTTACAGTCTAGATTTAACTGACCAAAATTCAACACACAAAATACAGGAAAGCACCACAGGTCAACTACTGCACCTGCACTATGCCTGTAACATGGGTTTTTCCATTTCCAGGAAAAGGTCTGTCAGAACCATTTTCCACAGCCAAATTACAAAACTTCTGAACATTGTTCCCGTGAAGTTAGACCTTGACTCCTAAAGGCTTATTGTTCCCAGCTGTGTTTTCACAGCACTCAGCACAGTTTTACTGCAGTGCTCTGTGGTTCCATTGATGCCATGATGATTTTTGTCTTCTCTTTTATACCCCTGTTATACCTTTTTGCAACTTCTGTATTCTTGGTGCTTTTTGCCTACATTCTTGGACTTGTTTGTTAAGCTAAGAGACGAAACATTTTAGAGGCTTTGTAGTTAGGGTGCCAGTGTGCCCAGGCCCCAAGGTCCTCTCCAGAACACATTTTGTAAACTAAGATAGAACCATCCAGGGGAAGGTTCCTTGGGGAGGGGGGCTCATTCGAGCCTCTCATTGGGGAATTTTGGATAGATATGCTAATTAGTAAGACCTAGAATGTAAGACCAGATATAGAGGAGGGGGATTGGGGTGGCCATTGCGGGGGTGCATGGAGGTGTATTCGACCTGGTCGTGGTGCACCTAAGGATCCTTACAATAAATACCAAGGTAATGCCCTTTTCCCCTTCTAACCGTGTTCGCCTCTTGGTTTTAAGACCAGGAAAAGGCATCACCATTCTGCCTTTCCCCCGAGCTGCGTGGCATCTCCAGGGGCACACAGCATCTCCCTGGCCCCAGCTGGTGCCCGTCGTGCAGGGCACAGGGCAAGTTCTGCTGCGGGAGCCGGGCAGTCTGCTGGGCTGGCCACGAAACAAAACCCTTCCCACCATCACCCAGCAGGTCAAGGGAAGACACTGGGAGCATCTGGGAAGTGTGGGAGCTTCCTCATGCAAAGGATGGAATGTGCAGAGAGACTTTTACCACGGGAAAAAGAGGTGAGAATTCTGAAGCTTGCGTGCATGTGAGAGTATTTTACTGCAAAAACAAAAGGAGTTCTTTTCAACCACGGAATGCAAGGAAGGAACTGAGCATCAGTAGTTCTGATTTTCCTTTCAGGTGGGTGAAATAAAGTACAAACCATTTCACACAGGATTATTAAGAAAATAAGCAAAACCCTATCTTGGCTGCTGCAACTTGCACTCAGCATAAGCAAAATTAAAATGTACTTATCCCACAAAAATTTATGGTAGTTTAATATTTGTTTTAGTCTGAAACTGAAGTGTAAAGAAGGGATTGTGTCCTCTTAGTTCAAATTGCTTTAATTAATGTGCGGGCAGCTCTGCAGTTTGGTAGAATGCAAGTTTCACAGGGTAAGACCACATATATGTGTAAGTGAAGACATGAGAGCTCCTGGGATCCCTCTGGTGAGGGGCTGTGCACACCCTGTGTGCCTGGAGCAGCCCACAGAGCACAGATGTTCTGATTTTCTTTATCATGCAACTTTCACAATCCCATCTTCACTATCAGTTCTCACTGCAGAGTGGAAGCACAACACAGAGTTCGATCTTTATTTCTTCTTCTTGTCTTCCAGCTTCCATAAATTTCTTCTTGCTTGCCCTCAATCTTGATTTTCTGGGCTCCCAGCCTAGATTTTCAATTATTTTCTGATAACTCGCATAGGTCAGTTCCAAAGTTCAATGTCATCTCTAAATCTAAGATTATATATAGTCTGTTTTCCTCCGTGGTTCCTTCTGTTCATCCCACTGCTGAAAACGGAATTGGAAGGAAAACAGTAACAGCACTGACCTATAAATAAGGGGGCAAGCGAAAGTTCAGGAATTACAGAGGGATTCACTTGCCAAGTGTCTGAGAGAAACATTTATTCAGTAACTGGAGAAAATGATGAGGTTCTGGAAGCAACATTTGCTAAGGCCCAGTCAGATTTAGACTAGAAGGAACACAATGAGCAGCTCTTCCTAAGACATGTCAAAGAAGGACCAAAGAGAACTGAAACCACCACAGCAACTCCACAGGCTCCAGAGGAGATTTTGATAGCGCCTGTCTCCAGGAAGAAGACAAAACAAGTGGGAGGATGTGTAATTTCTGTGACAAATTGATCAGACTGGCAGCAAACATCTGCAGCAAGTCAAAGACGGGCCCGGAAGGGGCTGAGGGAATGGTGCAGAGTCACCACAGATGGGAGGATTAGGAGGATTCTGCTCTTCTCAGGCAGAACAGAGGAATGAGAATGTGCTTGTTATGGAAAAAAAAAGATGGGCTTTAGCACTTCACAGCATGAACTGAGAATCTAGAAAAGCTCTCTTACACCAAAAAACATCCTGCAAGACTCTTTTAGCATGTTGGGAGGAATTTTTCTTCATCCTTTGGTCTTCGCTGTCTCCCAACAACTTTCCCGACAAGTTGTAGACCACAGATACCTCAGGGCTGGGAAAGGGAACTGCCTGAGAAATTATCATCTGACTGACTGCAGCAGCAGAATCCCACAGGGTCTGGGAATGCTCCTGTGCACCTAAACCTGAGCTCACTGCTCCTCATTAGGCTGCCAAAGCCCAGAGCTGTCAGCACTGCAGGTACGCTGCCAAACTCATCGCTCTCTTCTGAAGCTGCTGAAAAGAGAACAGTTGAAGAGAATCTCTTCATGAACCATCCTTTTTATTATTATTAATGCAATTTGATTACTTGATGAGGACCTATAATGCACACGCAGACATTCTAAGCACCAAGACTATAAATACAGGAACAAAGGGCTGCTATATTTGGTGTTCTCCACTTACAAGCATTTCTGTTTTTTCAGGGTCTGATCCAAACCAAACTCTTAATTGTGATAGGAACAGATGAAAGGATGAAAGGAGCATATGACTGCATAGAAATAAAACTAAAACAAACAAATACATGCTTCAGCAGTGATTACTGCACCATTACTCTGATCTACTGCTGCTCAGATAAAGAGGCTAAATAAAAAGGCAAGAGAAGCCCCAGCTGATGCTGATACATGCTGCAGCTGAAAAAGCAGGGAACATCTTCAGCCATATCCAAAGTTATGATAGGAAAAATGGGGGGAAAGGGTACCAGCAGCAGCAAACGCCCGGGTAAGATCACAGATCTTAACCTTAGTTAGCTTTACACAAACGAGTAATTAACAACAACAAAGAGCCAGGAACACTGAGATACCACTCAGAACATCAGCCTGGTGCACAGCATTTGGGAAATGCCACCTTCACTGTCAAGGGAGTTCACAGTGATATTTGCTTTATATTTTCTCTAACCTGAAATTGGATCCAGGCCAGACTCCACGTCATTTAGAATGAAAGAACATAAAGGCTAACAAACAGGCTTGTGTCTGATGCTCTGTGTGTTCATAGCAAGTTAGCTCAGGAGTTCAGAAGAATCCATTTGGCTCCTAATTTCCATGTCCCATCGATAACAGAAGGGACCAGCCAGCATTTTCTTTCACCATCCCATTACCACCACTGCCCACTATGTTCACAACTTACCAAATGGGGGGAGCTTAAAATAAACCCCAAAGACTTGAAGGGGCAAAGAAGGAATGAAATATTTCTAAGATCTGTACCATCTGCCAAAAAACCCTATTTTTTCACAAGTGGTTTGTTGCATTGCTGATACAGACATTGAAAATATTTAGTAGCTTATTAACACGGATTACAACAGAAATAAATACAAAAACATCTTTTTATAAAAAGCTTTTTATGTTCCCTTTATCATGCTGCTGTTTGAAAAGGCTTAAATAGCTTATTAATTGTACCATCAGGGCATGGCATCTACCCAATCTCTTAGAATATTTTAGTCACACAGATGCTTTCATGATATCTTCATTTTTTTCCTTACCCTACTCTTTTCTATTCTCACAGGCCTCTGAGCAGTTCGTGTTGTCCAGCAATCAGAATGTCACATTCCCATTTTCAACACAGATGCTAGAAGTTAATTATTTTCATGTGGTGAAATGTACAGCAGATGCTGCATAACTGCAAGTGAAACAGATCCTGCTCTGAACACCTTGTACTCTGAGCAGACAAGAGAGTTTAAAAAAGGGAAAGCAGGGAACTGGAGTGATTTTTCAAAGGTTACAGAAAGCCAATGGGTACCCTCGCTCCTAAATCACCAGCATGAACAACTACATTCCCCTGCTCTCACAAAGAAGAGAACTCTAACAAGGTAAAACGATTGCATTTTTGTAAAAGGATAATAACACCTGACTTTAAAAATGGGATGGAAAATAATGCTTTATAAGGTCATTTAAAAAAATAAACCAGTGCTATTAGAGGACCATTCCAAGCTATCATTTTCCCACTTTAGAGCCTATCAAATAGAGGTATTTCTGCTCCACAAAATATCAAAGAGTCTGTAATCCTCAATTTTGCTGGAGACGCCGATGTTCGTGTGTGGCTTGTCTGAAGGGATTTTGTTTATTTTTAAAAATACAGAGCATGCTGTCAGGGCTGTAGTACAGCCTGGCTCAGTGGAAACCCATTAAAACCACTTTGCTGGGCAGATGGTGTCAAAGAGTCAGAAGTACAGAACAGAATCCCACTGTGCACAAGTGTTCAGTATGCAAGAAATCATCTCCTATCAGACAGTGCTGCAGGGGACACAGTCAGCCACAAAGGAGAGAGCAGAGCACAGAAAAGTCAGGATAGGCTCCCAACCCAGAAATTGGGAACATGATACGGAACAAGGGACACGAACTGAGGAACCCCTCGTGAGCAAGGGCAGATCTGTGCAGAGCACCCGATCCGTGCTTTAAAACAACACACTGCTTTTATTCCCTGCAGGTGAAGAAACCACTCTTTGTCATTAGGAGGGATAAGCACAACTCAAAAGACTAAAATAAGATTTTGAGAAGTGTCCACTGCATTTTGGAGCCCCATCTTTCACCCCTGATTCACAGGATTGCTGAGCAGCTGGCATTTCATGGAACTGGGATTGGGTACAAAGGAACTCACGAGAGACGTCTGGAAATGGCCTTGCTGCAGCAGCCTTGGAAGATGACAGAACTTGGTGATTCAGGTATGAGGCGTGCACTAACACAGCAGTACACTGTAAGGCTCCTTTTGCATCTGTGCCTTTCCCACTCTCCTCCAGACAAGCTAGGGCACGTGTTTTCAGAGTTTTCAGAGTTTTCAGAGTTTTCAGAGTTTTCAGAGTTTTCAGATGAGTGGCTAATTCTGCGGGTGAGCACAGCACCTAACAAAGCCCTTGCTCTGGGTTAAACAGATCCTAAACAGAACAAACACAGGGAAATGAGTGTACAAGTGTTCACTGTACTCTGCACCACGTGTGGCAATAACCTTCCAGTGTGTGTGCACCTCTGGCCTCTGCTGGGCACAGTCAGCTGCTCAGTTCTGCCCCAAGTCCCCTACTGCTGCCCACGTGAAGATATCCTTCCTCATCTTCAGAGCTACAGACCTGTGACCCTGAGCAAACCTGAGCCCCTATTTTTATTTCTGGAACACGAGAACAAGGTGAGGATGACAGGAGTGTAACTGCAGGTACATGGTGTAGTCACAGATTTATCACACTGCCAAGTTCTGCAGAGCTGGACAGTTCTTTCAGCAGCAGCTCGAAACACAATCCACAGAAACAGCATCGAGCCCCCCTTCAAAGCAGAAAACCTGAATAGACCCCACTGCTAGCAGCAAAGAAGGAAGTTAAATACAGGAATATGACATACACAGACAAGAAAATTAACTACCCCATGTGCACAAGCTAATTAAATTAACCAAGCAAGGCTGATTACATTAGGACAGAGATGCACCACTAAAGGATAAATACAGATATTTCAAAGATAAGCAGATGCAAATCACCATTATTTTCATGAAGACAAGTAGAATGAGTCACCATGGCTCAGCAGAAAATGGAGGATACAATTATGTGCTAATCCAGAATCTTTGGTGAGTGGATTGAAGACTAAGTGGGATTGCTTCCGTTCCTATATTGTGGGTTGGATCAATATTCAGACACACCACTGACCAGTCACCTCTGCCAACTGTGGGTTCCTCCTCTTGCACAATGAATGTACATAATGTATACTGAAGACATAAAACCACACTTTTCAAAATAGAAATAAAAAGCAAGTGATGTTGACAGCCCACGAAATTCAAGGTTTTGAGACCATTCAGCATTAGATGAGACAAACTCTGACTCGGAGGATTTTTTTTAGCATGCAGGACATGCAGACTCATCTGTGTGATTATCTGGACATCTGTCTTGCTCCTCAGCAAGAGATGTGCAGACTGTCTGCTCAACACTCTGCCTCCCTTGAAAGCAAACAGATCAAAAGACAAGATGTGGAACATCCTGTTTCAGCTGGAGAGGAACTTCTCCTGTTGCTCCTTCGTCTGTCTCAAAGCTGCATCCCCCAAGGGTAAAGGGTGTGTTGACATCTTTGCACACCTCTGCTTGGGATGCTTGTTATTATTCCCCCTGCTGCTTTTTTAGACACACCTGGCTAACTAATTTCTTTCGTGCTTTTAATAGGAGCTACATTATTCGATGTCCTTCCCCCTTCTCACACTTTAGAATCTACATGGTCATTTTCAGATGGCTCTATTTTGCCTATGAACCATTAGCACAGCAAATTTTTGAAACACTTTAGCCAAAACATCTTACCAGCACTGTGGAAAAGTCTTTATTTGCAAATAAAACACCAAATAACTAAACAAACCAATTCAAAGTAACTTTCAAACCAGAGCCAGATGGGCCTGTAAGAAGGTGAAGTGACTACAGGAGGAGGAAAGAAGCCTTCTAATTTGTAAATCTGGGGAAATGTGGCAACACTGATGAATCCACTACCAACCTTTAATACACCGTTTGTACAAGAAACAAAAGCGCATTTTGCTGAGCCACTTCCAGGGAGACAATTGCCTGCAACACAGCAAACTCCCTCAAGAAAACCTTTCTGGAAACCTTGATGAAACAATCCCAGCAGCGGGGGGGTGAGGACAAACAAACATCCTCTGTGTGGAGCAGAGGCAGCTAACTGACCCCCGAGTGCAGATGCCAGCAAGTGGCTGGCAGGCTGCTCCTGCTCTGAGCCACTGCCCAGGGTGGATTTAAGTCATCCCCTGCTGCAGTGGATCAGAAACACTCTCACCAGCAGCGCCCGTGTCTGAAGCACGGAGGCAACACCAAACAGCTCGCAGCAGCACTTGCAGCTAGCACAGCTAGTCTCACCACAGTGCTTTTTCTCAGCCCTGTCAGGGAAAAGAGCCATCCAACCTTCTGAAAGAAATCCAGACCATCTTACGCAGAGCCCCGGTTTTGGTGTTGTCACAAAGGTCTTTGTTCACAACCAAGCACGAACGGGGATGCAGTCTGAAAGCAGCCTTGTTACTTCTATTTCCTCCCCTCGGTTTTTTCTAGCTTGCACGCAGAAGGTTTCTGGCACTGGTTTCACAACACTGCTCAGATGTTCTGTGAATCACCGCTGGTGTGTGGGCTACAGGCCGAAAAACACCACTCCAGAAAACTGTCTACTCTGAATTAAAGCCTCCTGAAGGCAATGAAATCCCCTCTACTGACTGCAGTGGGCTCGGGTCACACGCACTGCGCATCAATAGATGGATGTAACTCCTTCCATTGCACAGCTGGAGTTACACCAGCCCCTGGGTCAAGTTTTAGTCACGATCCCAAAGCAGAAAATGGAAGTTTGCGTAGATACCCCACGGGCTGTACTTTGGAAGATGAAGAGTTTCAATCCCTTGGCTCTGTGGGGCCATCTGACCAACACTTTACACTGGAATTAAGTCTGTTCAATCAAAGAAGAAATCAGGGATGTGAAGAAGCCAATCCTCATTCTACAGTTAACTGTGCCCACATTTCACCCCCAGGGTGAAGAAGCCTAACATCCTCAAATATGTACTTTAAAACCGCTCGTGATAATTAGTGTTATCTACGTGTCTCGGAACTACTTAAAACCCACTTCATTTGGAGCTGCCATTAATAATGCAGCAGGCAGTATTACAAAGGCTGGTGAAAACCAAGTAATTTAATGCACCACTTTATAAACCAAACTTGTGAAGAATCTCAGCTGCCTCTTCAGCTTCCCTGCAATCAATCTGTCTGGAGTCATGTTTATGTATCCTAGGACCCGTGATAGACTGCCACTAGACTTGGCATCCACAGCCACCTCAGGAGCTTGATTTAATGTGAATGCAGCATAAAGAATCAGATTATCTTTTGATTCTCTCCTTTATTAAATAAAACTGATCTTTATTGAATAAAGCTGCTTTTATTAATATCTAAAACATTGGTTGGTGTCATAGAGCCTGCCAGTCCTAAGGAACTAATAAAAGAAAAGACAGAAGTAAAAAATGAGAACATTACAGGGAAATATTAGAAACCAAATCACATTAAGGCAGTATTGCAGCTGACAAATAAAACATGGGTCTGGCTGAATTTTTTGTTTAGTCTGAATTTATTTTTTTTACTGCAAGAAAAGGACTCAGAATGGGGCTTTTCCCACCGTTCTAGAGGAATGAACTCCAAAGTCAGTCATGCCGAAACACAGTTGTTGCACTCCTCAGCTTTTCATTTTCCACGTTTCAGTAAAGACCTTCACATAAAGATCTCCAGGAACAGCCCACAGCTTTGTGGCAGCTGGGACACACCCAGCAAGCTCAGCTGAGGGGTTCTCCTGCACCACTATCCCCACCAAGCCAGGGAATGCACAAGTGACTTCCTCCAGAACTGCAGCTCACGAAGATACAATACACTAAATCCCAAGTGAAGTGCAATGAGCACAAAATGACATATTCTGATACCAGCAGAATCACACAGGAAAAGGCAAAAATAGAGCTTGTCCACAATGAGACAAAAAAATCTACAGTAAAGACCCAGTGGAAATGAAGAGGGTTCAAAGAACACTACAACATGGATAATTCCAAAGGAAACCAGAGCAAGAGCAGTTTCAAGCCAAATATGCAAATACTCCTTTCCTATAACATAACCAAACCCAGACATTTGGGGGTTGGTCTCCCCATTTCCCCATGCTCACTTTGCTGAAATAGATTTGCATCACTGCACATGTGCTCTGCACATTTCTAGCTACAGGGAACACCCTGAGGGATACAAGGAAATCCTGCCTCATACGCTTGCCAAGCCTCCATTTCAATAAAATTGAGAGAAAAAGAAAATCAAACCAGCAGCTCTATGGCCTGAGATGTCATTAGAGAGCAACTTGCAGGAAGGTTTCTGCCCTGGATGACAGAGATGAACACAAAATGCTCAGCTGAACACAAGCAGAAGAAGTCACTAAAATATTTACTTGGTATTTTACTGTCAACCTAAACTTGCAATTTGAAATCAGTGAAATCCAGTTTTATCTGATGACATTCATAATGAAAAAGGCTCCTCAATCTTTTGTCTCACAATATACATCTCAAAAGTATTTAGCATCTTAAGGGAGATGCTGGTTTCATTCTGGACTTAAGCCAGGCATGGAACCTGGAGCTCAAATAAAGTATTGAAGTTTTTATTCTACTCCAGTGGAGCTAATGACTTTCCATTTAAACAAGGGAACAAAACATCCACATTATTGTGCCTGTTGTATACAGTCTGTTTTCATTAATGTCAGCTGGACCTGGTTATCTTTTGACTGAAGATTTCCCAAGAACTTCTTTTCACCTTTGATAACAAACAGCAAAATGCTGAACTGACCGAGGGCAAGCATTGACCTCTTAGGACTGAGTTAAGAAAACTCTGCTGAAGACAAAGCTGTGAAATGCAAGTGCCCCAGAACTCCAGTTACAGAGCACAATCACTTCTGCCCTTACACACAGATAAATTATTAGATTGACCATGCATTATCACACGTGGATTATATCATCACTGACAAGTTGGCCTGGTAGGAACTTTAGCTCATTATTGAAAACAATATTTCATTTCTCAGGCTGGAGCTCTGCATTTTACAAGATAAAAGCAAAGCAAAATCACAATAGTATTCTCAAGTCTTCAACATTATTACCTGAAAGATTTGGGACTGTGCAGTACAAGGTGTGTTGCCATGGTTCTGAGTAATCAGCAGCAGCCCTATACACAATAGACAGCTGATTGCTGTTGCATGTTAAAAGCTTTTGTGTCTCTTTAGGAAAACTTTGTCGTCGTGTCATAAATGGGAGAGTTTTTCTATTAGCAACAGAAAAGCATCAAAGAAACATGCCCTTTGCTAGTAATCATGCCTGATTTGGTTTTTGTCTGTTCATCTTACTATGTGGAGGGGGGTGGGAATCAACCTTTTACACTGTCAAGTTCATACTGTAAATCTCTGGAACACTCTGGTGTTTTCAGTGTAGTAAGGCACAGCAGTGCAGATGGAGTCTGTTACCAAAGGAAAAGCAAACAGGTGCATTAAAGGCAGATATCTGTATTACAGAACAGCAGAGTCCTGGCAATCACACAGCAGCAGTGTGTTGGACAGCTGACGTGCAGACCAATAGCACAGCTCATACCAGCACCTCTGCTGGGATCTCTGGTTTCATGGAATCACAGGGTTCTTTAGGCTGGAGAGACCCCCGAGGCCATCGAGTGCCACTGCTAACCCAGAACTGCCACATTCACCCCGACCGTGTCCCCAGGCACCACATCTCCACCTCTCTTAAATCCCTCCAGGGCTGGGGACCCCACTGCTTCCTGGGCAGCTGTGCCAGGGCTTGACAGCCCTTTTGGTGAAGCAGTTTTTCCTAATACGTCTTTCAAAAGACATGTAAGTAACATTTCAGAATAAAATCACATATGAACACTGTAGTTGCTGAGTTGGCAATAAAAGAAAGGCTCTATTCTGTAAAACTGAAATGCCACTTATTCCAGTCCTGGAATAAGCTGCAGGCTCAGCCCAACAGTATGTTAATGCAGTGTTAAGGCAGCAAACTGAAACACAGCAAAAGCCAGGGAATGAAGAAGTTAATACTCTTACTGCACTGTTAGCCTATCCAAAGTACTGCTGATATTGCTTATAATAAAATACATCATTTAAAACCTAGCTGGGCAATCACAAGCTACTGGTGTGCAATGTGAATGAAGCAATCTCTTGAAAAGACTCTGACTTCTAATCCCTGCTGCTAATGCATTTCCAATTGCAACTTTAGAACAGGACTTATGTAGGCACTGCATTTAGGGAACATTTGAGAAGACTTACAATTTTGTTCCTTTCTTTCCTTACCTGTTCTAAGGGAAAAAGGAGGAGAAAGGAATTTGATACAGGGAACTACCACAGAAATACACAGCTCTGTATTTTGCCTTCTGTCAGTAAGTTCAGTTCTGGATACAAACTAATTAGTAAAAATAACTCATTTAATAAAAAAGAGAAGTGCTGATCTCTAAAAGGGTGTTAAGAATAACTAATACCTTTTTTTAATATTTATAAGCAGGACTCTTTAGCAGTATGTTTGCAAAATTACAGATTAAATGCATATGTTCTTACTCCCCTCTGAAGAATAAACCACGTGAGAACTTTGTTTTCCTGCCAAAATATAACTGCTGATGCACAGTATCTGGTCGGTAGAAATGTATATTTCTCCTCATTTATATTTCACAGGAATGCTCAAAATCATCTAAATTAAGTACTGCAGAAATGCATTCACCTTTTGGCTCAGGCTATCGATGAAAACTTTTAGGTTCCAAGGCAGCTTTAAATGCACACAAGAATATGTGCACTGTCTGTGTGCTGGTTTCCTGATTCGAGCTGTAAACAAGCTCCAGGGCTCCAAGAAGAAAACACTGAGTTGTCTTAAGTGATGCCATCAGGACATTCAAACTCTATTCAGCATGCAGGGTATCAGACACCTGCTACAGCATCTCATCAGAGCTTTTCAACGTTCCACTAAGTACCCGTTCCTCTGGTCCAGTAGAACACTGCCAGCCTAAGGTACAGGATTTTTAATACGAAAAACAGCACAGAAGATAACTGTGAGGCAGCCAACTCCAACATCTTGTACCTCTGGGGATTTCAAATTTCCGTATCACAAACCCTTCGTAATCCAAAGCTGACCTACCAGCTAAGCTCAGCAGCAGCATCTATTACCAGATCAAAAGTGCAGTGAGGAGGTAAAAAATGCCTCAGTGACTGGCAGACTGTTTGTCATAGTTGACCAAGGAAAGACCCTTGCATTCAGGATTTCCCATCACATCATCTGTGGTTTTGACCAGCACATGACTCCCCCCAAGTCCTTCCGTCTTGAATTGTGGGTATCAACACTCAAGGCATTACAGAGAGAGGGGACAAAGGCTGGCTATGCAAAATCAGAAACGATGCAGTGAAACAGAAGAGATTGAGACTTACCTTTGGAAAAAACTGCTGCCAAGCTCAAGAGGAGAGGTGACAACAGATGCCCCATATTGCTAATCCCAGAAGCACACATCCTAGGGTTTGTGGAGCACTTCGGGCTCAGTTTCACACACTTTGTAGTCAAAATAAAAATCGGTGAGCTGGAGAGGCTACATTTTCAGAAAAGGTCATGTGGAAAGCGCAAAAGGCATTTCCTTCGGAAGGAAGACTTACTTCTTCAGCTGTAACCCTCCCCCTTTCTCCCTTCTTTCTTCAAAACAGATGATGCTGTGAAAGAAAACCCCTCTCCTCGCAATAAATGAAAAGGAATCAGTTCTGATTCAGATCTCGGTGCGGAGCCGCAGCTGCCCGAGGCAGGCGAGCAGCCCCGTGCCCGGCACCCCCGTGTCCGCGCCGGGCGCTG